>SJOL01006422.1:6748-228669 GCA_004794785.1 Opisthorchis felineus | reverse complement strand
CCTACGGCAGTTTCTTGGACGAGCAGCATACTACAGCCGGTTTATCCAAAATTTCAACACGATTGCTGCTCCGCTGTACGACCGGCTTGGGCAAACTTGGAAGTTCGAATGGACCAGGGAAGCACACGAGGCTTTCAAACGTGTCAAAACGCGGACGCTGGATCAGCAACTGACCTTCAAACTGCCCAGGGTCGGAGGGATGTTCACTGTTGCCACGGCCGCGGTATCGGCGATGTCCTAAAGCAGAGGCGTGAAGTTATTGAATATGCCAGTCGTGTCCTGACTAACGCTGAGCAAAGTTACTCGACTATTGAGACAGAATGTTTAGCGATCGTCTGTGCCCTTGATAAGTTGAGGCCATACATGCGTGGACAAAGATTTCATGTTGAGACCGATCACAAACCCCTGGAGTGGATCAGGACCACCGGAGATGCTCGCGGAAAGCTCTCGCGCTGGGCACCCCGTTTGCAAGAGTACGACTTCACGATCCGGTGCGTGCCAGGAAAGGGGGGTCACCTGGCTGATTTGCAGTCAAGTCCAAAGGCTGAAGATGAGGCCCCCAGTAACATTATTGGTGCCAATGGCCTCGTCGTCAAACTGGATCCCGAGAGGTTGGTGTGAGTCCAACGGCAGGATCCAGTGTTACGAAAGGTTGCAGCAACCCTATTGAATGGAAGGAATATTGAGGACGGAGACGGAGACAAGGAATTGGAAATGTTCGAGAGTCACTTTGATAGGCCGCGTCTGAGTGAGGCTGGCATAATTTCCTGGAACGACACTGATTTTGGTGTTTTGCTGCCCGTAATACCTCGAGTCTTGAGAAGGAAGCCGGTCGTCGAATGCCACGACATGGCACACATGGGGTGCACCAAGACATACGACTTACTTCGGCAGAGGGTCTACTTGCCCGGGATGAGAAGTGAGTTGTTGGACTATATGGTGTATTGTAAGCGGTGGCAACCGATGAAAGGGGATACGACAGGGTTAACCAAGCCCATGGAACCCATTCCTGTATCAGAAACCGGCGAGTTATGGTCTGTGGACCTCATGGGCCCCTTTCCGGTGACAACCAGTGGAAATCAGTATATCGTAGTGATGGCAGAACACCTGTCGCGGTGGGTCGAGGCGGCAGCCGTGCCAAACCAACGGGCGGTGACAATCAGCGGAGTGGTAATGCGTCACATGGTGGCCAACCACGGGGTGATCTTAACGGATCAAGGACCTTGCTTCGAGAGCGAAGAGTTTAGAAGTTGCTTGCAGAAGCTTGGCATCAGGCGGCTAAGGATGGCACAATACCACCCGCAAACAAATGGTCTAACCGAATGCAATAACTGAACGATCAAGGAGTGGCTAGCGGCCAAAGGAGGTGATTGGGAAATGAACCTACCGATGGTGTTGCACGCTCATCGGGCTTCCATAGAGCCAACCACAGGCAAGTCCCCGTTCATGCTGATGTACGCTTGACATCCGCGCCTTCCGGTTGATCGGGAAATTGGGTTGTGGCCGGCAACACACTTGTTTCCAGAGGAGCTGGGAGAGGAAAGGAGGAAAGCTCGAGAAAACTTGTCCGCCGTTCAGGAAAGGACTAGTCAGCAAACGGCAAGTAGAAAGGCACGATCATTCCCCATAGGCGTGAAGGTTAGGTGGAAGGATCATCAGAATTCTGGAAGGAGTGCATTGGGGTCACGGAAGCTGGGTAGTCGATGGCAAGGTGCGTTTGTCGTTACCGACAGCCGGGGGAACGTCTATACAATTCAAGACGGTCGGGAATCAAAAAGAGCAAATGGGACTCAGCTTCGGAAGTAGCATGATACACACCTGCTGGACAGACCAGCTGCCGGAGCCGACCTGACGGACGTAAATGGAAATCCGTTGCATGCAAGCAACCTTTAAAGGGGGAAGCTGTGTAACGGTGAATACTACTGATGAGGCACGCGAGTAGTATGTGTATTCTCGTAACTTCGCCTTGATATAATGGAAGGTGGGATTTATTACGGAATTTGTGGAACTACTTTGCAGTTTTCGCTTGAATGCCCGTAGTCAATGAATATCCAGGAGAGTTCAGGAATGCGCGTTCAAGAAGAAGACGGATATTTAGTTTTTAAAAACAGCGTGCGTGTGTGGTCCTGTGTGTCTTGTGGTCCTTGGTTCAAAAACGACTCCGTTGTAAATAAGTAACTACTCGTTTAACCCCCTAATTGTTTAATAAACCAGCCGCTCTTGTTAATTATCGACTGAGGATCAATCTCTTGATCTAATGCACGACACGTACCTAAACCGGTCCGATATTAGTACCCTTTCTCATGAGGATAATACCAGGAGTAATTCAACAGCCAGCTTGCTACATGACTATCCATTCTATCCTAAACTGCACGTTGTCAACACGCTATGGTAGCTCGGCCGGAGGGAGTGCTGCATCCCGCAGAAACGTACAGGTATTAGTGAATGAGGCCACGGCCTTGTTGCAAAAGAACAGTCGCCTGCTGATTGTGTATTGCTTAATATTTAATTGGGCTATTTACCCTAAATGTGCATGTGCGAGTTTATCTGCGGGCCTTATGTGATCAGGTCGATATCGGCAAATGCGGCGTGAGAACTACTGGTGGCACGTGCGATTAGCATCTAGTCAAATGGATGGTTGATATGGTATACAATGATATGGTTACAAACAACCTACAGAAAAGCCTTAGACGAAGCTCGAACATGTTGCGTGTGCACAATTCCCTTCAGATGAGGATTTTAATAGCTTGTAAACCCTTAGTTCGTGTTGCGGAATGAGCGGCTTTGTGTTCTTACTTCGACTAATATCACCAGGTTGAGCTCCCCGAAGTTCGCTGTCGTGCGCTGAAAAAACTGTGGAGGACAGAAAGTGACACTTAGTAAACAGCTAAGGAATCGATGTCCGTTGTCTGTGCAAACAGCATCAATTCCAAGAAGGTGAGAAGAGCGAATTGCGCATGAGTGTTTAATCGTGACATTTTGAAGGATCAAGCAAGAAAATTTCGAAACTATCACCATCGTAGTCTCAATGCGCATCGACAAATGACCTCACTGAAGCATCTATAATTAGACAGTGAATCACGTTCATATATTTTCCGCGTTACATCAGATAAGAAAGTGCAAAGACTTTTACCCAAGCACCATTTACTGGAGGTTATTGATGTCATGCACAATACCTTCTTCTTACGGATGTTCACTATTCCAGTGTCTGAGCCGACATAACAGACTATCTGCGACCATTCAGAGTAAAATTACCGGACGATATTGACAGTCGTTCAAATTGTGTACGCAATTAGGTGCAGTTTACTGTGAGGTATCTGAACAATTCGTGTCACTCAGTCTGAAAGTTTGCCAGGACTGACGAGTGAGCAAGCCAATGTTTTCGTTTTGGATTATAGGGTCCTCATTTACTCAGTAGGTGTCGCCTGCCTGATGGCACTTTCCATAAGTACATCCCTTGCGTCCAGCGCATTCGTGCTCCTCGTAATCGCCCGCGGTGAACATAATACATGCCCTGTTTCCGGATGAAGATTACCTAGTAAAATTATGGCCTGCGGAAAACTCCGACCAAATTATGCTGCGTAGTATCATGTGGAGGTGGTGGCAAATTTGGAAATGACAGAAAAATGTATCTCACACCTGTCACACATTCTCTGTTCTCCGAGGTCAGCCCGAGGTTTTGCTCATTATTTCATTATAGTACTTCTACATCGGCATTCGATAACTTGAATGAACCCAGAAAAATCCGATCACCGGAAACAGTGGTGCATAAGGGCCGAACATTATTGACACGGTCACGTGACCATTCCAAACACATCGTTTCAAGTTACCTACGGGTAATGGTTTAGTATCGATCCGACGGCATTGATTCACTATGGCCAAAGCGTTTGCAATATTATTGCAAAGTCCGTTACCATGCTGTCAACCATGAACGTTGGAGCTGAGTCGGTCCGCGTCGCGTGACACTAATTGATTAAGCTAGTCGGCTAGAGGCCCTGTAGACCAGTTTGCAACACGGGAGTGGACTTCAGTCGAACAGGCAAAAACTGTCACTGCAGTCGCATTTTAATTTTAGTGATCATTTTTAGCCGCGTGATTCACTCCTTAGCTTTATTTCACCACGCACATGTTAAAGACCTAACGATCAGATGCCAAAAATACATCCTGTTCGTCCTCATGGATGGAGCTTATCTGGTAAGCCGATCAGTGGAAACCCCTGACGTAACATTCCCACTCATTTTCAAGTTGGACCGAGGTGTGGCTTAGTCGTCCACGACAGCGCAGTGAATCACACACCCTACACAACTCTCCCGGTTTCCGAGATCGGACTGAGGTCCTGTAGATTAGTTCAGTGCGGCGATACTACAATCACATTAACTTCTACGTACCCAAAATTAAGTCGATTCTTCTCATGAAAAATTCGGGGAGATTCATCCATTTATGACTACGTACATATTGAATGGGTTGGCTACACGGGTTGAGTATACGAAATGAGTGGCATGACACAAGAGAAATGCCCCATACAAATACACGTTTATGCATGGGCTGAGCCGCCAACATTCATGAGAGTAGATCTCACACCCCAAGGGCAATCAATCACGTTGTTTTTATATGGAGTTTTGTAAGTAACTTGAAAAAAGCTCCCGCTGATTTTGATGTTTTGTTCTGTGAGCCATGTTTTCGGGATTTGAAAGATTGCAAGATAAAGTCAGCAAGCAGTCAGATAGTGTGTGCAGCGACGGCGATGATTATTTCTTGCACGAATCAAGTTGAAGGGAATATGCGTTCATGACAGACTCCGCCTGTTCATCAGGTTGATATAGATTACGGACTTTGAAAATGCTTTTACAGAGATAAAGCGGAACAGAATTTGTGCATGAGGTCCCCTTGCGCATTCGCCTTACACCTGGTCCACCAAGCCATCGAGGCTGTTGACCTTCATTCGAGTACCGTGCCCCTAGCCTTTGAAATAGAAAACGTACCCAGAAGTACCGGATATTTGTGTTTGCTCTCGGGAACTGCCCACAGCCAGTGACTCAGTTGTCCGACCCGCTCGGCTGTGGTGGACTGGCCGAACCGAATGCCGCAAAGAATGTGGCGTTATCTTCTCACACTCAATGCGGCTGCTCGCAATAGTTTCCCATTCCGCAACCCTATAAACCTTGGTTTTGAAAGAATTGCGACCATATTGAGCAATATGCCGGCAGTCACGTTCAAAAATGACAGAATCAGAGCGTGAGAATTTAGCTCATACACCTTCTTTACTCATCCGGTGGCAGTATAACTGCTTTTATCAATAGGATCATTCTAGTCACCCGAGAGAAACAACTTACTGCCTTCCAATCCCATCTCCTAAGATGGTAGCAATATCCCGTAGTGATACTGCTCGATGCTTCAGGAAAATTTGTCATTTGTAAGTCACAGAGTTGTTTCTTCCTACGGAAACCGGGTGCTATCATTTAACATTGATTTCTTGCTATCGATGATGATGATTGTGAATACCGTTTCAAGCACGGCTTAACCGAACCTGATTCATCTTTACTGTCAAAACAAAGTCACAATGCACTACCTCGGAGGGTGACAAAGTAATATTTCTTTTGACCCAAGAAAACAGCGTCGCCTACCAAGATCTTTTGATACGTAAGGCTTCCTTGTGTTAGTCGAAAAAACTCTGCACGAGATACACGACTTTAGCAATGAGCACTCGCGTAAATAAGATTGGGGAACAAATGATAGACAATGAGAATATTCTTAGAAACTGTCTTTACTCGCGTTTCAGGTCTGTTCTTCTTTGAGTCCTTTGAGCTCGACTGCGAAGGCGGCTTACTAAAACATGCAAATGCATTCACTGTACACCCATTTGTCGGTGCATACTACTTTGGTGTGTCTGATCAGAACACGCAGCGGCGTATTTGTCAGTGTCAACGAATTAAGTGCGGTCTTGAGCCATCAGGATGTGTCTCTTGATTTGTCTTTCCTTGATCATTCACACGGCGAAAAGGTGTGCATATATATATATATATATATATATATATATATATACAGGAAATCTCAGTGAACACTCTGAATAGTTCCACAAGAGTTGCAAAGGTTTCTCCGATCACACTTTGTTTTTCGTAAGTCAAACTACGAGAAATGCACGAATCCCTGGAAAAAACCTAGTCTAATTTGGAGGTTTAGCCATAATCCTAGCTCCAGCCGGATGATATCGTGCCTAGAATTCCTGAACACATTGTACTAATCCGAATGGTTTAGCTGTGTGGCCAGTTGATACATGCCGGAGACCCAACAGTTATGAAAGGGTGATTTGGATTCTCATTGTGCTCTAGTTTCAAAATCCCGGGCTGTAAGATGGTCCGCCCACACATTTGCTAACTAACTAACTATTGGGCATTCTTTCCGATTCTTCTGTTAACGATGACGTGAAGCACACATCCTTAGGTCACCATGGACAAGATTTGGCCTAAAATTCACTGAAATCTTTGATCATATGGCCACGCGATTGCTAACTCTGCGGTTACTGACGGAACCTTATAAAAAGAGAAGGTCAATTTGTTTGAATTTGGTGAGCTAGAAATGCATGATCTTTGGGAAACAATATTCTTAAAAACCTACAACGGAAAGGTGCATTGGAAAAATTGGATAATTTGCTGCTTTTGTGCAATGAGAAGTACTGAAAGTGATGTGTTGGCGAAACAAAGATGCTTCAGGAAAAACCAACTGATTCTTTGAGCTCACTTCAGATAGAAATGAAATGACCCAAATGGTTTCGAAAATTTAACCAAAAGTAACACCGAGTTGGTGATTGCGATCTACGTATTACGTGCAACAGCGTGTGGGCAGTCTGAAGGAACACACCATCTACACTGTTACCCCTCAATTGATCTCAAACATCGACATTTTTTCAACCGTATTTTTCGTTTCAACCTATCTGGACACCAGCAATGTTTGAGCATTTACACTTAAACATTAAATTCCTTCCTGAATGCAATAATTAAACGTTTCACCTATCCAGGTTAAGCCGCTCCTCAAATGATTTCTCCAAGGTTTAACTCTTTGTCACCAAACGGGCACTTTTCCCCAACAAAAGAGATAATAAACTCACCCCGTTGGCTCAATCTTTCAACTGGTTGATTGGCAGGAAAGTGCATCAGAAGGCTGGCGTTTTGTACCGCAAAGTTCAGGGGAAAATATACCACTCGAAGAAATGTAATCTGGAATGCTCCTTCATGGGTGCTAAAACTTTAGGTATTGACATCCTGCATAAAAATATGGTAAAGCGGATTGGGAATTTCGCTAAGTGAGCTACGACTCAAGGGTTTCGAATGTATTTGCCACCTTAACTTAGTAATTCAACCGGTGACTAAATCGACTCTGATTGGTGAACCATGACAAGCTTCTCATATTCTACTTTGAATAATTCAGCGACTCCTAGTGATAACTTCACAATTCTGTCCATTCAACCGAGCAGGTTCGGTTCCAAAGAGCTGGCCATTTTCCGGGAATATTAGTTTGCGTACCAAAAAAAGGACAATTTTTCAGCATGCGTAGAAGGAAGACAATTCCCTTTTTTTCGAAAAAATAGAACCTCAAAAAGACCAAGATCTGATGTGACCCTTGATATTTTATTATTAGGTCTACTGCCAAGATGACTTCTGTGGACCGGGACAGTTACAAGCCTACCAATCCACTGTGTGCACGCACTATTTTTGTATTGCAATATTACACTAAATACTATAGCAACCTGGAGGCCATTGTGTATGGGTTGCGTTTGTTCTCTTTAGCATTCGTTGAGAAGCTTATTTTTCTACCTGTGTCATTGGAATTCTATTGTTACCGCCCTTTGTTCACGGACGCCAAGGCAACCTTTGATCAGGCTGTTACCTAATCATTACCCTTAACAAAATTAAGTCACCTGGTTAGGAACACAAAAACACAAAAAAAATAACAACCTTAATAGCGATTTTGGCAATTAGCTCCGCCCAATCCCCCCTTCTTTTTTCGGTGCCTTATGCTAAAGACGCGGACTAGTTATAATAACTGAAGTTTTAAAGTCTTGCGTAGAATTACCAACCAGATTGAATGAACTTGTTTGATAATACGGAGCAGAATATTTTGTTCGTAATAACCCTCCAGCATTCTTCACAATTCTCTTTCACCGAAAAAAAGATGCGATGTTCACTGCAAAGCGGTTTATTGGGAAATACGAAATAAGTTAATAGAAGACACACAAGTTAATATTTCATCTGCAAGTTGGGTTTGAAGAATCAGCATCAACAAGCATCCTCTTGAACTTTCCTGGAAGTACTGTGGATTTAACAATATTGAACAAACACTGCAAAACGGTCCGACAACTTCCGCAGTACCCTTCATCATTCGCCCAATGAGAAGGCGGCGCTTAGACGCCACACCACTCACTACTCGCAAACCTCACCATCAAAACAATGCAGAAGCTGGTGACGTTAACACCTAGAAATCCATATAACCAGAGGCCAATTACCCAGATCACACTTCTGCAGTTTTACCGAGATCCATAGACGTCCTGCTCCTGCTCCAGACCAGAGGCTATATCGTTTCTGTCAGGTATCATTCTTCAATGAGTTTACAATCTTCACGTCGTATTCACTAGCAACAGGAACCACTCAAGTAGCGTTTCAGCAGAGCTTCTGATCAATAGTTACTTTGAAATATGTGATATCATCCCCAAAAGTCGGTATCATGCAGTAAATATTCTCTCCATCTGACCGCGTCCCAAATCATCGATTCAAGCAAAACATTTTGCTTAGCATTTCTACTAAGTAGCACTACGGGGTCATCGCAGCCAGGACCCATTGCTTTCTTCAGGTGGCCAAACGTTATCCCTTATGATATATGTGAAAAATAGACACGCACACTTTGAAGCCGATGATACTGAGTGCCTGTTAATGGATAAGTAGAATTCACCTTTGCATCACTGTCGTTCGTACGGCCATTCTCCAGTTTTGGTGAAATTCTTCTGGTGAGTTCAAGCCATAGGGAGGACACACCAGACTCGACATTTGCACTTAACGAAATCCGTCAACAGCGCATATCCAAGACCTTTCGCGGTTTTTAGTTCAGTGCTTTGAAATGCAAGGCGCGCTTGTTACGACTGCTGTACCAGCCCACCCCTAAAACACATTTTAAAACTATGAGTGGACTTGCCCAAGGACGTAGAGAGCAAAAGATATCTCGTAGTCCCCACTGTGTCATTATAACCACCATCATTGTCAACTGCAACGGATAAGGACACTAGTGTTTCAGAAACGTAGCTTAATTCTAGACGTCAGCATTACAAATGTATCAAACAAACTGACTGATGCATCTTAATTTTCCCAAAGTATATTAGTTTGCATATCGTCTTTGTGTTTATTCACTGTCCCCCAAAGACACTGAGCAGAAGTCTCTTTCTGTATTTATAATTATAGTAAATGGTGCCCGTGCTGCTCCGCTGATGAGCCGCTGTTTTGTACGTGAGTACTTCACATATTTAGGTTGTGAATAAACGCTCGCTTGGTTTCCCACATCTTCTGCAACCTAGCTTCAAAATATCAGGTGGCACCAACATCCGCAGTTACTTAAATCACCACGGATAGTTAGTTTAAACTGGTTACCTTATTCCGGTTATCTAACGTGCAGAATAGGCGCCTCAGAAATTAACCTATCAGCTCATTCTGTGTGTGGCCAATCGGTTGAACTTGATTAATCAACCTCACTTCACATGCTTTGGCTAGACTGTCCATCAGTTGAATACTATCTAAAATGGGAGCGAGATGGCT
Source organism: Opisthorchis felineus (assembly GCA_004794785.1). Classification (NCBI taxonomy): domain Eukaryota; kingdom Metazoa; phylum Platyhelminthes; class Trematoda; order Opisthorchiida; family Opisthorchiidae; genus Opisthorchis; species Opisthorchis felineus. The sequence goes on along the minus strand of SJOL01006422.1, from coordinate 218,872 downwards.
GAGTGATTAAAGTGCAAATTTACTGACTGGAAGCTCCGTGGCTCGAACTTGGCCCGTACATCTCGACTTGCCCTGTCTAGGCTTGGGTAATCTGGCAGTATTCCAGCCCTCGTGTTTCCTTCAAATGGCGTGGTAGCTAGGCACTGAAAAGGTGTTACGGCTGAAAGAGTTTACCACAAATGGCCACGAGGACATTTCAAGACCTTGTAAATTTGAGTTTAGTTCGTCTCATTTACCCTGTTTGTTTATAAATTGCACAAATAGATAAACCCGAGGATTTGTAGCGTCAACAATGCTGTGGTCTTGAGTAGATGTTGCGCAATTCAGGCATCAGTAGCAGTGCATGTTTTTCACTGGACTCACGGGGCTCTGAGCAAGCCCCACAGATTTAGGTGTAAGGTTTCCTAAACAAGAAAATTAAATAACAAAGGGTTAAGAAAACCAATTCCCAAGCATGATCAGGTAACGAGGATTTATCCTCCGTTTGCTGATCTAATCCAAGAAAATGGACTCGCTCAAGTTGGAATAAACTTGTATGAATGCATCTGTAACTCACTTGCTGTATTAATCGCTAATTTATTAAGAGTGAGAAGCCAACGAATGTCTGTCTAAGCAAAATGTGATGTATTCCTTGTGGAATAGGGCACAAATTTGCCTCGCGAAACGTCTTCGCAAACAGTTCGAATGCTACATGGCAGTCTCTCTGAGACAAGGAGAGTTCACTTCAGTTTCATATCCTTCTTTTGTGAGTTTCCCTACGGAATTCTGGTGACCGACTAATTGGAAGTCTGCTCAAACCCGGCAGCTTGCAGATTGTATACTTCATATGGTTCCACCACGTGCGCCGCTACTGTGAGCGATATCAGCGTTGCAAACAGGCCCCGAGTATATTCTGCTAAAACAGTGGGGAAACCACTTACCTCTTAAATGACTAGTTACATTAAACGTGAAGCGTGGTGCATATCTGCGTAGGTCCCCAACATACTGAACTAGATACCCTCATGAAAATTCAATGGATTCTGTCTAGTTTTGCTGTATAAGAACGATCAACAAACCAACACATTTTGCAATAGAACTTACACAGTGATATCATTACGCAGTTATCATACAAATGAAATGTATCCCTTAAAAGGTTTACAAGTGAACACAATCTTTCAATAATGATTAGATTCTCGGTAAGTGTTGTACAGAATCGGGAGCAACAAAGTACCACACACAACAATAGGCAAGGTCACGGCTTTATGCGGCTATTAATCCAACCGATTTGATTTTTAAGGCTGACCAATTAATGTGTTTTATGATCGTACATCCGTTTACAAGTGAATCCAATTCTCGCTTTTGGAAAAAACGTGCTAAGAACTATCAATATATTTAGTGAAAAAGAACATTCATCATTGCTGCCATTCAAATGCCTGATCATTTTCGCGGTTTAAATAATGCTTATCACCGATGAACACACCCATATATCCTGGCTGTGCACAGGTGAGTTGTGCTCTAGGAAATTGCAGCAGCAATCAGATACAGCCTAGGGTTCAGACGCAATTTGCATTTCAGCGTATTAGCTTGTCTAAGCCCACCACTTTTTATGCAGATATTTGCACCAAGCAATTAAGTAAGTAAAATTAAGTCCGCTCTCACTGTGGCAGCAGAACGCGTGAAAATTGAGATCTAATAAGTATTTCTGGTGTATTGCTCTCATTAAAGATGATCATGACGATAACCCGGCTGGGTATCGTAGGCAAGAATCTGGCAACCCAGTCGGTGGTCTGATAATGCGATTCAATGGAAACAATATAAGTCGGCCCACCGTCTAGTGCAAATGCATTGTTGATATAGGCAGGAAGGAGAATTTCCTATCTAAACATTTAGCCACCCATACTGCAGGTGGATACACGTTGCCATCTGTTGCGGCGGAATGATGGAACGGTATCCAGCAATCAAAGCCGACGTATGCTGAAAGAAAAGATAACGTTTGGATGAATCTTCATCACTGCGCACTCCACAATGCTCTAGCAAGGTTTAACCCAATGATCTTCGGCTTATGGGCTATGAACTATACAACTTTATCCCAGGAGCATCAGAAACATGATTGCACAAGTTCAAGATTAATATCCTGAAAATCTTTGGATAAACTGACAGTCGTGAATGCGTTCCGACCTATTCGACCGCAAATATCTATCGGCCTCAAACGCTAATAAATAACAATCAGCAAAATAATTACGATACAGCGAAAATCAGCATTATTAAAAGCTGTTGTTAATAAGTAAGCAGCCCGTTCGCTTTGGATGAACTACAAAAATATTTTTCGTTAAACAAAAGAGATGCATTCAAGCAACTCAAATTATTCATCTTCATGTGAATTGTCACAATAACCGCATCAGATTTCGTAAACAGGATGTTTCGGTTGATCGATTTGAGTCAAGTATCTAAACCATCAATACGTCCAAAAGGATGCTAAATAGATCAACTAATTTGCTGAGGTCTCTCAAAGGCTGTTCACTGTTGTCCATATGGGTATATAAAACATAAAGCGAAAATGCATGCTCGAGAAAATAAAAATATTTGGAACCGAGTAGACAACGCCTCAGGAAGCGGATAGAGGGAGAGTGCATGAGACCTAGGGTTATAGTTAAACCTCCCAGGCACCAATAAGGAAAGAAAATAATTTTGGACCCAGGGAATTAGGGTGTGCATTCACCTGAGATTCTGATTTTATAAAGTGTCGTTTTCACAAGATTATGCGTGAACTCAGAACCGCACTGTTTTGGAAACAAAATAGGCTTGGGCACCAAGCACCCGTATATTCTGTCCGGTGGAGGGTGTGGCTCTAGTATTCCGACGAAATCAGTGGGAGGAAACTAATCTGGTGTACAGTTACCCATTACTTGGCGCACCCACTTTCCTAGTACGCGAAATAAGACGCGTTTGTAGTTAACTCAACCCCTGAGACAGAATTTCTCATGAGAATATTGATTCTCTTATGTGTTCTTGCAAGAATGTTGTCTAAGATAGTTAGGAGCTTCGCAATAACTCACGATGCGAAAACCGACAAAACTCTCAGGCCACTTGTTCAAGTTAGTCCAGCTTTGACGTTTTAATCCACGTATATTAATCCGAACTTTGAGCCGCACGCCGTTGCAGTTCAAACAGGCGTGGTTCTTAGGCAGCCTAGGCAAATGGAAATCGGCATGTCTTTGTCGTACTGATTCAGTCCAAGCTACAAACGCCTATCTCAAGGCCACGGACTGATCCAGAAAATCTTCAAGTAGGTATCATTTTTCAGCTTGGCATTGCCAAGCTCTCTCCAGGGTTGGAAGGCATGGAAGGCGGTGTAGGTCGCATTGCACTCCACCGTTGAAGGATAGAGTAGTGGAATAGAAACAAATTTAATCTGGGGTTTATGATGAGCAACAGGCATACTCTTCACCAGCGTCACTGGAAACAATTGTCAATGCATTACAAAAGTTTTCTGCATAAGACTAAAATGACGGACGTTAGATCGCGTTGGTTCCCTTGCGGTCTTCTGTCATAGAAGGTGTTGTGTCGGATCAGGTGATTTTTTCCTGAAGCAAAATAAAATTCCTGAATCTCTTCAGTTGCACAATTTGCTATATGAATTAAACGGTATAGAATAAGTGTAGGGAAAATATCTTCATATTATGTGAGTATCAGGGTGTAGGAGCTCACTTTCGTTGGCCAGACGTTTTACTAATAATGGTGAGTAGAAGAGTCCTTAGGGGCACTTGAGAAAACTAACCACATCAATTTACTGAGACAAAATTTCGGCGCAAGATAGTCTGAGATGGCTTTCAAGAAATGCAGGATCTCATTCTGGTGTGATAGCTTGTATACCAGCTACCCAGTCAACCAGCATCAATATCGCAAGGGGATAGAAGCCTAATGATCACGATCTTTGCTCAGATGTGAACAGGAATGAAATTTATACTTTGCACTGAAATCCAGCTCTTTCCAAGTAGTGTTAGTTGAGGCTCAATTATTGAGTTTTTAGTTGCTAACATCCTCATATAACTGGGCAAACGGAGAGCTAAATTATTCACTTTGCGTTAAAACACCCATAGCTGAGCCCCTCCAGCGGCGTTTGCGATGTGAAAATTCCTGAAACCTGGCGTGACTAAACACACTAGAGACAACTATGCACCGCCCAGAATTGGTTTTGGTTGAAGGCAGTGGAAGTTAGTGTTGGGAGATGTTCGGGATTGTGTGTACACTAAAAAGGCTCTTATTGCAATAGAGATGTCTTCCTATCAGTGACGACTTCTCAGGCAGGAGTTTCGCTCATCCTGTAAGAGCACTGCTGCTCTGAGCTCTTTTCTATCCTTTGTTCTCTTCTGGAAATGAGAAGCTGCCACCAGTCTGAGTGAGAGCGCACTTTGGCTAAATGATTTGCCGGATACCAGGTGAAACTAAACCAATTGTATGTACCGAGGGGCTCACTTGAACACCTGCGGAAGCTATCTAATCTACCCGTGAAATGGGGTACAAGAAAACCTTCTTTTGCTGCCTCAACCAAAGGTTAATTTCGGAAATATGACCCATAATCAAAATCAACATTTAGCCAACTTCAATGGAGTCCCGGTCTAGTTGTTATAATCTCTTGTCAGTCATCGGTCTCCGGGCCAAATAAGCTTCGGACGACAATATTCGGAGACGCTGACAAACGTGTGTGCCTGGGCTACCTAACGCTTCTTGGAAAACGAAACGAGTTTCACCAGACATTATTCCAGAAACATTTTGTACAGTGGTGACATATGCTGCCTACAGGAACAGTAGGACATCAGCTGCAGCAAATAAGATATGAAGTAAACAGCATCAAGCAGGTTTTTTACTATGTAAGTTTAGCTCTCATCAGATTTTGTGTCGCAAAAGTACTAAAATGGCGGTACGAATACCGCTGACCAACTGTCCTGTCTATCCGGGCTTTATAACTTGGTTTTATGGCTAGACTCACCGGGAACCCAGCCATATCCCTCCCTTACAATGTCCCTTACCAACTGAATGTGCCGGACAGCCACCTAATATAACTGTTGGTACTGGATATTTACTGAATATATACGCTGAATGTAGTTAGACAAACATGAATGACAGCCAATGAGGCGTTGTGAATTGGGTTTGATTTCACACTAGTTTGCTGAATCGCGGCCATTAATTAGGTCCGGTTGAGGAAAGTGACCTGTTATCCTCACAGGATGGAATCCACAAAGCTGGCTGGTTTCCCGTGGTTAAGGAAAAACAAACCCATGTAGGTTTCGAAACATTAACGAAAAATCCAGGGCACTTCAATTTTGTCTTATGAAGAAACTGCCTCATTGAGCTAACATGATGCTCCTGCAATATCAGTTCCTTCTGAGTTTGTAAACCTTCCGTTCTACATGCATTGGAATTCCCAAATAAATAGCTGGTTTCACCGCAATTCTGAGCAATTGCATAGTTGTTCAACAGTTCGTCATTTGGCGTTCAAAACGCCCGGCGTTGCATGTCACTATCGTGTTTCACACAATGTAAGTACTGTGTAATAATGTAAAACGTATTGGTAGTAATAAATTGTGAAAGAAAGCCCGCCACGCATATGAATACTGCTTGGATGCTACTTGAAGAGGGACGGTTTACCGGCAGTAGCAAAGCGAACAAAGATGATTTACAAATGCGAATGGTAGCACATTGTTTCAATTACTCAGCCATACATATGAACATTTTTGGGCACACTTTCCAGAGGCGTTGACCAAGCCTTAAAAGGTTGTTCGTTGGCGGGTCGGTGCTATTTGTTGCTGAAGCCAGTCCTGAAGACGACTTAGAACATTTTGTAAAGAGCACAACTGTGGACCAGTAATTGGATTTATGACTGCCTCTACGGGGCCAATGAGCGGTCCGCTCTGCTGTGTAAGTGTCCTATGCAACATAGATTTTATAACTTCATTACTGGCGCCCGTCAGATTTTGGCTTCCTCCAGGCCAAACTTTGAGGGCCATGTCTCAATTGCATGGGCCTATTCACTCGTATACCGGTCAACGTTTACAGGTGAATGTTTACGAAATGGTCCGTGGATAATCAAACAAGCACACTGTGAAGCCGAAAAACTTACCAGTTTGTGACAGTGTTAACTTGGGTGATTTAATTTAGACATTATCAATAGATGACCGCAAATGTATAGCACACGGTGCATGATATGCCTTTTAGCCTCATTTCTGTTCATTATTCCTGAAAAAGTTGAAAAATCATACTTGCACGACGGCAAATGTATTGCTGCATCAGAAGAAATTGGACGAGAAGCGATGTCATATCCGAAGCTAGAATATTGTGACATAAAAGGATGTAAACTGGTCTAAAACATTCAGCCGCCCACAATCAGCAGATTATGAGAATTACTTTGATTTCAAACAATTTGTCTTCGCTTGAAATATACATGTTGAATCTGGAATAGCTTTACATTTGCTGTCAACTAGTCCACAAGATATAATATTTTAAACGAGCGTGGACTCAGAGAATCCGCTTAACCCTATTAGAGTTTAATTTGGATATCTTATGCGTCAGGCTCACCGCATTCCGGTGGAGATAAACGGAAGATCACGGCCGCTGTCTACCTAAAGAACCCAGAAGCTCAGTGGTAGAAACGAATGCAAAATTTTGAACCGACTGTAGCAAGTGTATGAATGGTATCCTGCATTTCCAAACACAAGCGCAGAAGGCAGTATCACGAAAATAGCGCCCAAAGTCAGCCCTCGGGTATTTATGCCTCGAAAGAATCCATGTTCACACATGTAACTAAGTTAACACATTGAGATCCGCTATGCGCTAAGTGATTCTCAATGAAAACCTTCCCCCAACTAAACAATTATTCAAATGTGAGCGTGTAAGGAGTTTGACTATCCACGTATCATTCGTACCTCCAGATTAGTCTGGCAAAATTTATCGGGCATATGAGGCATCACAGTAGATTTGAAAGTCATTCTTGAAGAGGAAACGTACGATTGGGCAACTGTGATACGGTGGAATTCGCTTGAGAGGGGTTTCATCTCACAGCCCGCATCACAGCAACAAAACCATCACCGTGCTTCGATAGGTCTTCTTCTGCCTGCCTCGTTTGTCCTAAGCCTTTATTTGTCTGGACATACCTGAAATCGCCTGCTGCCCTCAACTCACCACCCACAAACAGACTGAGCTGAGCAGCGGGAACAGCCTTCTCACTTCCGCGTTCCAGATAATCATTTTCAACTTCTGACAGGAATGGCTCACCCCCTATGGCAATGAGGAATTATAGGGATGAAAAGCTCCAAGTGACGTATTTATTGAGGCAGGTTTGTTCAGATGGAAACCACACGGGTGGGCTCCCATCCAGGTAGCAGAAAACAGGGTATTGTGTACAGGGTCTACACTGGTTGTATACAGTGTTTCATCGGTCACATCGGAGCGTGTATAGATTTATTTCCATACTTCTGTCATGGGGTCACGGGCCAAATTAATGCATATCAGATCTTTTGAAATTGACTACTGAAACTGTGTAGTTGGGGTCAGTGGCCACTGCTGAGTTCAGTTTGATACATTGCACACGTCAATCAGAATGGCCGCACCCTCAACTTACTGTCGCTGAACATGGAAATTAATATCTTGAGAGCAGATTTTACCAATCTTTGTTCAGTTTTCTCCTGATAGTTCACCCAATGCAAGGTCAGGTACAGTCAAAAGATACTCAAATGATACTCAATTAGACAGCTGGGTGACAGTGATCTACCATCTCAGAAATCTGTATAAAAGCAGCGGAAATACGTTAGGTTCAGTAGCTTTTCAGCATCACAATGTGTAGCACGTTGTTTTGTATTCTGTTGATGACTTTCGTCGCTGGTGAGTCCGCCTTCATTCGCTGGTAAACATTTAAGTTCTTCCTGTTTGGATGTGATCATACTCTGCGTTTTGTATAAGCCAGTCACATGTCCGTCACAATATGTGAAAAAGGACTGGGAATCATAGGGTGATGATTGCGATTTTCAGGCCTTGGTGCGTACTTCAATGACCGGAAAATGCAACTGAAAATACCATCTGTTTTTCAGGATGAACGCATTGTAGGCGGAAACTAAAGGACTGTGTCTACCTGAAGAATTTTAAGAGGGGCAACTCGGTCATGGGCTTTCAAATAATGTTTCGCGCCATTGTGAGTGGTACGCTCCGTTAAGATAATATATATGGTTTAACCAAAGGCCCCAACATATAAGGCAAGAAAATGCGCAAACTGCCTGGTACCTCTAAGTCCACCAATGCAGTGCAATCTTCAGGAAAACGCTATGGAAGCCATTGTACAACTTCATTGGACTGGAGGTTTGGAAAATTACAAAAAACGCAGACAGGGGCAGCTGTACATTTGGGTAGTAGGACGACAAAGAAACGGCCACACAGGCCACGTATGAGTTTTACAGCCTTTGGCAACCTGGATAAGTATTAGTGGATAATAGGAAAACATGTTACCGATTCTTATTTATGGTAAGCAGTGTGTGTCCAGCCTGAGCCTAATATATTTTGGCTTACAAGGTACGGGATAGACTTCACAAGTAGGCTTTCAATAAAGGCTCTCACTACTCCGATCTGCGCATATTATGACGGGTTTACAGGAAGCTATTTTATATGGGCAACAAAATAACCTGACCCCAACTTAAGTACGCAAAGAGGTCGTGGAACTGATCACTTTAGTACGGGAATTATTTGCCTAATTTATTTCTGGGGAAAACGTTTGTATGTACCATGGATATTACTTAACGCAGGGTATGCACGTACGGAGTAGTAAACCAGTTAAGCGTATCAGTACAGCGATTTGACACAAGACATCATTTTCTCGGTAAAGTTCGTTTCACGAGTGGAGCAGTTTGAATGAATGTGTAAAATCAAACTTTTTATGAGATGTGGATAATGCAAAAAGTGAAATCTGGGGTTTGTTGAAAATAGGATTTGATTTCGTGCATTTTGCAGTGACAATGTGTATGCTGTTCACGGTGCTAAAAAAAATTTGACCGTTTGTCTCAGGGATTCACGTTTCAGAAATGATTAGATGCGTTCAACTGAGATGTCCTGGTAGTGAACCCAGTCAACACTGAAGTGCCAAAATGCACTGGATAGCTTTTTTATTGTTGTTGGCAATCGTCAATGGTACGCATCTGACGAGAATTAAGCAGGGAAACTCAAAACAGCAACCATATGGCTAAGACTGATCAGCTAACCGTTCAGCTCTGAGCGGCTGAGCGGCACTGCGATTAACTCGCCTTTAGAAACGATAAAGCGCACGCGACACACTATTTGCTCAAGTGATATTTGTTGAAAACGCATTTGAACTGGTTGAAACATGCATCTACTATGGAGACATTACCAGCTAGTTTTATGTAGATTCAATATTATCCTATCTGGGAGAAATCAGTGGAAATATTAGGTCAACTGCAAGCAACAGCCGAAATGCTGTCTGAGGATGACGCTCCAGCTGCAAATTAGGTTGTTCAAAGAAGTCCAAATTCTTACTGTCACCTTGATGAGAGGTCAAAGTTAAAAGTAGGTTCATCTTATTTAGGGAGAAACTAGATGTTCTTGAAACGTACGAGCAAGCTGAGAGCCAGAAAAAGATTGATCTTGTGAATTTAGGGGTTCTGTGGTTGCTACTGACTGATATTTGGAGCCTAATTGCTTCTGGATGCTGTTCAACATCTTAACAATTTGACTGCCAAAAAGAAGTTAGATACGTCTTATCAGTCTGAGTCTTTTTGTTTGTCGTACACTTGCAGTTTGTTACGTTTAACTTAGTGTTCAGTTCGTGTCCGATTTACTTTCTTTAAATTATGGCGCGGTTGTGCCATGATGCAGCTTCTTCAATGAACAACGGTTCCGTATATATTCACTAGAAGGTGGCTAGCCAATCTGATGCACTTAATCGCCGTGAATAACTTCTCTGTGCATATTCCAGCTGGTTCAAACCCGAATCAACGTGAGCAGTTTTCCATTATCAGTAGTGTATACAGCGTTTGCATGAAGCTATGAATGTGTGTTTACATGTTCACTAAGAGTAACATGAATGCACGTTTTATCAAGGTCCTGACCTAAACTACCGGTTAAAGTACATGTGAGTTAAAACACGGTGCGTTCAGGACGGGAATCCAAGTTTGTACAACATTGATCATGCTTTGATTCGTTGACCGTTAGGCCACGAGGGGCTGAGCGGCAGCGTGATTACCTCTCACTCATACCGAATATAGTGCACCCGTCACACCATTTGCTCAAGTGACACCTCTGGCAAACGGAGATGTACTGGTGTAAATACTCATGTACCGCGGAAACATTACTAGCCAGTGTTCTTTAGATTCAGTAATAGTGTCCTCTCTGTGAGGACGTAATGGACTTACTAGGTCGACCCTTAACAACAGCTTCAATGCTACCTGCATAACAGGCTATATCTGCAAAACAACGTTTTGCCCGTTCTATGAACTCCCACTTTTATTGCCTCTTTGATGAATCACTGCAAGTTAAGCGTAGGTACCCAACAGTCTGCTGCGCTGAGAAGATCTTGATAAGCGGAATTCTCAGTGTCTTGACATTAGAGTTTTGGGGCTACTTGGTACCACCATTAAACAAGCGGATCGCACGCTAAACGAAGTTATTGGAACGCCTGTTGAGCCATTCTTTATAACAGTGTGCCAAATTAGCTGAACCTATATTGATTCGGCGAGCACACTGATGAGTCATAAGGTGGCTGTCAGCGTTGTAGAATGTAAAATGTTCCCAATGTAACGCAGAGTTTATCGACCGTCGGGCAGTTGGCAGCCGATCCGTTCGCATAGCCTGATAATTGGCTTGTAATTGGTTCGTTACAGTGCGAAAAAGCTAACATCTAAGATCCGCGAATACACCAACTGGCGAGTCGTCGACACCTCACATTGTCTATTAACATTTTGACGCGTGGCTAATATGTGATCTAATATACAATATTGTAGTATACACGAAAATTCTATCGATAATCGGCAATTCGGGGAACTGTCTATATTATATTAGTTATCAGGATCGTGTAGCACCTTGCCACATCAACTATTTGAATTGCATTTTTTTTGGCGTCGAGAGTGATTGTCCATATGGTTTTATTTTTTTATTGCAAGTACAAGGTTTCATCCTAACACGATACAAACCAAAGGTGTTTGAAACGTGGAGGGGCGCCAAGTTCAAGAAGATGTTTGAACCAGTGCACTTCAACGTCCTTTGCCAGTAACTGACGATAAATGCAATTTACTTATTGCTTGAACCTGGTCAAATGTTCATCTACTTAACTGTTACAGAGAATTTCAATCTCTTTCAATGGTCTACTTCTTTCAGCCTGTCCTGCTGTTTCAGTTTCCCATGTTAAGCTTTATGTTGTCTTCATGCATGATTTACTTTTTGCACATTATGGCATGGTTTGTGGCACCATTCACCATATGTTTCTGGCATGGTGTGGAATCATCGAAGCTTCGAACAAGACCAAGAACGCACCTCAAAGCTCCATCCAAAATGACAATTTGTGTATATTTGAAGCGATGGTCAAACACTGGTTTTTCCTGTAGTCCTAAAGTGTACAAACAGTGCAATTTATGAACTCACAAGTGCCATTAACAGCAGTAAATTACGCGGCTGCTTCAAACATCGGGGTTTCCGTTACGCTCCACCAAAAGCTGTCGGACCAATTTGATGCATTTATTTGCATTTATTTATTATCATTTTCCCTCTGCAAATTCCAGCTGAGTCATCGCTTACTCCATGTAAGCCGTTTTTCATTATCAGCAGTAGTATACTTACAGCAATTATATGAATTTAAAAATGTATGTTAACATTTTCAGTAAGAACTACACAAATGCGAGTCCTATCAATTTATTGGCCTAAAATATCGGTTGAGGTATATGCGAGCTAAAATGTGAGCCTTCAAGGTGGAAATCCAAGGTTGTAAAAAATTGATCACGCAAAACTTTTGTGCAAACCGTTTTAAGGCGTTTAAAGTTTCGAAAATTGTGGAGCCGAAGGATTCAGTTAAATTACTTGCCTGGGGTCTGCCCTGCATGTGAAGTTAGTTTATGGTCAACAGCCATAAAAAAGCGAAAAGTTGTTTCATCCGAGTTGGAAACCAGCAAGTGTGGATTTTAGGGGAACAAAAACTAAGGAAGCCTATTCAATAAGCTCAGGATTAGTAGATCAAGCACTACCGGCTGGCCTATAACAGAGTATCAACAGTCTTAGAGACACGCAGCTAAACAAGAACGAGCGAAATCCGTCCTTCAGAAATACGATCCATACTAGGTAGTAAACTATAGGCTGACTCATCATGTTATGGCTTCTGAATGAAATACTCCAGCAACCAGAGAGTTGTGTTCGCATTAGTATGACCAGAGTGTCAACTTTTTAGGAATACTAAACTGTTAGATTTGCCTTCCAAGAAGATAGTGTTGTTTGACTTTTGAGAAACCTAAGCACATGGAAATTGCCGGCCGCATACAATGACCAAATTTAGGCCACGAGGGAATATTCACGTTCCCATTAGTAATATAACAGAGTTTCTTTATTTTACCATATGAAAGCCTGATATTCCAGAAACCCCTAAGCCCTTTCTGAACACTTTTGTCCACACGGTAAAACAGTCCCGTTCCACTGCTTCCTTCAAGTCACCAGTCCTTGATTTCACCTCTCAGATTATCTTTCTTTTGTTGTGCGGGACAGGATCGTCAATTAGTTAAAACTGACGCTGATTCCAGTTAACCACAACCAACTGATACGTTCTGCACCAAACACATTTCGGCTCTTATAGGGTATGCCAGTTGCGCTCGACTGCGTCTACTTGCCAGGCTTGACACATTTCCTGGAGGCATTTTATGAATTTAAATTAAAATAGACTGAGTCATATTCGTATATTTGCAGTCGAACGATTAAAATAAAGAGCATTTCTGTTCTCCGGCATTTCACTTAGATGGTGAAGTCAAAAGAAAAATTGACGGTAAGCACTTGTAAATACAATCCTCGCTGTTGAGCTTTGTGTATAAATTACACTGTCTTGAAAACCATTGAAGCCTCCCCAGCGATTTAATGCAGCTAAAAGATGTTTCAAAATTTTAAGCACATGAATCGTACTGTAGACCCTAAGACAAACATACGGACGCAAGAGAATTGAATGTCTGAAGATATTCAGCAGGGAAATATAATGAGTGACTCAGATACATTTGGGACTTTAAGGTTGAACCCACAAAAATGCCATTTTGAACTCCGGACACGCCAAGACACTTCTCGATTTAAGAGAAAAATAGTGTTGACGAAAACCCCGCTGTCTAGCCTACCAGATAAGCCCCAATAAAGGTAAACTGGTATTCAAATGCCAAAATTCTTAATAACGCAGTAGGCAGTATGTTGTATCCAGATGATCTCCCGCAACATCTAAGATAACATCTTCGTGTAACACGTTGAACTGAAGATTGCCTCAACCGAATAATTCACTGAAGTTCAGTTGAATCACTTGAAAACACCAACTTGCTTCGCAAAGGAGTGTAATGTGCAGAAATTAAGTTCGGTGTACGCTAACGACATTCATAAGATAGGGGAATGGGCAGTTGGCTGCCGGAGAGTTTTCAGCTGGTTATAGTTAGTGTTGCTTAATGTGGCCTTATATGTCATAAAAGACGGACGCAATTTGTCTGAGTTCTCCTGATTGAAGATTAACAACAAACTCATTTGGCGGGGTTCCTTGGTCGTCATTCTGAACAGTCAAGAGGCATTTCGAAAAATACCAGAAATTCAAATGGGAGAAATAGGGGGTTCAAATGGGCAAACCAATTCGGCTTATAAACTGGTTTAGCAAACATTCCCTTCAGGCGGTTTGCTTTCTTATATTCCACAACAAAGAGCTCGCTAAACAACTTCAGATGAAAAAGTACTGTGTAGTTGAATTTTTGAGTTCTGACGTAGATTCTATAGTTAAAACAATACGCGCAGATAAATTAACTGAAAAATTGTGAGTGTGTTTGAGGCCTAGCTGCTGGAAGCTTGAGCTTAGGGTTTTTTTTCTCCTGCTGCGTGCTTCGAAACGTCACAGGGAACTTGGAGATTCGGGCGAATTCCTGAGGCTTCATTTAAAAAAAGAGATTTGACTTTCTAGACTTCAGTGTTACTGCTGACGTGAAACATTCAGCGGTGCATGCAATAAACGACTTGAAATAACTTACCAGAATAAGATCACATGGTGGGATTCATCTTGGATTGAATCTCCCTCCCCCCTGAAAATAAGATTTCCTGCAAGTTGCTGTGCAGCACAAATGCTGTATAATCTGGGCTTGATAAAAAACATCGCCAGCACCTGAAGAGCTTTCACAAAGGAGCAACACGTTATGCCTTGTTGACCATCTTGGAGTAATGTTTAGCAGTTTTCTACCAGAAGGTTAATCTGTCGCGGCAGCACTAACAATGGCGCGGCCTATGTGAAGCACACTCAGCTTACGAATACCAGAAACGGAGAATATAGTTGGGATTTAACTGAATTTCTCTTTATTGGTAAACATATCTGTAAATGAGTGTGTTTCCGAAAATTAGCAGAATTTTGAATGGGGAACGACATATGTAGACCTGGAGTGGTTTATCTGCGAACAAGTTATGTGTACATATAGTTTCGCTTGAAAGGTTATACAAAGTGCACAGTTCTCCAAGGTCACTTTGACGAAAAACAGAGTATAACTTGATAAATTCTTGCTCTGGTCCTCAGTTTGACAGTACTTTAATTTTTTCCCCTATAAAACTAGCCGACTATGAAACATGGGCTCACTTGCGCAGCATAGAAAGCAACATTCAAAATAAGTTGAGGACGCGCGTCTATGTATTAGCCTCGAAGCTTGCTGCTGCTAAAAAACTTAAATCGGGTGACAAACTAAATTATAACAAACGTATTTATTTGTGCTAATCCGCGTGTCTGAAAATGCCCGTGAATAACTCCATCGCATGGTAAATAACATTGCAGGCAGCTAGGTCTTCGATTTAATGCAATTTAAGCCCGTTTTGTTGAAAAAATCACAGAAAAGTTAAACACCGGGATAAAGTTTATTAGCGAAATTTTGAAGCTGAACGTGCTTAGATTTAACGGTTATTCGCAAAAAGTAAAATGAAGCTACTTTCAAGGAGAGCATTTCCCCTTCTGGCTGATTTACCTATTTTCGATCACGCCGGACGAGTTAATGCAAACTCAGTTGTTGCGTAAGCTTTGCTATCTTTCGTTAATGCAGAGTTGATTAGTAAGTTGACTTGAATTCATCCCAAAATGCAAAGGACATGTAATTTCTGTGCTCGGAGGAACATTTTTATATAACAGAGAGCTGAACGGCTTTCAAGATTATGTGCTGCCTAGTGATTAACAAACGTTCATTAGCCTTCTGCTACATCAGACATGAAAGTTTGTGAGATTTTAGTCCCGCTTTTTGGATGTTTCAAACAAAGTTTTTTGCGGCACCAGCGGCACTTTCAAATTGTCAAAAGCAGAACACCACAATTTTTGACCCCTTTGGATACTGAACGAGAAATAATCTTTACAGGAAATTCTTGTAAACGTTCTTCGGTTTTATCTTCAGCAGACAGGAACTTGTGTTGCAATTAGAAGGATTTCTCATACGGACAACATTAGTGAAAAACTGCGCGACAAATATTTTGGCAAATTAAGAATCGCAAACTGTTTGACAAGGTACAACTGTTGTACGAAGAATTACGCTAGACAAACAATTATGGTTTTGTGTACTAGAAATGACTATAAGTGCAGGATAAACAGGATGCCAAGGAACTCAGATGAATGTCAAGCTCTGGTCAAGAATCCAATATTCGAATTCGATGCAGTAAACAATAGAAAAAAGGGTCAGGTAAACTTGGACGTTTTGCGCTAAACACTAAGCATCATCCTACGGTGACTGGCGACTCATGGGAGCAGAGAAGTTTTGAGTTATCCGAGTTGACCAAAGGAATGTTGAACGGCACTACATACTAATATTCAACCAGTGTGCTGCCACCTAGACATGCCTCAACTCATCTTTCGTAAATGCTGGTCAAAAACTAATCAATGGTAGCTTCTGATTAACGTTCAACGCTGGTTAATTTCAAGACTAATTAGACATCACAGTTGCTGTATCCGCATGCTGTCTTCCAGTGAACCTCTGTTGTCAGAAATGAATGGAAATTTTCAATAAATACATCTGTGATGAATTTGTATCCTCTTAGTATATATTCCAATTTAATTAGGCTGCTGAATTATAAATACCCAGCTGACTTCCGAGAAATTTTAAAAATACCTTTGCAGGTCGTCATAAGGCGACCCTGATCTTGATCACCGTGCGCATCCAAACACCTGAAGTCCATAACTGTATCGTATTGAATTTGAGCTGTCGACATGTTAGCATTTTATTTCCAGACTTTATATTCAGCTGAGGGACATTCCATTCCACTACGCTGCTCATTGATTCTGGTATTCGTAACGTTCCTTTTATCACAAATTCTTCTAAGCCTGCTAACTTAACATATATTTGAAGCGTTCGAGACCACCAGGGGAATGAATGTTTGGAAGCCTTTGGAAGCCAGGATAGCATGGTTTGGCGTATGAAGCGTCTCATGTAAATTTCCTTTATGATAGGTCTGCTGAGGTCGGAAAACTAGGATACTGGTTTCTATATTGTTGCGGGTTCACGTTCTTAGGCACAGCCATTGCGTGAAAAATTGGAGCAACACCATTTCGGAATACTCACCTAATTTAAGTAAACACGTTTGTGACACGCACACGCAAGAACGCCAATGAGTGGGACACTGGAACGACTTTTTTATTTTTTTGGCTCAGCAAAGAAAATAGCGATCACCTATGTTTCCTGAGTTATGATACTCACCTCAGTAACTTAGTGTAGGATAATTTGCTTGCGTTTTCATGTAACTACAAGGGAGTTTCTTTGAAGGACGTAGAATGATTGATCCAGAAAAGTCGTACGACTTTGGAGTGAACACACCATAGCAAAAGTTTAAGATCTGCGGATCGGCTGGACCAAAGCTGTAACAAGTTAGGTAAAGTGCTTTCAAAGTGCAAGTCCGGTTTGAAGAAGACGAGAACACTTTTGACTTGGTTGTTGTCAATCCCGAATGGCCGTTTGTCGTCTGCCATGTGAACGCAGAATTGTGACTAAACTGAAGCTACATGTAGCCCATTATAAAACCCTTCGTTTTCATTTCGAACAGTTTCGTTTAGAAAAATGAACAGCCAAAAGTGTGCTTAGCTTTGCACGTCTTCTGTGTTAAAATGTGCGTAAACAACATGAATATTTGGATGTTCCACCCGTTCTCAGAGACAAAAGGTATGCAATTCACGATACTTCCAAATAATGGAACGCATCACAATGTTGTATGGATTTGGATTTTGGGAGAATAATATTGCGTAACTTGTGTGCCAAATGCAAAAGTCATTGAAACAATATTTTTGGAAGGCAGTGCCAACTAGGATGTTTTCTAGTGTAAATTGAATCATTACACGCCAGTCTGATAGACTGCCACTCGGTCCGCCAACACCATCATGGGCCCGCCTGTGTCACTTTCTTAGTGGGTCGAACGACATCGTCCGGATGATTAAGAAACACTGACATAATAGTTAAGTGGCAATGACGTGAATTTAGGGAAACCTTGATTACCAATGGGCTGTGGGTCCGGTAGCCGTTCAGAAGCTGTTTTACATTCGTACTGTATGCTGGAGTCAATATTTAGGATGGTCTGAATTTCCATCAAGCGAAATGCCATGAAAACGTATCAGTTAACACAAAATATAGAATCGGCTCCCGTAGCCATGATACCCAACGACCGATGTAAACGTTCAACTCAAACGTGAAAACCTGATACTTCTATACCAAGTCGTTTCAGGTATCGGCTTCTTACTGAAGCGCCCGCGTGCCCAAACATCGTTAAATGACTAAGAGTAAACGTTGTCAACATCCAACATCCAGCAATCGAAAACCAATTCCAACACCCTGCGGTGGGTGGCTAATAAGAATATGGTCTAAGAAGTGAAAGAGTAAAAGTTTCACCGAAGGTGCCAACCTTGTAAGTGCTGAACGAAAGGCAAATATGTCGGACATCTTGAACCGACAACGGTAGCGCGGTCGGTGTTCAGTGAAATAAAATGAAATGCTATCAGACCACCAATATACAGGAGCACTCTGGGTCTAATCGTACAATCAGACGAAGAAAAATGCCATTTTCACTATCAGCCTTGGAGCACTGTCCATGGAGCTAGTCTGCTTCTTGACTTCTAACCAAGCCGGCACAATGCAAGCAAGGGAACAGACGGAGCTCCAACCCTCGGCTTCTCGATATCTGGAGAGACTTGCGCTCTTGGATTTAAAATGATTCAGTGCACCTTTATCTATCATTCAAACACCCTGACCAGTCAAACACCATGTGATTATGTTTCATAGTAATGTAAGGAGATTTGATCATGTTAAGTATAGGTTTCATCTCATCAGTGAAGCCAATCTACGGTGAAATGCCGCGAAGAACCAAAGAGCTGCTCTCTGTTGGGAATAATCAGCAGCGTGCACCTCACGAAACTCAAAGAATTTAAATCTTGTGACCACCCGGTCAGTGGTTGAACAGCTAGCCGTTTGGCCAAGAATGACTGGTTAGGAGTGTGATCAACCCTCAGCGAGCTAGAACATTGCGCCTGTCATTCTTCAATAACGGGAAACCACATCACTTGTTCAGGCATTGACTGGTTCCTCAGGTGACCAGTTCTCAGAATGTGATTTTACAATTCGTTAAATTATTCTTCCTCTGAGCACGTTCATCGTTTCATAGTAATGTGAGGCGCTTTGATCAACAATAACAAGGACGAATCGATTGTACATTGCTTCTCAGCTTTTCAACATGATTCGCCTTCACTGACAGGATGAGATCTCCGCTGTAATTAATAGTATGGTCCAACAAGTGAACCGACAAAGATTTCACTGAAAGCTTAAGCCTACGCGGCTAAAATTAATACTTGGAAAATCGCACACACTGCTCAGTTGACACAATGAAGCGCAACACTGCTGGAATGTTCAACTTCCACACATCCTTTGGTGTGATCAAACTATGGCGAAAAGCCGACTTGCACTCTACGCACACTTCAGTCACTTAAGTTATGAGGAACTCACTCAGCCAGATTTTAACTTGCTCATGCAGTGACGACTGCAAACAAAGGAATGCGCATGACAATTTTGAAACAATAATCCTCTCAAGCTACTTCAGTATCTTTGCTGGCATGAACTGGTGGATTTTCAACTGGTAGTGTCCTATAGATCAAGTCATTCTTCCATGACGCTTATCGGCTTTTTGGCACAGATTCGTTCAGCTTACGCGGCGGTCTGTCTAATGAATACTCCAAAGTCTTTTCATACTAATGACACCCAGTATTGTTAGATTTGTTGCAAATGTAACGCTAAGGTTTGTGGAAGTTAACTACCAGTTCGTTTAGGATTATATCATACTCAAGGGACTCTGAACAATCCTCTGGGCTAACAAAGTGGAACTTTCTGTGGATGAAACTTTCGCTTACGAGGCAGAATGCACCTCAGAAATCATGCCTCACGTAGGGTTCTTCAAGCCGCAGACTTGTAAGTTTTGGTACTTGTAACACCATCGCGGCCACGGCTGAAACACAGATATGCTTCTGTTAGTCGTTCGGGCGAGTGTTTCAAATGCAGCAATAATCCGAAAATGACTTAAGGATACACTGGTGGTTTGTACAGGGAATCGTGGTGATACAAAGTGGCACTCTTAAAAGCAGGCAACTAAAGTGCTGCAGTAAACATCCAGGAAATCAGTCAAAGACAGGTTAAAATCATAAACTTGGTTTGATTAATTTTTGCGTACCCCCAACCAATGGAGCGATTTGAAAGTATTGCACCCCCGAGCTCCAACAATATATTCGATGAGACGAGGCAAGCGTAACTATGCATATATACAACCCGAAATTTCCCAGGTCCATTCAACAGGAATATAGAAGGTTTTCTTTCTTTGGTACGGGGGCCTAGAAGCCGTTAGCTGAATCAGCGCACTTGTTCTGTAGCTGTTGTATTATCGTACATTAAAGAGGACACCAATGACATCGTGTACATAATTTTGGCTTTTCCCTTCAATTCCAACACTCTTACACTCTGTTTCTCTTTAATGTTGTCTACTATGTCAATTCCGGTTTACTTTACACAAGTGAAACTGTGCTTGTACGTAGACGCGTTTGGTTCACTGTGCCTGATTGGAGAGTAATAAAAATCGGTTTGATACATTAGCAATTACACGACGAGAAGCTGCGGCACAAACTATAAGGTGTTACGTAAGATGTTACTTAAGCTGCTTTTCACTCCATCAGTAACGAGACTGCCAAACTAGCACAGAATTAACTCCGCTGTTTCTGCAGTTTCCTAAACGCCAAATGCTAAAGTACTACGTTTCGCACAGTCCATGACATCTTACGATCACCCCCGATAGGGGCATCGACTCACCATCTGTTTTGAGTGACCTTAAGTGATTAAAGCGATGCATTCCTGTAAAAAATGTGAATAATAAGAGTAAATATTCCACATCAACGCATTTGAAACTGCCGTATAACAAGAATGTCTTAAGTTCACCATGAAGTGACTGCAAATGAATTACTTAAATGTACCAAAAATTCTAAGAAAATAAAGGGAAACAACCGAATCAGCAGTTGATGGTATGTTCCTAAAAATCTTTTTATGCGGTCAAATTTTTCGAAATATAGCCCGAGGCGTAAAACCCGTCGTCAAAATGATTCTCTTTCATATTCTATCAGGAAACACGTTTCACTTTGCCACATTTGTTTTTGGGCTTCTTCCTGTACCCGCCCGACTCTTCGTGAAACTATTATTTTCATCGTTATTACGTTTTGAGGGAGTCAAATAGGCAAGTTATTTTGGTATCCTTGCCTGCGTTCACTGCCTGTAGCACACGTGAACAAATGCTGAAAAATACTGTGACCATTTTTTGTGGTAATGCCGAATAATTTGTATTTCAGTTAACCAAGTTCTGTGGCACATAGATTTTATTGAATTAAGTTAATCAGATATTTGCTTTCGTTGGCTTGTTACTGATTTTGTGTTGGTACAGTGGACATATTTACTCACCAAAACTGTGGCAGTTAGATGCCGTTTTTCAAGCACTTTCGGAGTTCAGGCTTTTGGAAGAAAGAGTTCGTTTGAGGCTTCAGGTGTTGGCAGAAGCCGATGACTGTGTTGCTATGGCAGCACCGCACGGCGGATACTAAAATTATTTTGAAGAACAAGATAATAACTGAAGTTCAACACAGGGACTTGGATGACAACGGACTTCACATGCCGGAAGATCTTCAGCTGATGACGATGCAGAATGGCCTCGGTTGTGCTTTGAACTTCGAATCATTGTTCGAGCTAGATAACCCAGTAAACAGGAGCGATATAAAAAATAACTTATCACTCAGTGGAAGAGCATAAGCCACAAATCACCAATCACAGGTCGTAGAGCATTCGACTGTTAAGTAATACTCTGACCATCACTGAAGTGTAAGTCTTTGAGGCACAGCGGTTCAATGTTTTAGACAGAATATCTGCAAGGGGTAACCTTATGTAAATAGCTTTCCGTCCAGTGAGCAAAGGAGTCTATCTTGGAACAATCGTTTAGCTGAAACACCCTTTCGGTGCTTAACTACCATGCCATCAGAAGGAAGCACGAGGGTTGGTATACAGCCAGGTTGCCCAAGCCTAGACAGAGGATGTCGAGATGCAGAGGTCGGGACCTTCTGGTCAGCAAATTCGCGCTCTAACTACTGATGCACCTCGCCACAATACTAATGATAATAATAATAACAATCAGCGTGGACTACACAACGGCCAACTACTTTCTTAATCGTCTACCGATAACATAACTCCAGCCTCTTTTCAGACCGCATAATGATGAGGGTACGCTTCATGGTAAATGGCAGATAGTGCGATTAGGCTGGCTCGCATTGACCGGGTTGGGTACTGCCAACTCGGAATAGGATCTTATACAAATAAACAAATAGGAAACAGTACAGCTAGCTACAGTTCACACCGACTCAGGACACAGTGGTCATCTAATAATCTAGCCCACATGGGTGTACTAAACTAAGCGAACGGTAGCAAGATGAAAGAGCGACTAACTTCCAGGTCAAATTAATAATGAGGTTATAAACGCAAAAAGGAAACAGAAAAACCAACAGTCCCTATGTAAACAATAAGAATATGAGGAAAAATCAACAATTGCACAAACATTTGGCAGTTTGTAGTTTCCCGGAATCACGACTGCGAATGAAACAATTGAGTGAGGTCTCCGGTTCGTAATAAGAAGAGCAGACTGTCGGTATTACCCCTAGCTATTGTAAACTGAATTGCTTTATGAGCAACACTAAATGCTTTGATTGTGTATGCGGGTCCAAGACCTCCTTCAGAAGGAGGGACGCGCACCTCATGTGGCTATAATAGTTAGGAAGCCGCACAGAGCCTTCATGTATTGTGACGAAAAAAATGAGAATCCTCTCACGAAGATCCCAGAGCTTGTGGTCCCATAGCTAAATATACCTCGGAAGCAAGACTTGAAACCAGGTTGTCATAGAATAAAATGGAAATGCTGCACAATTACGTTAAATGAACACAAGGAAACTGAGTGAAGGCGAGAGTTTTCTCCAATAATTAGTACTGCATAATGATCCCAGGTAAATGATCTACTTAAGATGCATTCTCAGCTGGAAGCCCACAAATGCGTGTTGGTTCAGTTTACCAGCTGAAAATGAGCCGAGAGTCCACCTACTTAAAGTTACGAGGATGCCCACTTCAAAATGGTCAAGCTAAATGCTCTCGGTGTCTGGCAAATTTAGCATGTTTCAAGCAGCAAGATTCACCAATATTTAAAAATAATAAATGCACGAATTTTTTCGTTGCGCTGCATGGAAGGAAATCATTGTAAATCAAGTTATTTTTCTGCATTATAAAGCGAAGGAACCGGGGCGAACAAGTAAGTCTTGCTGTTACCTGAGCAGCCAAATTACTGCTTAACCGCCGAAATTCCAACCATCGTTAAAAGAGTGAGTTTTACTAGCAACCGTTCACAAATCAGATAAGCCTGAAGAGTGAATTAGCTGAAATGACTTCTGCTTCTAAGTCAAAATCCATAATATGGAATGGTAAGTGTTCCTGAAATGTATGGATTGGTCAGCGGCGTGTTTAGTAATCCGTCAGGCTATGGGTGCTGATGGTGAGAAAGAAAGGCAGCAGTAATGGGATCTGGCTCGTCTACAATATCCAACAAACGAATGGCTCTTCCGCCGGTTACCATGACTACCAAATTGCATCAAAGCATGATTTCGTGGTAACGTGAAAATTATGTTTATTGCGAAATAACAACGCACACCCAGAAAGATTGTGTGCAACTATAACTGAAACAGTTACGAAACACAATACCTAATTGTAAACAGGCATTACCACGCTCACATTTATCAGATTGTTCAGTTTGTATCAGCATTACTGAAGTTCTGAAAATCTGATCCCAACGCACTCTCCCGTTTCACAGACTTTGAGCAAACAAGCGAGGTGTGTATTGGAAAGTACATGATAGATGCCGGCCAAACATGCATGCGGGGGCTTTCAAATCGCTTTCCTTAGGAATACCACTGTCCCATGCGGGATACAATAAGAAGCAAAGGCTTTTTTTGTATCCGTATCTCTGGCTAAAATAAGCCGGTGCACAGGAGTCTGGTACTTCACAGTGCAGACACACATATGAATGGTGAATTCAAAAACAGACCAATCTCTGATGATCCTCTGAGGGACTCTGTAGATTGCCAACTGGCCTTTGCTTTGCATTTGCAAGCCAGATTAGGAAAATACATTACAGAGCGCATTTTATTACTTCTTTCAAACCAAGCAGCCGTAAGCACAACTTATAGGCTTATTTCAGATAGTACGCTGACAGTTTGCTGTTTGTGCATCAGGTTCACGTAAAGTCATACTGCCCGTTCACTTAGCAGTGTAGGCATGATGTAGTGTGCAAATAAAAGGCTACTGCAAGATATGTTCCGAAAACAAGTAGCGGTCAGTTTTTTGTCGAAGAAGTTAACTAGAGCCATTAGGCTGAGGGCTTCGGGTGACCATAAATCATGTTTCGATCTCCTGCACTGAAAATATTCTAGCGGCCCAGTTATGTGATGCTTGAAACCGGTCCGAGTATCAAACGCACCATATCTCAAACAGTATTCCACAAGCGCTGCTACACAGTCCAAGACTAAAGACTGCAGTCAGTTGCACACGGGCCATTAAGGTTTCAGTGTTTGATTGATTTAAGACTTGATTAACGAGGGTCAACTAGTGAGTACAGCAACGCCTTTAAATATACTTGCGCAGTAATATAATTTTGTTGATAAATATGACACGATGGGTAGACGCCATAATATAGATATATATATACCATACATTGCTATTCAATTTAGGTGTCATCAAAACTCTGGGTAAGCAAATACTAGATTTTAGTTTCAAAAGCGTGATCAGACGCTTGTGAGAGAAATGTTCGTGCTTAAGCCATATCCCGGTGGATAACATTTTGAATCACACCGGAGAACATACATAATAGACACTGTTGATGATCCCAATATGAATGACAGAGGTGATTCTATGATTTTTTTGGATAAGATGACCTTGCATACAGAATAAAATTCATTTTATAAAAACGCAGACTTTATCACCAAACTGGCGGAAACTACATTAACCTTGTATTTCTGGAAGTGCAGCAAACAACTTGTCGGATTGTTTGTGTGTTGTCGGATTCAGTTTGTTGTTGCAATTGATAATGCAATGCTTTATGAAGTGAGCAGTTTTGACAAATGTTTCATGCTTGGTATAAAAATCAAAGTCAATCAAAACACTCCGTGATCCACACCCTTTCCGCCCTATTTATGTCCGACGTCGGAGGGGTCACACGGTGTTTCAACCACATTATGGACTCTAATCTCTTTAAATTTTGTTGAAAAGCTTGCTTTCGTAAGTTAAAAATATGTTAACACTTTGCTTATCACTCCTGTACTACGCTTGTTAAACAAAGCTTGTTTCAGTTTTTTTTCCAAATCCAAAAAATTAACGACTTATGTCAGAAGAGCCGTCATTGCCATCAAAAGTATACAACGGGGTATCTTAATCACGTTTTAAGTAGCGGACGTTTCGAATTAATGCATGTGACGCAGTAAACTGTCTTCTCCGCTTTCCGATTAGAAAGGCTTTCCAAGAGGATTGTAGGTTGAGGCATTGACCGCGCTCCGCGAATTTGGAATTCTGGGAAGAGTCGACAGCAACCGGTTTCAGAAAATAGACGTTTGGTTTGTTTGAAATATTTCAATTAATGTGCGATGATATTTTAGAATATGGCCGCCTGAAACTGGTAACGGTAGTAAAACTTGGTTTCTGGGACAATACGAATCCAATCATCTGGTGCGCTGTGTCTTTTGGACAGCACTCCCAATTTTTCTAGAAAGTGTGATTCATTTATGTGGCAAATTGCAACCTATACAAGAGTTTCACTTGACATTTCAAACTTGTCATATATGAAAACAGTATGCACTACAATTTATTGCGCCAGCTTAATAAATCTATCTCCTTGCAGTTGCAGAAGCCATAATTGGTAGGTTTCTTTCTTGTGCAAACCAGTGTAAATAGTGAAAAGTTGAATACCTTATGGGAAGATTTTCCGGGTTGATAAGCAGAGTTCAATAAATATCCTTCCATAATTTACATGTCCGTACACAAGTTTGTCGACCTTTCAGATAAGGCAAGAAATGTTTTAGGAAAGTGTAAAACCCCCAGACAAGGCTTCCTTACAAGCACAGCGGTTTTCGTCAGTAAAAGAGGCTAGGAGGACTACGTGGCAAAATCGGAATAAAAAAGAGTGCGTCCATTTACGTGATTGGCTGTGTGTACATTCATGAGAACACATTTTCGCGACCGAAAACATGTAGGCTTGCAGTTGTCTGTTTAGATTGTTTTCACTGCTACTGACCAATTGTAAAATCGGACACTGTTGCCCATACTAAGCAGGCAAGTTTATATTCAGGATGAAAAAATCCCGGGAGTGTAAATGTGGGATATCATGAGGAAGAAGTCACATGTCTTCCAGCTGTTATTTCTAAGCCACAGAAAGCAAGCCTTCTGGCGAGAACAATAAATACAGAGGTTAAACTGAACAATTCGCAAAAATGATTAAAAAACCCCATTTGTGTCCAAACAGTTAAAACGCTGAGTACTACGGTGTCATAGTCGACGCTGCAATCGTTGAACAAACAAGAGTGGCAATGCGTTGTTGGTCGAAAAGCTTTCTGGAGAGTTATAAGCGTTTACGTTCACAAACCTGTTATGATTATCTTCCTCTTACATGGTGCTCACTGTTCACTGACTGAGCAGCAGTATGTTACCTACACCAAATAACATGTTTTTGAAGCTTGTATAGGTGACACAGTCAGCGACGAAGACCGCCAGTTAGGTCTACTAGCAGCAAATTTTGATTGGGGGTAATTTCTTTAGTCAGCTATACCAACCTGAACTATCGTGGCGGAACAAAATGTCGATCGCTTGCAAAGTATTATAAAGACAGTCTCTGTGTTGAACTGTTAAATTTCAGGTCCGAAATCTCCGTTTCTGCACAAAGGTAGGTTGAGGAGATTTACGTCGTTATCCGCGCCCAAAGCGGTTGTGTTAGCTACAAACGGAAGGCGACGAATTTTGACCCGATCATGCTTTTATTGGCATACTCCCTAAATTTTGGAAATGAACTATTATTAGCATTATTAATTATGGGTCAATTTTGAGTTCCGCGAATGCACCGGAAAGACTATATCTCACATTCGTGTCGTGTCTTAGGCGAATCCGCAGGATTACTACAGAGTTTTATTGAGCAAAAACCCGTGCCTTTCACTGGTACTAGAAAGATTTTGGTTTATTTGGATTTCGCAGTTTTTCGTGATATTTGGGACGACATTTTCGAACAGTCACAATGCCAATGCATTATTGCAAGTTAAAAAGGCGGACTCTGAGGGTTGCTTTGTCTGTCATGTACATGTCATCTATATTTCTTTCACTACGTGTTGCACAATGCTGATATTCTTGGGCGTTATAACACTACCTTTGACTTGTTCCCCTGCCAAATTCAAGAGCGACATTATTTTTGGTGAATACGTTTTATTCATCATGCTTGATCACATTCACGTATGGAAAAACCATAGCGTGAGCGATATCGTCAATTTTATATGCGCTAACATTGACCGATAGAAAACTTAGAGGTCATGTACAATCATTCCCATTTTATGCTCTGTATTCCGATGTTGACATGTGAGGAACTTTACTGCAAGATTAAGCTCAATCTCCGCCTTTTGTTTTACCTCCTAACTGTTTATTTCTAAAACCAGGTTTAATAAACCAAATACAGAACTTTTAGTGCCTGAGTTGTATTCGGTTCTACTGACGACCTCAGCACCAGGAAGAATAGGGTACCTAGTTGCGTAAACGTTCCTCTCTGGCCACTTTGTTTCGAAGTCAAAAAAGGAATTTATTTGGAAGAGTTCCCAAAGAATTTGAAAATTAAAGAGCGCCAGTAGCACTTTTCGAAAGTGTGTAGGACCGTATCCATATAAAATCAATGTTAATTATGGTATAACCAACCCAAGCACAATCAACTGAATAATGCCACGGATTTTGGTTTGTCCTTTTGGGAATTCCCAGCAGCAAAACTGGGTCAATACCTTAAGGGGCAAAATTTTTAATTTGGTTCCAGATCCAACTATATTTTTCGATATTCGCGGAGAAGAATAAAATTCACTCTATTTCGGTGCGCAAATTTTATGCCATATTATATGAGGATAAGGATATGGCGGTGTACACCAAGTAGATCATCGATATCTGCATTCACAGTGCACACTCGACAGCTTTATTTGCGTTATTCAATAGCAAAATACTTGTGAATCACAAACTGGCAAGAAAACCGTCTTTATATGGACCTTGGAGGATCAGATCAGGATGAAAAATTGATAGAAGCAATTGGTTTACGGCGTATTTCACCTTCTATTAGGATTGCATAACCGAATTGTACTTTTATAATTGCTGATTATTTTTCAGTTGAATATTCAGATCGTTATGAAATTTTTACTTATTGGGTTACCTACAACGTGATCGCACCACATTAAAAATGTTCAAAAAGCCATTTTGCGCCTAGCTTATCTGACGCAATGCTGTGTAGCGCGAACTGCAAACCAAGGTAATTGCATCCTTCGGTGGGACTACATGTTGACTAACATGTTCTAAGCAGTGATACGCTAGTGGATACAAGCACAAATATCACATTTGTGCGGTTTTAGAAGAGAAAACAACTTCAAGCTTCCTCCTGAACTTCCCTGAGCAAACGTCAGCAAGTAGTGAATGGCGCCCCCATAGTTTTCTTTTCTGCCTTCCATCAACTGCCTGTAGGGGATTTTGACAGATACTCGACTTTATTCTCATGTTTCGTCCTCAGTGTGTACCGTTACACATGCATATCCCACTCCCTTCTTTCTTTTGAAGGCCCAGGCTTGATGAGTAAGCCAGCTCTTTTAAATTACATCCCCTGTTTCTGCAGTTTTTATTTGAAGTGTCTAAACTTTCGTCGGACATCAAGTATAACCTTGACGAAATAATTAGGTATCAAAAATGTCGGATTCGTGAACGTAATCACTGAAAGCCCGAAATCTACTGAGACCCATAACTCCATTAGACGCTGACCAGACAAACAATGCCCCCTCAATACGCAGCGCGTGACAACCTTGTATCAAAGTCAGACAGTGCGAGTCAGTGTTGGATCAAAGTCCGACAACACCGCCGCAGTATTCATCACGTGACAGCCTTGTATCAAAGCCAGAGAGCGCCAGACAGCGTTGGACCAAGTTCAGCCAGTGTCCCTACAATAAAATAGCTTGTGAACGTTGTATTCCGCAGTCCCACTCTCACACCTGCTCGTTCGCAATAAAGCTGTTGTGTTCCTTATCGGTGAGTATATTTCAGTCACTAGAGACTGAGCCAGAAACAACAGTCAGGTATGACATTATGGATCAATAAATGTGAGATGTTTATTAGTGTAGCACTGACCGACAAAAGAGAGAATGAAATAAAGTGGAGGATATATGATGCATTGAGAAATATGCAGTAGTATATAATATTTTTGCAGTTGGAAGACCATCGTCACCGGAACTAGCAATCACTTTAAAGACTTTGAGAATAGTTTGTTTTCTCGGCACCCTTATCGGAATGCATCCGAGTCTGATCTATAAGGGTCCGACTGCTTCACGTTTGAAATCGGTGCATTCAGCCAACAATGTAAATCAGCTTAGAGGAAAATATTGGTGTTTGACATAACCCTGTCGATCCAAATGTGCATGTTTTCACCAAAGGCTGATAGACACCGGTACTTTTTACTCAAGTGTGTTTTGTACACCGACTCGTGACTTCTTCGAAAGACAGAAATGACGTGCATATGTAGGATTATATAAATATTGAATGGTATGAAAATTAGTCACCCATTTTTGCAGCATCGGTATCGCGGCACCTTACATTCGCTTTCTCGGGGCGTCATTGTTGAAGTGTGCCCTCAGCTTTCCAATCCCACCTCAGACTATGCACTAACTATGCCTTAGCTTTTATCATTATACCGAATGATCCTGTTAAACTTAATTTTTAAAAACGCATTTATCATAGTCAATTTTACAGCTTTACTATATTTTGGTCCGTAATTTATGGCACCGCCAAAGCATTAGTGCTAATAAACACGGGTACGATCGCCTGATTTTTGCTTTCTGAATGTACTGCGAACGCCCAGCGTTACGAAGGTACCCCGTATATTTTGTGCAAAGCTGATCCATTTATGATGCCCCACCTACCGTTCTCTGCTCCGGAGACCTTTTGCGTGCCCTAACTCATTAAGCCAAAGCATATTTTTGTTTCACTCCACGAAGTGGACGAAACCAAAGGCAGTAGATGATGGGGGACCGGCAGGCTGAAAATAGATCAGAGTTTGTTCACAATTGTGTGAGGTACTATGTAAGTGCTCTTTTCATATTTTCAAACAGACAGAGTTGCTAAGTAGATCAGTTTTGGATGATTAGACACCATCACTAGAATGGTGTCCCTGATAGCGCATATAGGGGTAATGAGTAATACTATGACTTAGTGAACAGCATAAAATTATTTAAGTTCTAATATTGAAGTTACCAAAACGGTCGTAATTTACGCATAAGCCACGCCAATTTTTTATTGCTTCTAGCTAAAATATACGTTATTTGTGAGTTCAAAGTCACACATTAACCTGTTTTAATGTGCTCTTAAACAATGCAGAATTTACGAGCGAATATTCACTGGATAACGTTCACATAGATTTCTATAGTCTTTTCTTTTTTTTGTCATTTTTTGAAGGAGGCCGTGAAAATTATGAGATCTCTTGCAATTTCGAGCGTTATCAACTTCAACCGAGTTGTTTTGTGAGGCAGGTTTCCAAAGCGGTGGGCAGTAGGTTTCCATAGACTACGCCCACTTTTCTTTGGGTTGCGAAGGAAAAACACAAGAAATTCGTTGAAAAATGTAACAAGCACTCTTTCGCGAATGCCTTGTCAAACGAAGCCTACAACTTCGCACCGCAAAAAGAGTCGACTAGTTATATTGGGACAAGTTGAAGGAACAGGCAAACCTATACCTTATGAAGGTAGAACAGACCACGATTGATGAAGATTCATTCATTGACGCAACATTCGTTAACTTATGTTCGAGTGCACCCACCATAACCTGCAACCTCCCCTACTGCAAACTAGTTCGCATGCATTTTGATGGTGATTGGTGTATTTGCGTATTCACCAATCCTAAACTGGCAAGCTATCCGAGAAGAATACGTAAAACCGTCTAGTAATGTAGATCTTAAATACTGGACAAGAAATAACCTAATAGAAATACGGCAACCTCTATTTAGGCACACTTCACCCAGAACGTCTGATTTGTCCTTGTTGATGTTGTGTTACTCACAAAATGCTGGCTGATTTTAGGTAAATATAGTCAAGTACTTGGGTCGTTTAATTTGGTGCTTGGGACTACATTTTATTTGGTTAAACTCAAACGATTCCATTCGTGAAGTACATTTGCCCCAGCCATGGCAAACCAGAAACTGGGTGTGTATAATTTGTACAAAACCGTGCAGATAACCATATAATTTATGTCACAGCCTGTCTGCCTTTTGCTGGACTGAACAATACAGAAACAAAGACCTACTCGCTGCGTTAAAGAATTACAAGCTTCACAGGCTTAGAAACATAAATGCGTCCAAATAAAGCGACCAATCAATGAATTATTTACTGTTTGTGTAAATTATAACCGAGGGAGTGTTTGTGCGGACAGCGCGCTCTCCTAAAGTTACAATAATGCACAAAATCCTTCCCTTTTTTCAATGAATGCTCAGTCAATCGTTTTACTTTCCCTGCAACAAGCTCTCATTCGGGAAGGAAGTAAGCACCATCGCCAATTTGTTCACACGAACTACGAGTCCTTTGTGTCAATGCATAAATTGTAAGCCAATCACTCAAAAAGCGAGCTGGAACCGCTTGCGCCAAACGCAAGCGAATGATACCGTTGATAACGGATAACAGTGGGGGGTAAAACTGAAAAGCAGCGTGTGTGAGCAACGCCACGTTAAGCATTATCGTTTCTTCTATCCATTTCACTGGTAAAACTAAAAAAACCTCATTCAATTTGGCAGAGATTCTTTTAATCTCTTCGAAGAAGTCGAATAGGTCAGCCGTGTAAATGGAAATGTTGAAACAGAGTTGAGTAGTGGTGACCGGCTAATCTCAGGTCGCCATCTGAGCAGTGCATCATTTATCACTGAAACATTTAAATTTATGGCTCATTATGATTTGTGTTGAGTCCATTATGTCAATATGATGCATGTGCCAAACATCTGTTTGGCTATTGACGGTGGCCGACCGAACTTTGATCTGCGAACCCATTGTTTTCAGTCGGTAAACAAACGAAATGCTTGCTTCAAACTGGGTTCCGCCACAAGTTCTGCTTGACTTCTGTCTATCTTGTCCACGCGCTGCGTTATGCATACTGCATGCTCCAATCAAGAGGCTGTTGGTACTGGTCTTGCCATGCAGAAACTTGAACGTTGACTTCCAAGAATCTCTGCCTTTTACCTACTATACGGGTCCTTCTTCAGCTGTGGTAATGCCCGAATTAGCAAAATTGACAATCACCTAGCGGGCATTGCAACGCAACATGTTTCAGCAGTTGCGTGAATTTCGGGAAAATATCTCTTAGGTTAGAAATCAACTACCAATCTTGTATTGCGTTTTCGACCCAAGCATTCCATAAAATCTCTCGTAGCAGATCATTCTGTCAATATTGTACCGATAAGGTGACACGAAGAAAACATGAAACTACTGTGTGTTTGTCATTATTCTCACTACTCATAACATTTACTCCACATTTTGAATGAAGTGAAAGGAATCTTAACGCTTCATGGCAACCGTTTCAGTATTTTCAATTACCAGTATAAAGGCATACAAATTGAACCATGCATCTCAACAATATCTATCAAAAACTGTCCAAGCTTAGCTGGCGTTTTTTCGCTCAGAACTACTTGCTGCGTTGTTCATCGCCTCCACCGACTGTTTCTTTCAACTAAAGTATACGGACCTGGATTCCTAAGTACGTTCACAGCAGTTTTACCCACTTTCCAACATTATTCACCAGAAGACTGAACTTTTCGTTGCAGACAAGCTTGAGCATGTACAATTCGCCTCTATTAATATTTTTTTTATCTCAAACATTATGTAAGGCAAAAGTTTGTCACAAATAATGGCGACCTGTTTAAGAATTTCAGCGACACCGAAGCTTGATTTTTGGAGAAGGAAGCTAGAGTTCACATTACAGACAGCGCCTTGTTGATACCCTGTTGTATTAACACGTGAAGGACATTTACACGTTTTCGTTTATTAGTCGGTTCAAAACTTGTATCCGGAACTCATGACTTTTAATGCGAAAAACGTGTCGAAGCTTAGAGACCGGCCTCCGCACATGCATCTGGTTTGCGGTGCACTGAGACATTCTCGGTCGTTGGATGCAACACTGGTGTTATTGATCGCGATCGGTACTCATGCTTCGATGAGGTTTAAACAGGAACCAGTTTTATTCGAAAATGAAATAAAAATGATCGCTAAAACATTATTCTGCATACCACTTTGGTTACACGGGAAAATCATCTGTTCGTCTTTAACTGAATGCGTTTTAACTGCCTGCCTAAAGTATCAGATTGCACAATACTCGAAATATAGGAATATACCGTAGGGAAGTGGGCGTATTTATTCTACCTTTCACACTACCAAGACTACGATAGTCGTTGCAAGTCAGTCGCCTTTCTTCCCAAAAAAAACCTTGCTAGAATAATGTATATGCCATTCTGATAAGCTATAGGAGGCGGCTTGAATTAACCTTCATTATGAAGGGTTTGAAAGACAAACAAGCAGGCTCACTGGATCCGTTGTCTTAGGTTAGTTGTGTGCCATATTTCCTTCTCACCTGTTGGCTAGTTAACTCGCCTTGCACTGTCCTAATTTTTGTAGGACTATCCATGTCCCTCATGATGGTGATTTGAACTAGCACGGCTATTTGTTTATAAAGTGGCGTGTATACAGCGAAATTGCCTTTATTCTTCGAAAATCTTGAGATGATTTTTGCTGCTCCCTTTTACCTTGTGCGCATTGACCGTATTTGAAGCCTTGCCTAACCGCTAGATACAAAATCATAAATAACTCGCTACTGGTGGCAGGGCGCAGTCGTCTAACTTGCACCGGAGCATTCGTTTTCGATACCACGACCTCGGTTAACGCGTCACATCGGAAATTCCGACCACAATCTATTTCGCCTGTTACATTTACTCCACTAGAGTGTTCCAGATGCACCTGGTAGATAAGGTCTAATCCGACAAAAATGTTCTCATCTGACCTACTGGAATTGCTTTTCCCATATTAAGAACCAAGATTAATTGGCCTTCTTGATTATGCCGATTGATGGTCCCACCGCGTCATGTAGACCCCTGATGACTATATGTTTGCCGTACGGTTATTTGCTCCGTGTAAGTGGTATCGACATTTTTGTTTGGCGTTGTTACTGGTCCCATTTAATAGTTACGTCCGCCGGTTCCCCAACGATACCTTTACTGGGCTACGCTAAAGCAAAAGATGATACGATTCATTTTTTAAGCTTATTGGATCCGAACTAACAATGCCCATCATTTGTCTTGTCAGGAAGCAAATTTCGGGCATTTGTTATGCAAAATCACTGTGTGATACCCATCTCAGGAGGGAATCCCAGATACATTTAAACCCCAGTCACGAGTAGGTGATCCGATTTTCGTCATCAGGGTGTGATTTGTTTTAGCAACCATGCCAACAGGGACGCTGTTTCTTCAGAGTAGAAAAGCAAGAGGTCCTCCCAAAATTACAATTCTTTATACCATGCATTTTAATTCCGTATGGATTTCTAAAATACTGAGAATTATGCATCGCCAAGCTTGGCGGTTTGGTCTTCCTTGTATCCTTTGTTTGCTTTGCACGGTGCGGGTACAAGCCTTAATTTTTCCCGATAAATGTTATGTTCACAACTGCGCAAGTACAATGGTTTCCTCAGTTTACGCTGTATTTTCTGCCCATTCAGAAGAAAACCGACTGAGGATTCAGCGATGTGAACAAATGAGACCACATGTTATTACCTACTGACATTTATTCAAAAGTTCATATGACGCACTACGCCCATTTTTGTTAGGCCATCGCCGAGCAAATTTGTGCTCAACACAGTGAAGCTCAGCACATGTGCGCGCGTAGTTTGTTTGCGTGTTCTTGAAGTATTTCCTAGAAGGGGTCACATGTGCCTACATTTGCCCTATCCTAAATGATCTGAGTCCGTGAGTGCCCGAAAAACAAACGCAACCACGTAATGCATGCAATTTCACATTCCACCAAATTGATCAGTGCCAAACACCTTCATTAAGCTCGGAGGAGATTTCTGATCAAAATTCCCGTTATTGGATCCCAACCTCTGCCAATCGCGTTGGGAAAGAAGGCATTATCCCAACCGTCATGCTCCTTGAATATGACACGGCAGCTGTCATCATTCGCTTAATCGGTCGTTATAGCAAAGATTTCATAACACGGCTGCCAAATTTAATTTGCCACCGGGAAATCATGTATATTTTGCGGAATATAGATAGGTCGCATTAGCTGCGTACTTGTTCGTCTGTTT
The DNA here is from genome assembly GCA_004794785.1 of Opisthorchis felineus. Taxonomy (NCBI): domain Eukaryota; kingdom Metazoa; phylum Platyhelminthes; class Trematoda; order Opisthorchiida; family Opisthorchiidae; genus Opisthorchis; species Opisthorchis felineus. Next base: position 183,494 of record SJOL01006422.1, on the reverse strand, counting down.
GCCGGGGGACAGGAAGAGCCGCAACGCAAGAAATTCAATTCCAGTTTAAATATTCTCCCGCTTTTTTCCGAAAAACTGTGGCTAAAGCAACAGGCAAGTGGTGGGATCTGTGGTGCAGTACTTCAAAAATCTGATGACAACCAATCACTCTTTTCTTGTAACCAATAGACTCAGATTTTTGGTCGAAATTAGGTGAGTTGAAACCCAGCAAATCTGTATTTTTCTACTAGTGTAACGGTGGGTACTACTGATGACGCATAACAGTAGTATGTGTGTACTCGTAACTTCGCCTTGATATAATGGAAGGTGGGATTTATTCGGAATTTGTGGAACTACTTTGCAGTTTTTGCTTGCAATTGTGCGATAGTCAATGAATATCCAGGAGAGTTCGAGAAGACGCGTTCGAGAAAAAGTTGGATATTCCGTTTTTAAAAACAACGTGCAAATGAGAGTTTAACCTTCCTGTCCAATAGTCTGTAACCGTTTAGTTGGCGTTTTTTAGAATGAACTCTGCAGCGAAGGGCTTTCCTTCTTACATTTGGTGCCGTCGCCAGGATAAGAATGATAATCCTGTGGCCACAACCTTTTGAGGATGGGGATGTGCGGACCTTCCTGGAGGACTTCGAGGATGTTGCGGAGGCGGCAGGACTGGAGACCGACAGGGGTAAGTTGGCGGCACTGAAGACCCTCCTCAGAGGCCGGGCGAAGGCGGCCCTGGATGCGGCCAGAAGAGGCCCTCGGAAGATGGACTGGGCCGCCGCGAAGGAAGCTCTTGCAGCGGAGTTCGACACGCCGGCCGACCGCCAGGAGGCTATGAGGCGGTTCAAGACGGCCAGCATGGGACCTGGATGTGACCCGACCGTGTTCTTCGCCAGCCTGCAGCAGTTGTTGGATCGGGCCTTGCCGGAACTGGACGGAGTATCGCGCCAGCAGTTGCTGTCCGAACAGTTCGTCGAGGGAGTCCACCCTGCGCTTCGTGCCCAGTTGCGGTTGGCAAGAGCAACTGGCCAGTTGAGTGTGGAGCACCTGGTGCGTCTGGCACGGGAATTGGCCGAGGCGCCACTGGCCACGTTGCAGTCGCAGGAGAACAGGGATGAGTCAACAGTGGAGGACCTGAAGAACAAAGTGGACCAACTTGCCGGACAGCTTGCAGCAATCAAGACGGAATCTCGGAGGCACGCTCGAATGAGCCGATGCTACAGGTGTGGCATGCATGGCCACTGGAAGAATCAATGCCCTCATACCCGACCACCTGTACATAATAAAACTTTGGACTACTCCTCTTTTCCCGGGTGGGTTGCGATCAGTGCAGTCACACAGGCTACCATACAGGCCGTTGTCGAGATAGACGGGAAGAAGGAGCTGTGTCTGATTGATACGGGAGCAGGGGTATCGCTGAGACGGAGAGGGAACGAAGCTGTATGCAAACCGTGCGCGCTAGCCGTAAGAGCAGTGGGTGGATACCAACTGAAAATTGACGGATTGTCAATGCACTCAATGCGCCTAGGCGACAGGTCCGTGCAGCACGAGTTCCTTATCAGCCCAGACATTGAGCAGACAATTTTGGGAGCAGATTTTCTCAGGGGCACAGAATCCGTGGTTGATCTCAAGCGGGGAAAACTGGTGACCAAGTATGGCGCAGTCAAGCTTGAAGGTTACCCAAGCACTGCCGTGAACGAGCTGCATGTCCGAAAGCTTCCGTCCTGTAACATGCCGTCAGTACAATCCGTGGTCGAGGAATACTCCGAATTGTTCACAGGCGAAGAGGATCCGTTTGGCTTCTGCTCGTGGATTGAACACGAAATTCCGCTCTCGTCTGAATGCTTTCGACCTTACGGACCCCGTCCGCTGCCGCTCCATCTACGGGAGGAGGTCCATAAGCAAGTGCAGGAGATGTTGAAAAATGGCATAATTGAGGAGGCCAACAGTGCATACAACTCCCCGGTTGTGCTTGTAAAGAAGGCAAATGGAAAGTATCGGTTCTGCGTGGATTTTCGGCGTTTGAACGAACTGACCGTAAATCGGGTTGTAGCTGTCCCTTCGGTGGCGGATATTTTCGATTCCCTCCAGCATTCCCGATATTTCACGGTGTTCGACTTGCGTTCCGGATATTGGCAACTATCTATCAAGGCGGAGGACCGGGAGAAAACGGCGTTCACCGTTGGGGACACCCAATATCAATTTAGACGGATGCCGTTTGGTTTGTCGGGAGCACCATTCACATTCCGGCGCTTGATGCTTCGTTTAACGAAGGGTCTACAGAATGTTGCCGTGTACGGGGATGATATCGTTGTGTACAGCAATTCGGAACCAGAGCACGCAGTTCATTTGAAGGCCGTATTGAAGCGTATCCGGGAGGCGGGCCTGCGGATAAATGAAGCCAAGACACAGCTCGCTCGGAGTTCAGTGACACTGCTGGGGCATAAATTGGGTACGGAGAGGTTAGCGCACTGCCAGAAGAAACTGGCAAAGATCGAGGACTGTGCTGTTCCCAATTCCAAGCGATCCCTACGGCAGTTTCTTGGACGAGCAGCATACTACAGCCGGTTTATCCAAAATTTCAACATGATTGCTGCTCCGCTGTACGACCGGCTTGGGCAAACTTGGCAGTTCGAATGGACCAGGGAAGCACACGAGGCTTTCAAACGCGTCAAAACGCGGACGCTAGATCAGCAACTGACCGTCAAACTGCCCAGGGTCGGAGGGATGTTCACTGTTGCCACGGCCGCGGTATCGGCGATGTCCTAAAGCAGAGGCATGAAGTTATTGTATATGCCAGTCGTGTCCTGACTAACGCTGAGCAAAGTTACTCGACTATTGAGACAGAATGTTTAGCGATCGTCTGTGCCCTTGATAAGTTGAGGCCATACATGCGTGGACAAAGATTTCATGTTGAGACCGATCACAAACCCCTGGAGTGGATCAGGACCACCGGAGATGCTCGCGGAATGCTCTCGCGCTGGGCACCCCGTTTGCAAGAGTACGACTTCACGATCCGGTGCGTGCCAGGAAAGGAGGGTCACCTGGCTGATTTGCAGTCAAGTCCAAAGGCTGAAGATGAGGCCCCCAGTAACATTATTGGTGCCAATGGCCTCGTCGTCAAACTGGATCCCGAGAGGTTGGTGTGAGTCCAACGGCAGGATCCAGTGTTACGAAAGGTTGCAGCAACCCTATTGAATGGAAGGAATATTGAGGACGGAGACGGAGACAAGGAATTGGAAATGTTCGAGAGTCACTTTGATAGGCCGCGTCTGAGTGAGGCTGGCATAATTTCCTGGAACGACACTGATTTTGGTGTTTTGCTGCCCGTAATACCTCGAGTCTTGAGAAGGAAGCCGGTCGTCGAATGCCACGACATGGCACACATGGGGTGCACCAAGACATACGACTTACTTCGGCAGAGGGTCTACTTGCCCGGGATGAGAAGTGAGTTGTTGGACTATATGGTGTATTGTAAGCGGTGGCAACCGATGAAAGAGGATACGACAAGGTTAACCAAGCCCATGGAACCCATTCCTGTATCAGAAACCGGCGAGTTATGGTCTGTGGACCTCATGGGCCCCTTTCCGGTGACAACCAGTGGAAATCAGTATATCGTAGTGATGGCAGAACACCTGTCGCGGTGGGTCGAGGCGGCAGCCGTGCCAAACCAACGGGCGGTGACAATCAGCGGAGTGGTAATGCGTCACATGGTGGCCAACCACGGGGTGATCTTAACGGGTCAAGGACCTTGCTTCGAGAGCGAAGAGTTTAAAAGTTGCTTGCAGAAGCTTGGCATCAGGCGGCTAAGGATGGCACCATACCACCCGCAAACAAATGGTCTAACCGAACGCAATAACCGAACGATCAAGGAGTGGCTAGCGGCCAAAGGAGGTGATTGGGAAATGAACCTCCCGATGGCGTTGCTCGCTCATCGGGCTTCCATACAGCCAACCACAGGCAAGTCCCCGTCCATGCTGATGTACGCTCGACATTCATGCCTTCCGGTTGATCAGGAACTTGGGTTGTGGCTGGCAACACACTTGTCTCCAGAGGAGCTGGGAGAGGAAAGGAAGAAAGCTCGATAAAACTTGTCTGCCCTTCAGGAAAGGACTAGACAGCAAACGGCAAGTAGAAAGGCACGACCATCCCCCATAGGCGCGAAGGTTAAATGGAAGGATCATCCCAATCCTGAAGGGAGTGGACTGGGGTCGCGGAAGCTGGGCAGTAGATGGCAAGATCCGTTTGTCGTTACCGACAGCCGGCGGAACGTCTATACAATTCAAGACGATCGAGGATCGAGAAGAGTAAATGGGACTCGGCTTCGGAATTGGCATGATACACCAGGAGAGCTGCCGAACAGACCAGCTGCCGGAGCCGACCTAACGGAGGTAAATGGAAATCAGTGGCATGCAAGCGGCCTCTAATGGGTGAAGGTGTGTAACGGTGGGTACCACTGATGACGCATGAGAGTAGTATGTGTGCTCTCGTAACTTCGCCTTGATATAATGGAAGGTGGGATTTATTACGGAATTTGTGGAACTACTTTACAGTTTCCGCTTGCAATTTTGTGGTAGTCAATGAATATCCTAGAGAGTTCAAGAATACGCGTTCAAGAAGAAGACGGCTATTCGGTTTTTAAAAACAACGTGCAAATGAGAGTTTAACCTTCCTGTCCAATAGTCTGTAACTGTTTAGTTGGCGTTTTTCTAATAATCAACTCTGCATTGAATGGCTTTCCTCCTTACACTAGTATGGCGCGTGCTTTAAAACTGTGCTCAATGTCGGAGATCACGCGAATGTAACATCAGGGTAGATGTGGATTTATGTTTGCGCGCCGTTTTGTCAAGTTGACCATTGCAATTGCCACTGATGGTTGGCTTTAAACGAAAACGTTTTTGAGATGTCATAAAAACGCTATATGAAATGCTATTTTAACAATTTCACCTAGATTTTGACTTTTCGAGAGGCTTAGATACGAGAAAAAGGCGGTATACTTCTAGACAGGGATGCATACTCACGCAATCATTTTATGTGTTGAAACAAATACAGCAATCTGCAGAAATATTGCAGTGCTATTATCCGGAACACAGAATTGTAGCGCTCTGGGGATCGGAACTTGACTGCAGTGTTTCTAAAAGGCCTGTTGAATTTATGCACACTGTGATTGGGGAGGAAGATACGCAGGACGTTTACGCACAACGGTAGGTGCACAAATGTTTGGCCTTAAACAAATACAGCAAGCTTGTTTTGCGTTTCTGTAAGGTTTTGTTTGATCCTGTGAATGTCGCGAAAAAAATCCAAGGTACATCAAAAAACGTTAGTCTTTGGCGCAATACACATGGATTTCTGAGCACCTTTCTATTAATTTTAATCTAAATAACGGAACATTGGGCACCACACTTCTTGACTTAGTTTTCCACTTATTAGATTTTTAAGATCAGCGAGATTGTGTTTTAGAAAATTGCCAATAACTATTTGATTTCTGCCAAAATTCTGTTGGCTTTTGCGTGGATTGCGGAAAAAGACTTTTCGTTTCTAAACTAGGGCAGCAAATAAGAACACCAAACTGCCCATAGTTCACAATTTGCATTTTAGTAATAATGTATTGCTCTCTTGGTAACTTACATGCCAACTCGGGTGCCACGGAAATTATTAAATCAGTTAAAATGCAATTCACATTGTGAAACTTTGCGGTGACTTATTGGGACCTATACCGTTTTACCTGGATGAATTGTAAGTGACAAAGCGTCCTGTAAAAAGCGAGAGCGCGGGTTGCGTACCTTGAACGAGGAACCCTCAGTAGCAGTCCTCTGATACTTGCAACGGTTTCTTTGATAAAATAGCGTCATAGACTAACGCCATTCTAATAATCTCATTTTGATGATCCACCCTGGATTCAGTGCCGAGTAAGTACCATTTATCTTTCATATGGGCAGCGGAACTGTGTTTGTTTCTGTCCACGCCTTTGCTCAAGGATGCTCCGATGAACCATTGCAACACGTTTTTTTCATTTAATTAGAAACCTTATCTAGAAAATAGTGTTTGCAAAACGCAATATAAAACTGACCGGCGAACCATGCATATGGAAAATCATGCTGGCTAGGTACGCTCCACTATAACACAAACTAAATTTGTACTTAATCAAATACTCGATAAGTTTGGATTGAACTGAACAGATAGAATAAAGATCAGTGTTCTAATTGGTGTTCAGTTTATTGGGCGCTCCAAATACGTGGAACTGCTACTTGTGACATTCAAACATAAAGGATGGATAAATGCGCGTTGCATTCCATAAATAGTCAACTCAGTAAGGTGGAAACAATTTGCGATCAACGATCATTTTAGAAGACCTCAATTTTTGTTCGCTTAAGCATCGCACGGCAAACAACATAGCGCTTTATATACGAGATCACATGGACGTTGCCTATTTAGTGAGGTAACTCGTATGCCAGCACCACTAAACCGTAGCTCGTCTTTTATAAACAAAATGTAATTAGGGTCCAGATATCAGTAATGCCGCTACTTATCTTCATTTGTACAAGTCTGTGGGACAGTAGTACCACAAAAAACTTCTCTGTCGTGTCCTGAAAAACTGCGGAAGATCAGTGGAAACAGTGTACACCTCAAAATCTTTAACTTGTTTCATTGAGCTTATGCAGACTAAATGGACTGGGCGTGCGAACAAAACCACTCAAACTAAGTGCGAATTTCAACCAAACTGTTTAGATGTTTATTGGAAAATTTTGGCATTTCACGCATCTCCAACTTTTGAATTGCCCTGTTCTGACCTAAAACAATCGTGTTTTTTGTTTTACGGAATGTCTGTATAAGTCATGAGTAATGTGCACATATTTTGTCCTGTAATTGAAGCCAATCTATGCTGAAAAGCCGAGAAGTACTGTACGGCTTTATATCCATATTGGGAATCATCAGCATTGCGCCACGAGCGCCTCGCAGCAGAACGGTTAGGTGATCGAACTACTAGCCAGGAGGTCGCGGGTTCGAGACTCTCCGGAGTTTTGTTAGATGCGCACTGCTGATGATTTCCAATAAGGATATAACAGCCGTACAGGGCTTTTCGGCTTTTTGGCATATATTGGCTTTACTTACAGGACGAAATGTCCACAAAATTCTCAAATCTCCTCAAACAACCAACAAAGTGAACATATGTATGTATTTTAGGAAACACAGAGTATTCAGGTGAGTGAAGACATGTTTATCGTGTAAAAGTTTCTCTCGCACAACATCACCACCTGACTATGCAAAAATATTTGGTCCGAATTCAGTTCACCAAAACAGCAAATCGGGCTGTTTTTTTCATTGGAAACAGTAACCACAATGATCTGTGTCCGAAGTGACGCTTGTGCTTATGATCAATGGAAAATCGTCTGGGTCTCAAGATGGGAATCTTTACTATTTCATGGAATTTTTTAACATAAAGTCAAAACACAGCGTAGTGGAATAAGTAGCCTTAACCCGACGTTTCGGTTGTCCTGGGCCACTTTTTTCAAGAATTTTCACAACCAATTAAATACGAGTCAAATGCAGCCACACTTGGGTCCACTACCGTGTCTTCTGATTGGTACATCCCTGTGATCAGTTTGCAGTAATATTGGGCCAGAGTGCGTGTGTGTACGTGTGACTGTAGGTGTACTCTAATTAAGATGTCCCTCCGTTTGTTGTTGTTCAAGCTGTGATGGCGCCAGCATCCCGTCTATCTGGACTGGACTTACTGCACACTTAGCAAGTATAGTAACCAAATGTCAAGTGGGGATCTCAACAATGACGCATCACATCCTGCACAACAACAAACGGAAGTACATCCTAATCAGAGTACACATGCAATCACACGTACACACGCACACTCCCGCTGGCCTCGTCTGACTGCCAGCCCCAAACAGAAGACACGGTAGTGAACCCAAATGTCGCTCCCTTTGACTCTTATTCAGTTGATTGTAGACATCTTTGAGAAAGGTCGCTCAAGGCAACCGAAACGTCCAATTACACCGTGTTCTATTACGCTGTGTTGTGACTTTATGTTTAAAAAATTCCATATTATACAACGCATGACGCTCAATCTTTTTAACACTGAGCCGATTTCAGCCCGTGATTCCTAAATCTTGACTACTTATTTTCTGTTCGATTTGTTTGATTTTCCTTCGGTAATTTCAATGATATCTTTCATTTGGCATAATTAGTGAAAATGCCCGGCTACAGAATAGAAATAAAAACTAAAAATCGCTGGGTAACTACGTGCAAAATGTCTATTCCAATGTACTCCCTGGAGCAGCTATTTGATCGAGAATAATCGCTGTACCTATAAAGGGGATATCATTTCTTCCTATGAATTGAGCGGATTCATCAGTTAAAAGAATAACTGTGTTTATACTTTTAAAATCCCCCTTTTTCTAGAATTTAGCACAAATTAGGATCTTAAAATAGACGTTTTTAGTCAACCCCATCAATAAACGTGCTTGACCTAAAAATTGTCTCCGCAGTCCATGAGACAAAGTCACCTTACAGTCGCAGGTTTGCGTGAGTTTCCTAAAATAATCCTAAAAGTGGCGGCATTTAGATGTACGTCTGTCCGATCTCGAAACAGCTGGTAACTTATGCTGTAGCTGTTCCAAATTATAAGTATTTCGCTGATTTTTGCGTCCACTTAAACAGTGAAATATACTTTCGTGTACTTGAACGTTTTCATCCTGGTTAGCGCGAAATCATCCGAGTTATTGCAGTGTTTTTAAACTCTCGACACTCAGCATCTTAGGATGGAAAAGAGAATGGGCGCCATTGCATTTATAAAAGAACTCCGCTGACGCCGAGTCCGCTAGTTGTTGAAAATTTTAACCGCTCCACCACCGCAAATGACGCTGTAGAAAAATGCTTTGTGAATTGCTGTATGTGGCAATGCAGTAATCTTGTAATAGAACCCTGACTTGATTAACTCACCAAATTTTTGTGGGCAGCCGTTTGCAAACGGTTCAAAACTACAATAATTTCTGACTCGTCAACGAGCGTTCCTATTTTACTCTGACGTTCTAGGGCGCTTAGTGCAAAACAGGCAGATTTCGCTTCGGTGCATTGGTTGATTGGATTTTGGTGCAGATTGTGGTGTAGCCCATTCAAAGTGTTTCCTCTCCGAATATAAACAAAATTGCACGTCCTTATTTAAGGGGCATAAGCGTTTACCCATTCGTAATAAGAGAAATTTTGTTTGACTAGTAAACTCTGATACTGTGTGCTCACGGGAGATCGGGTTAATCGTTCTCATTTTTTTATATATCAAAACATTAGCTTGTGTTTTGAGTGCGAGTAGAGATTGAATACTTTAATTTGACGTTTCCTCATGTCATTGGAAACGAAATCTCTTGAAAAGCCTACAAGGATGAACGAGCGATTTTTTTCACTTGAAATTCTCAGGATCTCGTATCACACAAAAACCTCAGGACATAGATTTGAACCGGCAACATTTGGGCCAGTGGATTCAACATCTAATGCGCTTAACCAATAGCGGCAGATCAGTAGTGCAACTAGCTTGCATTTCAAGAGTATATCACCATATGTTGACTGGCTCCTCAGGTGATAAACTGTCAGATGAAAGGGTTTTTTTAATTGAGATTTTGCTATTTGCTGAAATTCAGGAATATTACCATAGCTTGCATATGCTAAGTGCTCCCATAATCTGCGTGGAACTGATAATTACTTGGATGCCAACGATTGTGTTATATACGCCATCATTAAAACCGTAGATGTTACTCGTTTTACGTCAATCGTTTTTGGTCTAAGCATGCTGAACCCACTTGTGTTTCCAAACGTATTGCGTAAGGTGTCTTGGTCCCGTTTTTAAGGGCACACAAATCACAGTTGTCACGAGAGATAAAATGCATATGTCTGCAATAAACTTTCAGAAAGCTCCCTTAAAGGTAAGTAAACTAAGGGTGTTAATTTTATTTTGAGTTCGAGGTAACTTGTAAAACACATTAGTAGTTTCACGCCAGTATTATGTAAATGTAACCAAAACATTATGCTTTGTAAATGTATGTATGCAACTTTCATCATATGTACATGTATCACAAAACGGTGCTCTAATAACTTGGCAAACAAAAACGCAGGCGTACAAACCCTCGGATGCATTTAGCCGGCTACCCAGACTCATTATCCACAACCAGTTACCACTAGAGCACTTTTCACGATGCTTGTTCATTTGATTCCAATATTGGCTTTAAAGTTTTTACGCCGATGATGTTTTGCCTTTCTTACACATATCACTTTGCGTAATCCAGGCGGACTGCAATTTAGTTTTTGGCCAATTACCTTAGATTGGCGGCCGCCAATGTAACATTAACAGTACGGTTTTGAGTGGCGTCAGTTCATACGTGGTCCCTTAGTAGTATCTAATGTCCAAAGTAATAAGCTAACCACGAGCTGATTTTTGCGTAGTCCGACTGGTCACCATAGAACATGACCGGCTTACCTTGTATCTGGCCGGTTATTCAAGCACCTTCTCTCTGACCCTCCATTGTTATCGATACTTACATTTGTGTTTTATGGCATATAGCGGAACATTTTGTGCTGATCGATAAAAAGCTTTGCAGTTATGGGCGCTTCTCCTTTCTTCGTATACAAACGGTTAACACAAGTTGATCAATACACTTATGCCTACTGAGGTTTATATCACAAGATCTGTTAATAGTGCAGGTACCATCATATACAAAACATTCACCGGCAAGCAAAATTTTCAAAAGCTACCTATTGGGGTTTCAGCGTTGCCGTCTTATTTCATTTTTTATTAGTCGAGCAGGATGAAATTTGTTAGCAGTGTAAGAATTCCCAGTTAAATTTTTATTCCAACTTTCGGCAACTGCTTGGAACCATCTCGCGCATGTTTTGCTTTCATTTGGAATAATCAATTGGTAAAATGAAAAATAATCCGTCATAATTGTATTCCCGAGCACAGGCGATGCGTTACGTCTTAGTAAGTAAAATTTAATAAGTTTCAGGTTTTCTTGGAGAAGATAAAACTTTTATTCAGTCGTACTAAAGCAACTTCTCGTGAATAGGGTTAGGATGAGAATTTTTATCTTTTTGAAAAAATTCAAAGAAAGCTTCCAAGACTCCTGTTGACCATACTAGACTTGCTGCATGTCAATATCACTAACAAGTGAGCTAATGTTTAGGAAAAGAAAATTACTATTGATCCAATATTCAGGCTATATGGTGGGAAATTTAGAATCTTCTAGTACATGTGTTGGCAATGGCTAGGCAAATCACTAATATGACAAATTGAGAAGGTAATTTAACAACCAACGGGCGACGAAAATTAAAAATGTACACAGTAATAGGTTTGACCGACGTAGAGCCTTAAGAAATAATCGGAATCAAACTACCCGACGTGGAATTTAGTCTAAATTAGGTCGAAACAAAACGAATCTTGAAAATACGTGGGTTCCCCACTGAGTGTGCGCAATCTGTTATTTCTGAACAATATATAATTTTTAGAAACTGAAATATGAAGTAGTGGCATCCGAATGCTCGAACTTGCTAAAGTTGCCCATTTCTACTCCAGGAAAATCGACTTCAACTTTTCAAATTTCCAAAACAAGGCCCTGTCGGAACCTGAAAATGTCCTGAATCCCATATTGATTGTTAACATAAAAACAAAATGTGAAAAAGTCAAAAATAGGTGCCAATGCAACGGGGTAAAGAAGAAAACAAAAATAAAGTTAAAATTGAAACGAGAGCTAAGATTATTGAATAACCAACACGGAGGTGTTCGGATATTTCTGATAAAATACAAGAGAGTTCTGAAATAGACGTCTGTTTCCGAAAAGGCAATAGAATTCTCACTGCTCATGATGCTGAACACGACGTATTTACAAATCTGTTTTTGAAAATAAACGCCCAACTAGAATTGAGCCTCTGGAAGCATTACGAATGCATCATGCTGAACGAACTTCCCACTGTGTTTTATTGGGAGCATATGAATTGCGGCCGATAAGTGGGAAATGCCAAGTTGACCTTTACCATTTCACGAGAATCCACATGCCGGCAAAACGTGTTTGTACGTACGAGTATATCACATTAAATTTTGTTCGTTACCTAAGTAGTGCGGTTTATTTAGGCGTGCATTTGTTTTTTACCACTTGTTTAATACAGCACTTTGTCTGCCCTAATTATGCATCATCAACTACTCAGCCATTGCCAGGACATCAGTTAGGCAAATATGGTTTCCCTAACTCGTGTTTTACCAGTGTTGTATTGGACGTGTTTTTGAGGAAGGTTTACATTCTTCTGTTCACTGATGTTTGAAGTTAGAACAGTTATTGCCTAATTGGTTTCTTTTGGGGCGATAAAATTACGCAGCATTTACGCCGCTCACCAACATATTGTCAGTTGCCGTTGAAAACGTATTAGATAATATAAACGGTCTTCTAGTGATTATATTTTCCTGAACTTATGATGACTTAACAATATTTTTTAAGATGTCACGCACCTGAACGGCGGCCGGCAGATGAAAATCCAGCTTCCAAAATGATAACCCCACTAAGTAATTTAAGGGCACCTTGCTGCATATTAGCGGTGGTTTTAACTCTTCTAATATGCAAATAAATATTCTGTGTTGAGCACTATCCTTGTGTCCAGTTATTTTTGATGACAAGCAATAACTATTCCACTACAGTGAGGGAAATCGTGGGCCACCTGGCGTGTAAGTCATTTAGTAAATCAATCTGGTGATTTCATTGCTCGCGAATATGAATAATTCCAAATAAATTTGTAAACTTTGCCCAGCCTAATTATTGCCTTGTCTAGAAACTTGCACATCTATATGCAACAATGTATTTGTATTAATTAGAGGAATGTAAACAGTAAAATTACTGAGTGGCAGGAGGATTTTGCTTAAGAGTTGAAGTGCCAAAATTGCATTATTGCTGGCTTTAGGTTTAGGTACATTCGTCGAATTCAAAAATATTTTAAACAAGAGAACACCTTGGGATAAGTGTATGGACGCACGCTTTTAGTCAAGCTGACTTATTGTTGCATCGTTGGCGCCTGATAACGTGTAGTGTGGTCTAATATTACGTCCGGTCCCCCCCGCCAAATTTATTTTACTGCCATGGAACTGCCGAGCTATTCGTCAAAGGCTTTACGCTCACGCGAAAAAGTGCGTAGAAGAAATATGCGGTTACAGGGAACAAAAAAGAATACGCAGTCAACAAAACACGCCAGGACTGCAGGTATGCCCACTCTCCGCAAACTAACCCAATGTTGGATGTTCTGTGTAATATTGACGATTGTGTCATTTTAACGCCCATTTCACCTGCAATTTCTAAACAGATACTTGTGGTTCCCCCATCAAACCGTGTAAGTCTTATTGAGGATTTCTCAGTGATAACTACATCTACGTAAATACATAATATTCACCTTTGCTTTAAAATATATTGGATTGAATATTTGTTCAAAACCTATCTTTTTAGCAAGAAGTGGAAGAGAAACCTATGCAAGTGAGCTCTTTCCTCAGGAACAATGGCTATGTTTTTCTGGCTAAAGGGGAATTTTGATAAATGGTGGCAACTTTATGTGCGGTTGTTTCATGAGCATCAAACGCTCTTGCCAAGTTGCGAACGTTAGCAAAAGATATTTTCAGAGGAATCTAAAGTTTTTACCTACAAATTTGTTTAGATGAATGGATAAATTACATCTCACTGCAAGTGATGTGTAACTTACAAAACACTTTACCTGACACTGAGCGAACGAAGTTGTATTTAAAAATCAATGAAGACGAAAAAGACTTTTTGTCCAAGAGGGTTTCTTCTTGTCAGTGAAGTCAATCTTTTCTTAAAAGGCGAGAGCCACTCTGCATCTGGATTTTGGTGCTTGATACCCACGGCTTTCTTCACAATGATTACAAATGGATCGTCTTGCCACGGGTGACCAACCAGAACTGCGATTAGCTCTCAATTAGACAGGCAATTGTGTCACTCAACGTTTAAAAACTGAAACCATATCGACTGGCTCCTCGAGCGCGAGCTTTTCAGAAGGATATTTTATTCTTTCTCGTTGCGTCTACTGCTGATGAAATGGATGAATAAAGTAATAAATAAAAACCGGCAATCTTCAACATTTCGAGTATTTTTAGTGGAAGAAACTTTTCATTCTATTCCATCGTGGGGCAAGTGTTAAGTAGATTAAAAGGGGTCAGCATATTTTCTGGGGCAAAGAAGAGCGTCGTGTGATCTTCCACAGTTTCCAATATTCTCACATTATGTGCGGTTTATTTTCAGCCCATCTAGCAGGTAAACGTTTCTCCCGTAAATATTTTATCCTGATATGTGCATATTTGTACACAGGAAGCCCAAAAGAAAATATCATTTAAACCAGCGATTACAATTATTTATTTATCATCAAAGAACGGTCAACTACAACAAAGTGCATGTGTTACGCTTGTTATCATAAATTACCAGAATCCCCCAGATGAGTATTAGTTAATTAAATACTTAATCATTCCTGATGGATGGGTGTTTGGAAACCTACCTGAGAAAACGAAGAACGTGTGTGGGTTCAAAACTTCTAGGTTCCCGAAAAAATTGGATGTAAACAACAACGACAGAGAATACAAACGCTGTGCATGCCAACAGAGCAAACATCCTCAACAAAATAATTAACGTTTCGGAGAATATTAATCGCCAGGGCCTACTCAACTGTCGCTGCCACCTTCTGGCTGAACGATGCGAATATTACGTGAAAACAGCTTTCCAGCAGGTGACCTGTATACATAAAATATTTGGAAAAGGGTAGCATTTTTAGAATGATCAGAACCACTGCTTTAAAGCATTTTTAAAATTTAACATCTGTTTTTCAAAAATGTCGTAGCGCGTAAGTCTGTTTCGTAAACCTAGCGAAATGTTTCCAAAGTGCATTTGTTGATATAATACGAAACATTATAGCAGTAAAATGACCGTGCTCGCTGAACATTACATAACATTCAGTGGTCCACAATAACTTTCCGGATTTGGTTTCGCGTTTTTTACAATATTAAATTTAAATATTAGATTTCAGGAAAAAATCAAACTAGTAGAAACATTTCATGGTAAAAGTGATTCTGAAAACTCCTAATGGTGTGCCCTTATGCTGTTAGAGCTGCAATTTATTAAGATCACTCTATTCTCCTTCATAGCATACGGTGTGCCGTGTTAGATTTGATTTCTATGGAAAGCCGTCGCTTTTTAGGCTCATGCATAAACATAATCGGTAAAATGTAATCCCGTTTCTCCAAACTTGTTTGGCCTCCGGGAATTGTGTCCACATTATTGATAACTTTATTGCATATGCCATGCGAAACATGTGACCAGATATTAATAACTCATTTCCAGATTTCTGAACTGTGTTACATTACGCATTAGGGAGTTTCACGTCGTGAGTAGCCCTAGGTTGATGGGCTTCATAGACAAAATCAAGAATGGAAATATAGGGAAAAGCATTATCCGAGTTGGCATGCTGAAGCGCATAGTAACATGTGCCCTGGAGAGTTTAACGTTAGCCAACCATCATCTTCCAGTGTTACAATTGTGGTGGATGCGAAAAAAACAGTCCAGCTGGAAGCCAAGAATTCTCGACAAAAATTACCAAAACAACGAGGACTTGTAACACTGTTGATGGTTTGGATGGTCGTGGGCGGCTGTTGTTATCTGAAAGATGTAGCCCTGATGTTTTATCTGATAAAAGAAATTGAGAAGCCACAATCTATCAAACATATATCAATCCAGGTTTACCCGTTTTAGTGGATATAGCTACATATTCATTAAAATTTTATACACGACCGACCTTAACTACATAAGAAGACGTAAACGCTCTCCAAACCCGATAGTTGCTTTTGAAGTTGATAGAGTTCTGGTTTCAGGCAGAATGCCACCTTGAGGTGTCAAAGAGTAATGTTAAGTTCGCAAAGCTAGGTAGGTCAAAGCCGCATTTTACGAGGATAATATACATTCAGACAAGAAGTTACGCTAAATCAGCCACTGGAGGATTGAATATAAGGAATTAGAATCACAGTCTGAGGCCAAAGCGTAATGCAAACCAAAAGTGCATTACAGAATAACATTTACCATTTTTCCAAAATTTGTGAAAAATGTGGTATTTAGGAAGATCCGGCATTTTTAAATGAACATGCCCATAGAAAGTGGCAGATTCATATCCAGTTTTAATCAATTCTGTTGAAGAAACAGGGCTTTCTCAAGCAAGTTTAGTGGTGCCAAAAGAGCTTATGAGTAAGAACCGTCGATTAGAAATATCCTAGCCATGAACATCAGTCAGTACATGGGGAACCTCTGCACCAGCATCTCATTTGTTTAAGGAATCATTCTGCAGAGCACACTTGATTGGTTTGTGGTGCCTATTCACTTCGAAACGTTCGACGATAGAAGAAGAAGTCTGGCTTAACTCAATTACACGACAGTGTCTATTGGGCCAATAGTACTCGACAATTGAAAGATGTAGACTGTTATTTTGTGTGTTAATTTTTTACACTGGCGACCAAACTCAGCTTCCTAAATTGGAAAACCACATAATGCCTGGTGGAGGTGCTGACCGGGAAGAATCAAAAGTTGGCCACGATTAGCTCGATGGGCAATTTGCGTGCTTAAATAAATAAAAGGATTACTAGACCCGGCAACTAACTATGGAATTTGAGTGAAAATGTATTGTTGTGCTGCCCGTTTGTAGTGAAGTTGTATTTTTGGGATCCAGAGTGATATATTCTTTCCGAATTGTGAAAAGTAGCCGAGTCCAAGATAGGCGTTCGTCTGAAATTTCACATCGTATTGAGCGATCAATAATATTCGGTTTTAAAGCATACAAACACGTCATCACAAACTTTTCATTTCGGATATTTTGATTTGAATAAATCTTCCTAATGCATACTTTTCCCCCATGCTACCTCCCAAGTAATGAAAAGTGAGTTTTTCTGATAATGAAAACACGTGACCTTATAAATCATCATAGGCTGCACGTGCAGAAGTCTGCGGAAAACTCAGTGGTCGTTGATCGCTTGTCAGAGAGTGAGCGGATGAGACATCGTACATGTCCCAGTCCCACAGTTACGTGAGAATGCCCTGAGATGTAGGGATTTCAACAGTGACTTTGCGGGGTTAATGAGAGTATCCCAACTGCTACAGATACCGTTGCGGTCTGATCCAACGAAAAAATAAAGAGTTCCTCAGATCATCTGCAATACAAATGGCTTGTGTTCCCCATACCAAAGAAATATATTATGTATTATTTCACCGCAAAGTCAGTTGCCCGGAATCCAGATTTTTGGTCGGGTAAACCGTGATTTTTTCTTGCAATAGTTGTGTCGATGTAAAAACTATTGTAATAAATAAAACATGGTCGGATACAAAGCACAAAATTGGACTCGCGTGCCGGTTTTACATGTCCACCATTTGTTTTTCAAGACTATCGACTTTCTCTGGACTACATCAGCTTTCATTTGGGTTACACTGGATCGCTGGATTGAACGCCGGGCACAAGATTCTGGTTTAAAACTAGAACGGTGGAATAACACTCAGTCATCCGAGATAATGATTGCTCAACTAGAATGTCATATATATACGCTTTTTAGATCCACACATATTCAGACAGCCTTTGGTGCAACTTAGCTTTAAACGTTCGGTTTGCACTACATTTTAGGGAGGCCAGTCTAAAATAATAAAAAAATCGTTCAAATATTCCACTTGGGAGTTTAGCGAGATGTCGGTTACACGGTGTGGACATAATACCGTCTTGAATGCAAGCGTTGAGACCTCGGTGGTGGATTATGTGTAGCAGAACATGTGATTAATTCTGCCAGCATAGTTCACAAATCACCTAACTCAGCAAAAAGGGAACTTTGGAATAACTTCGCCGGAAAAATGCATGAGGAATTTATTGTTCACATGTAATGAAGCGCCAGGTGCCTATATATTGATGCGATAGACCAGGAGAAAACCTGCAAGATTAAAGGTAAAAATGATGCCTGGTGCAGCGGATGGGTATTGCACCGTGGCACGTATGTCCTGTAAACTACGGTTGAATCAGGGGCAACAACCAATCTTGAGATATTCATAAACGGAGGTCAGTTTATTTAAAGGATACCGTGTCTCCATTAATATAATGCTGCTTACGAGCTAAATGTAAGCCGCTGACGACGCTGCGTCCACGTATCTACAAACCTCTAGCGTCTTGAGCGATTTCGGCTATTCGTTATCTGTTAATCCGTTGTAAACGAAATGCAACTATTTTTTTGTTCCTTTTCCGTATACCCACAGCACGTGAGTATTTTTCATATCTCGCAACGCGTGACTTCAAACTATATTTAAGATCTATGTCCATATCAATATGATTATGTCGTGCGCCTTTTGCTCAAGTGATATCTGACTTGGTCCAATGTGCATGCAACTGCGGGTTTCCAAAAGGCTGCTACTAAGCTGACTCGGTGTTGGTTGGCAGGCCCATGAATTGGCTTACAATATTGTTTTCTGATTCAAGCCTACCCAGATAACTTTCCGGGTAGCTGCTTACGACCCGGAGAAAGACGCCTATATCGAAGATTAGCAAAGTCGCTGATGTAAGTATGATGAGTTTTCCCTATTCGTCTGAGAAAACTAGTTTCAAATTCCATAATCAGTTGATGACATTTTGAGGGAAAACAACCTGCAAGGACAAAAACTGTATAAAGAAAGCCGGGTCATCTGCAATACTCTAATTGACCTACTGCGACCAATAGCGTTGGTCCTTTCATTCCGGACGTTGCAAAAGTTTAATAGCTAACTATTCAATGTTAATGAAAAACCTAAAATTCTTCTTCCGTAAGGGTGACTAACATAGGCTAATTTTTACACATCGAAATTCAATCGCTTGGTTAATTTCCACAGGGTATTTTAACTAGCCGCAGACGACAAAACTATTAGCGTATTACGTAACATTTCGAAAGCTAACGCTTGGAAGGCTATTATATCTGGGTTATGTGTCTCGGCAGTTTCAACCGGGCTCACAGTTATAAAAACCATGAGAACACATTATACGAATGGCACGTTCCTGGATACATCCGTCATCGCAAATAATAATTTTCTTTACAAATTTAATTTTGACAGTGGAAGAGGGTAAGCGAAGCTGTTTGTATCTGTTTTCGTTGGTAAAGCCGATAAATCCTTGCAAAACTATAATCATATATATTAAGTGTTCGATTCACTAAAATATTTATTGTTCCTCTTGCCAGTTCGTCTAGTAATTTGCCTTACTATATTACGAACCGAAGATTTTTTTAAAATCTCTTAGCTTTTGGAACGTGGAGATACTATTCACTGAAATTATATTGTGTAACAATAACATACTGTATACCGGGAGAGCTCCCACAATATCATAAATAAGCACGTTGCATTGTCAAATGCGAGGAACATGTTGCTGAAGAATTAACTGTGTTTCTGCGTATTTTGAATCCGTGCCTTTTCACATAGTACGTAAAACTCTGTGTTAAACTACATCACCATAATCAACTGACGGTATCACACGACTCGCAGCTGGCATTCTTTAGGAAAAAACAAGTTTACCTAAAAGTCGACTGGAAACTAACGTTTCCTCGGCACTGCACCAAGTTCAATTAAAACCTGGTAGATTTGTAAGATTGTACATGTGCTAAGCAAATTTCCGGGCGATTTAGCAATATTTTAAAAGACAAATTAAGGAGCGTCACCGTTTTTTGTAATCTTGTATTATTGCCAATTCTAATGGACAAATTACAAAACGAAAGACGAACAACCCAATCAAGCAAAACAGACATAACTTGGAGTCTACGGGTAATTTTTGAAAACAAATCTGTAATGATCAGTTGTCATAAGTAGCCAGGGTTCACGTGAGCAAAATATAATGTAGTCAGCGCGTATATGAAAGCCTTGTGAATGGACTGCTTTGGTTTACGTGATCGAATCAATTGTGGCCATATACTGATGTTAAACTCATCGCGGCACTTAGATAATTTACTGATACGATTTTCAGAAAAGTGTTTTAAAATATTGACATGACGGTTATCAGCTAAATAAACGATGACCGAGATAGTAATTGACCCTGATTTGGTTTTCAAAGTCGACTGTATCCCCTCGTTCCATTTCGTAAATGCCTGTTGCACACCTGTTTTACAGCAATAAGTGAATGCGTAGAATACCATATTTTGGGGGTATAATTCGCTGGATTATATTTGAGATGTATGGGTTTCAGGTGGCCAGTCGTGATTCACAAGCTGACTCAAGGGGTAAGGAAGGATCTTCAAAATTCGTGAAATGGACGCCAGATCAGATAGCCTTTTGCTATATCCCTTCAGAAATTTAAACAGATGAAAATAGATTTCTTTTCGGCTGCGACCAGTTTGGTTTACACAGTTCTAGTGGCTACCGCTTTTGAGGTAATCCTTTTTGGACAATTGTTTTCAGTAGCTATGATAGGCAGAAACACGCGTGGCTTTAGGTTTACCTTCGAAACAGATATATTTGCCGCGGCAGCACGAAATGGAACTACATTTTTTTGTGTTCCAGTAAATTATGGCTGTTGCAAATAGATTATCTTACTACCTGGCTTATTTTCTCGTAAACTGAAAGTCAAAATGGGCCACAAATAACTCCTCGCAGCTGCACGTTTTGGGGTATGCAAACAATCTTTACTCTCTTCCTTGGATGTGAACTGAATGACCTGGTATGCTCGAATGAAGTATTTTACAATCTCCGACAGCTAAGCAAATTCGCCTATGATGGCCAATTAATATTCGCAGTGTTGCTTCTAAACATAACCGGAGTCGAGAGTGCACGTGCCCGCGACAGCTTAATGCTCGATGTGAAAATTTTTTGACCAAATGGTTCTTCTTCGAAAATTCCAGACATCTCGACTGTCGGTGCCTAGGGTTGGATAACCTGGCAGTAATTCAGCTTTCGTGTGTTTCAGGTTTCAGAGTGAACAATTTTTGTCACCCTTATAGTTTGTACAATTTTACTTACTTTTTATTTCCCGAATTACTTAGAAACTTAGACCGTTTGTTTCATTTTCAAACAAGCATGCAAACCTCGGAAGCCATAAACCAGTTTATCAGCATATCAAGTGATACTTAGAGGCCGCTGCTGCGCACCAGATGGCGTTTGAAAAAGGATGACCAGCTCCCCCATCTATGATACAGCTACACTTTGCTCAATCCTTCTCAGACCGCTGAGTCACTTTTCGGAATCATGGACATTTCTGATAACGTTTCGAGATTTGGTAACACCGCAAGAAACCAGTTTCTAGAAAAACGCGTGTGTCATCACTTGAAGGCTTATACTTGCTGTGCCTTCGTTTATCTTAAACCGAAACGTTTTCCACCACACAGACGATAACGATATTTTACAACGGGACACAACATCGCAGCCGCATCTTCAGGCTGAGGGTAGCAAGTCGTTGATCAATTTTCGGGTTTGCTGGAAGAACCAGGCGAAATGGCAAACACAGGCCAAATTATTTTCCTTAGTTTAGGTGCAAGTTTGCAAAGCTTTCTAGGAGGGAATGTTTGATCAGTTTGGATCGCTTTCGACAACTTACTACTTCAGCAATTGGAGTTTCACCCAATGAGTCTGATCCTGCAATTGTTGTAATAATATTAGTGCCTACCCGTTTGTTTACACGCCCTTTCGGACTCCACATTATAGGTGGAATGGAAAATACAGTTTTAAATCTTGGCATGCTGGCGTTAAAATATATGCTAGCAATCGCCAGGCATTCTAGTAAATTTTTAGAAATTTAGAACACGCGGATGAAATTATATGGCAGTATGGATGAATCATAAGTACACCGGCGAAAACTGAGAAAACTTCGTGATTTCAAGAACTGATCAAATAATGGTGCATTTAGAGCAGCTCCTCGAGAACTGAAGTAGAAAAGCCTTGTCAAGAAAAAACATTTTAATTAATATTAAGTGTTTGAGGCAACCTTAAATCTAGCCAACTTGTTACTAAATAGGAGCATTTTGCCACCAGGAAATTTGTAAACATGTTTGCGAGTTTTAGCTACTCCGGAAAATTTATCGTCTTATTTAATTTATTATTCGCTTTTATTAATTTTTTACACCTGACAAGGATTTTTGTGTTTGTGTTGGATACACATGCCTAATTCCGAAATGGTGCAAATTTGTACACCGTAAATATAATAAAAATATATGTTTAAGAAGTCTATAGTCCTTTCAAACAGTGTTTATTTGACACTAAAAAATATCAGCGAATGAGTTTGGATACCGCGGAATTTGGGTGCTATCAAACTCTATATATTTTTCCGCCATAATAGGGAAAGGTGAGTCATTAACCGGCAGGAGCAATTGGAATAGGAGCAATATAACCATTACACTTGGATTGTAGACAAAACAATCAAGAATAAACTCAAATAATTGATATACCACTGGAAAGTTTATACTCACCTAATTAAGTGTGTGGGTTTTTATGCCGGATATATAACTAAAAATTCCCGGGAAAGAGTTACACCTTAGAAACCCAGTTTTTCATTATTCATGCGGAAGTTGCTTTTACTTGCGAATATTACGGCCACCCCTTGCATACGCAGGGAATTTAGAAGTTAATTGTGCCAATGATAGCTGTATAACCATTCACCGTATCCAAAGGTATGTTGGCGCTTAACTTGGGGTTCTTGCCAAATATCTCCGCATTTGAGTGCACTCGTCCTTATGCTGTTACATAGGATATCACAAAAGATATTTTGTGACTTAGTAAGCACTTGATAAGCGTTTAATCAACACGATTTCTGTATTTATTTCACTTTATTAGTTACAGGTAAGAAGCAGTTCAGTTTTGAAGTTTGCCTAGAAAAAACTCCCAGAGGATTAGGCGCATTCTCTCAGGCTCAAATAGCTATGGACACTTTTGTCGTCTTTTCGCCCCTTAATCTGCACCATAAAATGTGCTAGTTTGAACTTTGGGTTTTGGGGACTTTTGGCTTTGAGGACATTTGCGGCTTTACCGCTTAAATATATGTCATGCATACCAGGGAATTTTTCTCACTACCCAAGATGTGAATGCGTGGCCTGAGAACAGTAGATTTTGTTCCAGTCACTTGTCCCCGTATAGAAGTTAGCTGATAGTTCACAGATGCATGACTGCATTCCTGATCAAAATGCGCCTTATGATCTTTTACTACCTCAGCCATGGGTAAGTTACTGAACGACATCCCTATTCATAGGCTATCACTATATATATGGTGCACAATCTTGGAAATCCAAGCATTATTTTGTTATTGCTCACACCCTTACGTTTGTGTTGCTCAACGGAACCAGTTAGCCGAGTCAATCCTGCACCCAGTTTCTATCATATATCTGGCTGCAGACAATGCAGGATTGCATTTCATGATCTGGCTCGACGGGCCACTAGAAAACATGTGGTACATACACTTCATTCGTGTCCTTCAGCGCGTTTCTCTGTCCTGAATAGGCACAGCCACATCTTTATTTTAGAAAGGACCAAAGCTCTAAATGTTTCGCAACATACATAGATGGGTCGCAGTACAGGCGTAGCTATACATCATGTGCTTCATGGGCAACCAAGATCAGTGACAAAAGAAAATGAACTATGTACGGAACCTCGAATAAATGATTTAGTTCCTTGGAGTCCAGAGTATGGCGCACAAATGACTTCATCCATTTTGCGGTTTGCTTGACATCTGCGATCGTTAATTATTCAACAGGTTCCAGTGCACCAACTAAAATCTCTTTTTCTGTTTAAATATATTGTTTTATCAGTCAAACGCCAAACCTCACATATTGCCTCCTGTACTCAAGCTGAATACACCTGAGAGTAAAGCCGGATCTTCTGGATAAATTTAGGGTGCTCTCTCGACAGAGACAGATTTTGGGAGTTTTCAGGACTTTTGCACCATTTGTTGTACCTCAGCCATAGCTAAGTGGTGTATGATGCATAAGTTGTAAATATCGCTGCAATAATTCTGCTTATCGTTCTTCCAGTTTGGCATTTAATCACTTCATTTTCGTCAGCGGTAATAAACATTGCCATCCGCATCAACACTGCTTTTTGGGGGTATGTTGGGCCCATTCCGGTGTAGCGTGTATGAAAAAAATTCATTGTGTCCGTTGTTTCAATTTGTTCTCTAGCGGACGACTAGTTTTTTACAAATCTTTAAGTTACCATCGTGGTAATCTGAGAGGCAGCGTAAAATTGAACAAAATATTCTGCCAACTATTGATTAAAACAGTAATTAGGCTGAGCATTTATTTGTTAATTGTCTGGCATTTATGTAAATGCATTACTAGTGTGAATCCTGGGCCATTTTTGCCGCTGTTTTCCCGGTTTTCAATCCCGAATAGATTTCGGTTAGTTTTTGAATAACACGCTTTTTAAAAAAATGAAAACGGTTTAAAGATATCCTTGGGGAATCAAAACGCTTAAAAATAGTTTATTGATTTCTTTATCCACACGTTTTCAGAACCGAATTTATTGTTAGCTTGAGCGTTTGCTCTTATAACACTATGATCCGGAAAATTTAGGTAGGCGGAGATAATCTGCCACATTTTATGCAGGATATCTATGTAAATATGGTGTAAATGTCACAAAACGTTTGAATGCAATTTCCAGTATATCCTTTGTTCGGAGTTAGCCAGCTGCAAAGAAACGTCCTCTGGTAGTGCCCGAAAATGTCAAACTGAATATAAGGCTTAAATAGTCCCGTGGGACTGCGAACCGTTAGTAAGCTCCAATTTCATCGATGGGAATTGTTCATCGGGTCCTCCAATGAGTGCATGGGTCCAAGAACGCAAGTGCTATGACAACCCCAAAACGACGACGCAGAGGTAAGCAGCATATGGCTACAAATTAATGCGTCACGTAAATAAAAGCTTTCATACGCCGGTTCCCATCAAGCTGGCCCAAGCTTATCCAGTCCCCTAAACTGTTGTCAACTGAACCACTCCATTTGTCTGTGTGCACAGGAGTCGTACAAAGGATTGCAAGTATTTTTACACTGTCCACGCGGCCTTAAAAATAGAATTTTTACCCACTTTGGATGAAGTTTTCTATAATTCTTTGAAAAGCTGGAGGATATTTCGCTTCATTATTTTACAGCAATGTTTGTCAGCGGTTAGCTGGCAAGCTCTTTTAAGATACCACATTCCATGCTGCCCGATTTGTACACGCGATCAATTGGGAAGTGACAACGCAAAATCGTTAGCACGTCAATATTTTTCATACCTAGAAGTGACCGCTGAACAGAATTTATTTGCAATTAATAATTTTGAAATTTTGCGTATATCTTCACGCTGAGCGTAGAGGTTAGAATATTATCATCATCGTCATTGTCAGCTGTAAGAACCGCGTACTTGTTGTTAAGTGGTTGCAGCTGCCACATTTTCGTTTATCGATGATCTAGGGCGGTCGGGTGGGTAGCTGCGCATTGGAGGCGGCAGCTGATAAATTGGTGCGTAAATGCAACACTGTCAGTGGACTGTTAAGTGGAGGAATTGGGAGGGGAGTTATGCATTGAAGGCAACAGTTTAGATGCGGAAGCGTCATTAAGGGTGCTACTGGGACATGTCTGCCACTGTCTCTAACCATTGTTGTGACCGGCCTTGGGGTCTCCATCCAAGAAGACGTCAATCATAAGCGCAGCTGAGTTTGCTGGTATTGGCTTTTATGCTTCGCTGCCAAATCATTGTTTGACCCCTCTGGGTCGTTTCCACCCTTCACGTGGTTTTGCGAAAAGACCTTTCGAGGAATTTGGTTGACTGGCATGCGCAGCACGTGGCCAAGCCAGCGCAGCCTATGCGGTGTGATCAGTTCCTCAATCGAGGATGAGTTATTTCTTCCGAATACCATTCGACGTACTTCAGCATTGCTTATCCAGTGTTCCCACCGGACTCGGGTAATGCTCCGAGGACACTGATGGTCAAACACCGAAAGACTCTTGACGTCCTTGGCGCGCAGCGGCCGCGTTTCTCACCCGTATAGCAATATGGATCGCACCGCAGTTATAAATAGCTCGACCCTTGACAGATAAGCTGATGTCACCTTTACGACACAGGTGACGCAGGTTCACAAAAGTTGCTCTGGTTTTCCCAATCCGGATGGAAATATCATCTTTCGCGAGACCACCGGGGCTGATACAACTGCCCAGGTAAACAAATTTGTCTAATACATCATTCGGTTTATGCGCAAGCATGAGGCTAGGGTCTGAGCCCACAGTGTCTTGTAGTAGAACCCTACACCTTGCAGGTGTGAAGCGCATGCCAAACCATGAGGCCGAATAATCTAGATTATTTAATATTGTTTGTATTACCACGGGGTCAGATCCAAGAAGAGGTATGTCGTCTGCGTACTCGATACCTGTGAGCGGACACCCCGGGAGCACATCGGCCCCAAAGACATTAGAGGCTGATAGTGATCGTATCAATGACGCAGTTGAAGAGGAAAGGTGAAAGAGGACAGCCCTGTCTGACATCACTTGATGTGGTGAACTCAGAAGAAAGCTTGCCGTACACCTTCACACGTCCGCGGGAGTTCGCGTACAGCGCCCTAAGTAGGGTCAAGAATTTATGGGGGACACCTTTGCTCCACAGACACTGCCATAGTGCTGACGGTCCACAAAGTCAAAGGCAGCTTTCAGATCAAGAAACACAACCGTTGTTAGTTGCTGGAAGCAAGATAAGTCCAGAGAGCACCTTCGAGGCCAAAATATGTAGCTGGAATCTATGTGTTCGTGATAACAAACTCACGGTCTATTGTGAGAAAACATGGCTAAAATACTTTTAATTGCTAGTTATAACAAAAATGTCTGGTTCCGAGTGAGCCCACAATAAAAGCATCGTAGGATTTATCCAACAAAAACTTCGAATTTTATGCAAGGTGGTTTAGTTAAAATGCGACCAACTAGAGTCCACGCAGAAATCTTCGTTTCAGAGAACCAGGTAAAATCTTATAAAGAAGCCCGTGCTCTGTGGCTAAAATGAAGACTTTTGGTCAGCCGGGCAAATTTCCATAACAATTTTTGCTTCACTACCATAATAATGCGCACGCAAGAACTTGAAAACCCCGTCCATCTTTTACGTATTTCAAACGCAATACGCTCAATTTAGTGTCATATTTCTTGAGACGTTACCTATATTCGCAGCAAGGATAGACTGTCATGAAGTGTAGACTAGGCAGCTGGGATTACAGAATCCAAGATTGTTTGGACACAAATACGTCATAATAGTTGAATCCAAATGAACATTCCAATTTAACAATATAACCCCGATCCTAAGATGCCCGAAACAGAACCGAAACCTACCACGCAAACTGTACCTGGACACTGCGCCTTGTAGGGATGTCTCAAAAGAGAAGGGCGTAGGCACATTCCCTATTTTCTCACGGCAACATGGTTTATCTACTGAGCTAACATAGGCATTAGGGTCCATTAGGTATGTGTGCGTCAGATCGAATGAATTTTCACTACCCACAGCTTGATGTTTCTCACCTCACTCATTCCATCCAAATGTTGCCTGCTACCGTGACCTCAGGCTGTTCGATCTCAGTTGTCTACTGGCTATCATTGTCCCACTATATTCGATGTTGCCTCTGCATTTCCAGACAGTCAACTTGCTTGTACTTGTCGAATGAACGCTGACACAAGTTTTCGATTCAACGTCTTTCCTCTTTCCCGTAAGCCATGTGCATTCTGCTTGTTTTTGTCCAGTGAAAAATCGGAAGAGTCCAGAATATGGTCGCACCTGGACAATCATATCTATCGAGATCCTCTACTTGACAGAAGAGATAATTTCTGCAAATTATGGTTCGCACTACCCTGAACGCTTTCTCCGAAGTTCCGATTGAATATTTTCAAAGCCTTTTCTGTCTATTGTCATGTTTTGCGGTCGATTTTGCCCATTCTTCGTTAAACATGTTTCGATTCCTCTCTGTGCAACTTACAGAATCAAGTAAGCAAACTACCTTCAGGCTCGCCCATTTAGGGTAAATCTAGGAAGAAAAAAACGATGTGTAATGATTGCAGTCTACTCGCATCGATTTCACCAGTGATGTCCTATTATCTCAGGACTCTTGATGGCTAAATCTTAATCTGCCACCAGAAGCAGCCTTTATTACTTTTTATAGAAGACAAATTCTTCTAGAATGTTAGCCCTGTCAGTAATAGTGACCAAATCTTTTAAGGTTACCGTGGCGTAAGCTCTGAGGCTTCGTAAGTGCAGGAGCCAGACACCACCAAACCACATTTTCGGAAAATCGTGACACGACAAGTTCGTCGGAACAACCTGTGCCATCTTCATAGCACTGCCCGGTTTCAGTTGCAGAAAAAGCCTTCTAAAATGCCAATTAGTCTAAATGGCGCTATTCCTGGTCTACACATTTACAAAAATAATCACATAACCCAATATTTTTTCTCACGTGATAAGCTTTGCTCACGGACTTTCTAATTCTGTGGTCGCTGAGAAAATTGTGGCAAGCTGCGAAAGGCGGTTGCTCCCAATTCAAAAAATTTTGCTGTGTTAGCCCGATTAGTGGTCATGAACAATATTTCCCCTTATAGCTTTTAAGAATATTGCGAAATCAATCGGTATGTTTCATTGGTAAAATGTTGTAGGCTGAAATCGCATAAACTCCAGGGTTAATGGTCTGTTTGAACTGTGAACTAAACTGGTTTATCGAAGTTAAAACAATTCACTTGTCACAAAAATTTGATTCATTCCATTGCTTGTACTAATTTCAAGTTTTTGTATGTCTCCTCTGTTTCATCAATGCTGAGTGAAGTCGAATGTTTCTATTAGAAAATCGTCAAGTAATAATAATAGCATATAAACGCCTTGTGTTGAACTCTGATAGTTCCTTGGGCTTAGGGTCACCATAGCTGCTTCAACTTTACCATTTGAGATTGCTCCTAAAAGTGAATTGTTTTATGTAATTCGCGTTACGATAGGCTCAAAATTAATTATGCCTATTTTTTCGGCTGCCGTTAGGATGATAAATTATGTCGGAAACCTGTTCTTTGGCTCGTTATTTCAGGTGTACTTAACTGCTGCTTGAATTAAGGCCCCTTTTAACTAATAGATTGCATTGTTCTTTTCGTGGGTGACCTCCAACTGGAACAATATGTCGTCCACTGCCGTTCAGTATTACTCACTATACGTTTTCTGAAAAGTTGGCCTACAAGTGTAAGTAGGTGGTAGATGTGTTTCAAGGGTGCCCATGTATCCACATGAAATACATATTATAAATTGACAGCATTTTGTCGGGGGAGTGAAGTTAAATCAGTACGTAAACCTGTCCTAATTTAGTCACTATTTTGGAAGTCTACGCACATTTTTTTGCCGAGCTACTAGAAGTGACATTCTGCCAAGGATCGGTACACCAAGTGAAGATGAATATTGCTAGCATAACCCGGTCAGCAGATCACTTAGATGTTCCGACTTGACAAACGGCTCACTGGACTTGGTTCTTCTGGTTCACCTGCCCAACATATTTAACACTCGTCCGCGGGAAAATGTGGTAATCAGACTCTTGCTTGTTCTGACATAGGCGAGTCCAGCTATGTTTTACTCGATTTAATAAAGGCCCCCAAAGGTTTTGTAGACCGCGCTGCTATTCTAACGCCTTGAAAATCCTCCCAGTAGCCCGACATCTCCCAAGCGGCTAGAGTAAATCTAATGTAACATTTGTAAACTAGCAAGGACACCTTACCCATCTCGGGTTTTTTGTGATAAAAATCACAACTTCGGTCTCATCCCCCTAGGTTCATTTATTTAACCGCAGAGCTAAAATGGTTTTCTTGACATTTTAGAGGCCCGTGCAAGATCACAAGTTCAACCAATTCCCACTTTGACTTCATGGGAGTCACACACCTATCCATAATTTCGCATGCAGCTGCCATTACGTCGGGAAATTCTACGGTAAAACAACCGTCCAAGATTGACTTTGGCAGGTGTGAAACTAAGTGACAGATTGGCTGACCTGGTGTATATTGACTACCAGTCATGTCTAAGCCTAGCATTATGTGGACAACAATGACAATTTTGTGCAGAACGTGAATCTTTTCAATTTGTTTCGATGTGATTTAGGATATTCAACAAAACCTACCTGAAATCAGAACTATCGGCAAACAGTCACAATTCTTGCTGGCCGCGCACGGCCGAACATTGTTAAAAATACTTGCTGGAGGCGGCAGGTTCAAAACTCCGGTGCGGCACGATTTTCACCACTGATGATTCCCAATAAGGAAAAACCGGTCTATAGGCGTAGGTTAGGATTTGACAAGAATTGAGTCCCTCAGAGAACTAAATCTCAATTCCACTCAGCACAA
The DNA here is from genome assembly GCA_004794785.1 of Opisthorchis felineus. Classification (NCBI taxonomy): domain Eukaryota; kingdom Metazoa; phylum Platyhelminthes; class Trematoda; order Opisthorchiida; family Opisthorchiidae; genus Opisthorchis; species Opisthorchis felineus. The sequence continues at coordinate 153,161 of SJOL01006422.1, read as the reverse complement.
TATCATACTACCAACAGCTATGAGTAGTAGGAAACTGATCCCCTATGCGCTCTCCAGGAGTGCATTTGTTCTCCAGGCAGTATGCGCAGGTGGTGGCAGCATACGTTGATATCGTCCGCTACTGTTTACTTTGCTTCCCTTGATCACGCTCTTCTACCGGATACTAAGCAATTGTTAAATCCAAATGTCACGGCGGCATGGGAGTAATAATATACCTGTCTGTTTAGGTAATCGTCATTATCGGTAGCATGAGATCAGTATTCAGGATTGAGGCCGTGCTGCAATGCGGCCATATTTTAGTTGAAAGCCTCATTGTGAGGAAGTGGATAAAAGCGGAAGGGGAAAGATTTGGCGCCAGTTTACCACAATCTTTCCGAGGTTTTCGCATCTCTCTAGATGTAATCTGGATCAGCGTTTATTAGCAGCGTCTCCAAGGGTAAAATTTAAGGATCACGTGGTTTCAGCCGAAAAGCAAGCAATTTTGGCCTTCTTGACCAGACAAAAGATGGCCAAAATTATGACGATCCATGTAGTCCTTCGATCGAAGAAAAGAGAAAATAGTAATGAATAAAGCCATATTAAGCATAAGCTTCTCTTCATAGCCGGAAATTCCTTTCAACGATGAAAACAGCAATGTGACTTACGCACACCGTGGCCTATCAAACTGTACGGTATTTCAGACGAGTGACGTTGATAAGGGTTTCTTATCGCCGACAGCACAGTCCTTGAAGTTGACTGGGCACACTGAGCATAATTTATAAAATTGATGGCCGTCACCTACTTCACCACCTGAGTCTTGTGAATTCTTCATGCTAGCTGCACATCTGCGAGGAAAGTGCGGCAATCGGAGGTTCTGTGACTAAAACCCGACCAGAGATTGAATCACAGATTGATGCGGCACATCTGACACGCATCCTAAAAGTCGAGAAGTGTTAAATCCCGAAGGCGTAGACAACAGCCTTCAGAGAGTGTCTCATCAACGTCACATGACAACCCAATCTTGCTTGGTGGGCGTCCTTGTCGACAATTTTTTTAAAAAGATCTGTCCGTTTGGGAGGAACTTTGATTGTGGGTTTTAGGCTGCAGACGTTTGACCAGTTAGTAGGCATGCCAAACTAACTCGACAAGCGTCCAATAACATATCTCGTTTGAAGTTGTTTCAAGCATTATCTATACTTGCGCAATTATCACTAATGCCAGAGGTTACCACGATGTCTGACGTATCTATGGTATTCCCTCTGATTTGCAAAGATTTTACTTGTATTGACTCAGGTTTGACTGAAATAATTGGTGCAAACCGTCCCTACGGGTGGTTCAGTGAGACGGTGACTTAGGTATATGGGACATTTTCCAGAAATTAGCTGACTTCTTATCCATCTTTCAGTCAGATGGATGGCTACCGTCCACGCACTATGGGATCAACTATTGTGGATCAAGGTTTTGTGCGTTATTCAAAATGGCGCATGCATATTCATCGACTAAGTGTTCTTTTTTTGACTTGTGTCCAAGGCACCTGGTCAAAATGTGACACACTACCTGTCAAGCATAGGAAAAAGATATTGGGTTATCTATCTCACGGCTGCTGGTGTTTTAAAGATCTTGTGACAAAATGCATTGGCTTTAGGGGGTGTTTCACGGTGTCGGCTCAATGAAAAACAGACGGAGGAGGAGTCTTCAGAGATAGTGCATCAGCGACTACAGCAGGGACGGATACTCTTCGCTCCATTGATATCACATCAGTTCATCAGCTTATTGGCTGCTCTTTACGGCAGTGGTACACACGAAAAAATGATCTTAAAGCCAACGGCTTTGCCTTACTCGAGGATCAGTACAGTAATATTCCTATAAAAGCGGAAATGCTGAGCTTTGTTGTTTACAAATATTTAAATTACAAAGCATAAGTCACTGACAGCGACCACTAACAAAATTATCTTCCCTTCAATTTACAAGCGTAAGACTAAAACCCAGGAATCAAGCTTCAATGAATTAGACACATGAATGTGTAAATTTTCGCCATAATATGCTGCTTTTCAGGCCAGAGGTGGTGTATCCTCACAGGGTCGCTTTTGCTTCAATTAATTTTAATTGCGTTTTCAGAGTTTTGAAAACTATTCAGTGAATTTCATTTTGTACTTTACTTTTTCTCATCGTTGAAGTTTGGAGGCGTACGCTCCGCACTGGTGAAAAGTACACAGCCGTCACAAACCAAAAATTTATTTTTTATTATTATTTTTGTATCTACAGATGAACTTCGTAAGCGAATTATTAAATCCAATTAGCCACACTCCAGAAAGCTGCTTCATTTTTTTAACTGCAATTTACATCTTCGTATGTATTCACGGCCGCCTTTAAACAAAGCCTACTCTATTTCCACTAACGTTTATGAAAACTGCAGATGAAGCGCATTTGGTTACATGTAAGTAAGAGGCGCTGTGTCTACTGAGAGTGTTTTCTGACTTCTAAACTTTTTCGATCAGCATACATACTTTCTGCTAATCAATATGATTCCACTTGGTATTCAGAAGTATTGCTTTACAATGAATTTACACAAATGGTTCTTAGCGCAATGGTGAATGGCGCACTTTGTAAAGTCGCTTGGCATCTCGCGTCAAGTATCCTTCATTTTAGTGGAGCCACGCCCCCTTTCTTCGAATCATGCTGTGGTCCAGCTTGTCTGCAGGACCCATCAATGTTGTCCCAACACGAAATAAACGAATGTTATGTTTGTTCAGTTTTTCGGGTCTTCTGGCGAACAGGTTTGATGTGCACAAGTAACGCCCATGGTCCCGTACAAACACCCCACGGGCTAATAGATGCAATTACAAGATGGCGTAAGTTATTTTGCAGAGTTTACACGTCTTCTGCTGGGTGCTTTTGTGTTCCCGTCATACCACTTATCAGTGCGTCACCCTTGCCCTCAGGCAGTGTCTGGTCTCGCTCTTCCTTTAAACAAAGACCTTATATCAAGTGGTCACGCGCTGGCCGCTGATCACGGGACGCGTAAGAGTTCAACTGGCAGTTTGGAGAGCCGTGGGTTTGAAACTCCCTGGAGGCTCTTAAGAAGAGTACTGCTGATGATTCTCAACAAGGGTGAAACAGCTGTACATTGCTTCTTGGATCTTCAGCATAGGTCGGCTTCACTGGCATTACAACATAAGCACTAAAATTTCCCATTTTTCTTAAAAGTACCGAATATTTTCATAGATGATATATCTTCAAACCTATTGTGGGCATCAATGAAGGACGTATACTTGGAAGGTTATTGTTATTAAACACCGTCTTGTTAGTTGTCGTTTGAATAAATGATCAACTGGCAGCTACATATTCGATTGCATGCGAGGATAATGGTTAAAACATTTCGCTCTATCGAATTGCTTCTGTGATATCTAATGTGAAGCAAAATTGGATTAACTGTTGCGTCATTCTCCTTCATTCCGCTCCTTACAGTCTTTCTTGAAAAAGTTAAAGGTGAGTCAAACTTTAACTGAGGCCCTTGAGGAGTTCGGCTAACCAAGAGTCTTAACGGAGGTGACTTTCTGGCGCCCTTAATATTTAGGGATTAAATACTAAAAACACTTAACCCTGCGACTAACTGTCCGAACTTATATGTACTGTTTTAGACCAGGCCAAATGGCTTACAATTACCGTGTCGCCAGGTCAACCCAGTCTACACTTCCTCTATTGCAAAATTCATACACAATTTGCCTGTATTTGCTGAATGGGTAAATAGCTAACCATCGTTGGCATTGTTATTCATCCTCAAGCCTCGTAATACGCCAGTATTTAACATAGCCCGTTTACGAAGCCAGAACACAATGTTAACAAAATGCAGTACTTCGTGGGTTCTGAGCCACAGAGGTCCAAGGAAACCGGTCGAAAAAATAATATGATAACTTTTGTAAGAATCCAAAAAAATCTGACAAAACTAGTAACGATTTTGCCAGTACTTTGGGCTTTCTCAGTAAAGGTATGTGTCCTAACATGAAAGCTGTTCAAAATTATAAACGTTAGGAAACAAATCGACAAAATTTACGTTTGCAATAAACTTGGACATCCTCATGATGTTACAATGTAAAACAAGTCTACCAGTAACTTGGTACGATAATTGTTCTCACGATTAAGTCAAGGGAAAAGATGGGTAATAATGCCAATGCCCTAACAAGTTCACTTCTTTGGAGGAAGTGAACTACATCTTGGACACCACCTGACGCATTTTGTTTCGCCCTTAATTCATCAAAAATTACTTTGGAAATTTACCGTTTCTCGTAGCAAGCCCTACTGGCAACAAACCCATCCAAAAAGCTGCAGGTTTCTGACTGATACTCACAAGGGTTATAGAGAAGCTAAGCTGCTGAGGTGACGATAGTTTAGCATCAGCTGACCATTGGCAAAACAATAATCTTTTCGTCCATGAGCATTTACGGCTCTGATTTTCTGGCCTCAGATTTGCCCGTCGACTGAAGCAGGGATTCTCCGGCTTGTATACTCAGGAAGCGATTCCGGAATTTAGCTTCAGCAATTAAATAGGCACAGTGAGGTCTAATAGATTCAGCATTGACGCTATTGAAGTCAACTTCATTTTTGAAAGTGTGTATTCCGTGGAAAGGCTATGCTTTAATGTGCCGGCAGTGCATAATAATGGTAAAAGACGGGAGCTTGTAATAGGCAAAAGTGATCACGGGTTGTCGAGGAGTTTTGAGCAATGCTTTGAGTAGCGCCTTCAGTCAAATAAACATTTCAAGCTAACTTCCATACACACATTTTGGCTGCACATTGACATTCCTGCTTGCTGTCATGGTCTCTTTAGCATTACCATCGATTTTTAGCATTAGATCATGCGTCCTGCGTCGGCTGACAGAAACTTGCTAAGAAGGGATGCACGCAAAACGCTGGTTTCGTTTGGATCATAGGAATTATTCTGCCGTTCAACTAACACAAGCAATTTACAAGGACCAAAATAGCCCTGCGATCTCTCCATCATTTGGAAAAAATTACGCACATTTCATCGTCACACTGATGTTCAACGGTTGACGCAGAAGAAGCATAAAATAGCCGTTCAGGGTTAGTTTGGCACAATATAGAGATGACTTTGCTCAATTGGTTGGCGGCAATATGCTCGGCTCAGCGTATAACACATAGGTCAAACTTAGGTAGTACGAATTTCTGACCGATGATTAAGCAGATTTAAAATAATCAATGCTTGCTGACTTATCATCTTTCGGCTTTTAGAATGAATTTTTTTTACTGATTTGGGACTCCGACATTGTAATCCATCAGGAAATGCTTGATTTAGAAATGTTAATTAAGTTTATATATTTCCATTCATTGTAAAACAGAAAGCAAGAGTGAATATTTAAGTGAAGTACCTAAATGGCTACTGAGCATGATCGATTGTCAGCGCTTAGGTTATGCAAGCATCATTATCAGTGACACCAACATCATGTGGGACAAGGAGATTCCACTGTCGTGGCGCCTGCAGGAAACAAAAGCGCAGCTTCCGTCGGTGGAAATCGCTGAAGTACGTTTGGACCAGAAGACAATGCAAATATATTTCATGGGAATGGGTGATGCATGTCAGCTAGGGTAGATTAGTAGAGCTGCTAAACTGGTCCATAGTGCACTTCGAACTGATAGAGTTGTGTAACTGGAGAACACCGGTTTGCTTCAGTTTGATGTATTTTTTTCCGAACAACTGTCTGTTCGCTTATACCACGAAAAATGTCTCACTACGATGCAATTTGCGAGGAATTGAATGGTAGTTTTTCCCTAGCAAAAAATTTAGTGCCCAATTTTATGTGCTGGAACAAAAAAAGTTAACCACCCCGGGCGGTGTAATTAAGGTGCTGTGGTGAACATTCTTCATAATCTGAACAAAGGAGAACCCGGACCAAAATGAGGGCATAGGATCTAGCGAGAATATTCACCGTTTCAGGATAGCTAATAGGGTGTGTAGCCCAAAAACGGGCAAATAACAGAAAATCGCCGAAAATTGCACTACAAGTGCATGCTCCTACATGAGGAGGCGTCGCACAATCTTGCTGACTTAAACATCGTTGTGCGCGAACAATTTGTGAAAGGGTAATAAGCTACTCTACAGCAAACCACAACTTACCTCCGGTTCTACCTAGTTAAGCGCTAGGCACGCCGTACTCTATGCATGTCTCCTGTTTCTTGATGTTGGCTACGCATGCATTCGGTAACTGAGTCGAATCCGAAAGGCGTGGGAGATCAGACATGCGTGTGCACTGATGCGACCTCTCGCTTTCTGTTAAGTCCAATAATACTAAAAAATAAATATTGGCGATGCGATTGTTATCTGCTTCAAAACGCCTTTGAACCACCCGGATAAATTCAATGTATGGTTACACAGGATTCATCTGAAAAACAAATACGGATACACATTTCATTCTAAGTTGAAGGTAGTTGCAGAGGAAAAATTCCAATGGACATAGAATACTTCACGTGGTTATCTTCAAAATATGAATCCTTCATTTTCGCAGAGGTTCTCCGGTTAATGCTTAGTGAGTCAAGCGTTTTGTTTTCATCACTTGGAACCCATGTCAAAGTTAGCTTTAAAGCTCATCATCTGGTAACTAGCAGTGCACATTTCTTTCGTTTTTTCACCATAAGGCTCGCAGACGTCGATGGAGCGGATTATAGAAATGGTGGTGTGTTAGGCGGCGCCTGACCATCCTGTCTCAAGGAATGTATTGACTATGGTTTCTACAAAATATCTAGACAGCTGGACGCCAACACATTGTCGTTTCGGTATTCACTACTACAGTTTTCGTGAATCTGCGCTGGTTGCACAAGAAAAAACACAACATGGTCGCGACAGGAACGTAAATTTTGGCCGGAAGTTGGTTGTCTAGTGTCGAAAAATCTACTATCGATTGGAAATCGAGATTTTCTCTGGTAAATGATGCGGAACAACCAGGAAGCACAGCTCAGTTGTTTCATCGGTATTGGAAACCAACGGCAGTGCCCATCTGACGGACCCCTAGAGTGATTCACACTTGCAACTCACGCCGAGCAGCTGATCAGCAAAGAGAAAGAATCACACCTGGACAGAAGATAGTACTACTCATCCACCTGTATTGGAATTCACATTTCGAAGGCGTCAGTTAGCTTGCGCCTCAATTAAAGACCACGCAGTTGGATTGTTGAGTAAACGCCATATTTTGTTTACTGGTCTATTGTTTGTTTAGCTTTTTTATTACTGGACCAGCATGTCAAGAAGCGCTTACTCAATATGAATCCCAAAATTGGGGGTTGACCGATACCATATTCTGTTCTGAATGGCTTGCTCGTCGTATGAATCATTCTTCGCATGAATGACTAGTTTGATGGTAGTATTCCGATTTCTTGTGAAACGAATTTGTCTCCGGTTATTAGTTTCAAAATTACTAGTTAAGAGACCAATATGGTAAAATACGGGAACATTTGCTCTCCAAGTGCACGGCGTTGGAATGGTTGATACCCATGTAGGTGTGCCGGAAAGATAGATAGAATGGTATGCAGAATTGCTGCGTCTTACAGTAATGCATCTGAAATAACTGGGTTGCGATGAATCACGCGTTTCTGAGCCAAAAGATAGACAGTAAGCTGTTTACTCGCAAAATCGCACTAGGGGGCTTTCTGTCGTGTGATAATACTTAAGCAAGCCGTCTAACTTTTGATAATTCAAACTAATCCTACGTCAGAAATAAGAAATAACTTACAGAAAAGCAAATATCGCTGAAAGTGTTTGATGTGGGTTTTGCCTGATGTAATCAGGGCTTTCTTTCTAAGGGTTGTAGGCCAGGCTGCTAACAAACACTCATAATGAGTTGCATCACCAAAACTAAGTGAGAGCCTCCAAGTGGGTCTGATTGACGGTCAACATTTAATTGTTGTAGTTTACGCTTGTGTTCTCTTATAGCCCTATTGGCATTGGTTTTTTGCCAATTTTTTTCTTCAAAGGAAATTGTTGGGTTCAATTTCTGATAGGGTTGTGTAACCGTTAAGTAATTCATCTGACGATTGTCGGTTGCCTGGACAGGACAAAGAACGGTTGAAAAAGTAGTGATCGTTTGCAGCTCCAGGGAAAATTCGCCAACGAATATCTTACTTTTGTCAAAAATATCATTATCAGGTGAAACGTATCTTCAAGGTACTATCTTCAGAGCGTGGGGTGATGAAAAATACGATCAAAATATTTATCTTTTTATACAACTTCCAGGTTTGCAAATCTCAACCGTTGTGATTCGCAGCCTGTTTCGAAAACTTTCACATTTTAAATCACTTGACTGATTGATAGGCAGTCATTTGTACGACAATGGATTACGATGTTTAAAGGTGCACTATCGTATGCTCCTAGTGGCTGGTGTCAACATGAATCGCGGTACGTGCATGGTTTCCATTTTATATGCTTACCCTAGTGCATCGTTTTTCCGGTGTTCAGAATATCAAACCCTCACTCATCGTCTTCTAGTTTGACATGTATGGTCGGTACTTACATTCGTTTGATCATTATTAATTTCATAAATCCCTCCATCTGATTGTTTTGCATCAAGGTTGTTGCTTCGTTTTTACCTGAGAAGATGAGGCAATTATTAACAGAACAGTTTACACGTAAGGTCCCTGAAAGTCACCTGCAGATTCAATCCACTTTGGAAACTCTTTAGACGGACGCAAATTTTACGTTCCAGGAAAACGTTTGATCTTTTTGAACAATAATTTGCATGTACTGGGCAAAATAGCCTGGGTAGAAAACATGGCTCACCGCATCTCATTTGTTAAGTCACTTTGCTGGTAGAGGGCTGCTTGCGCCACGTGGACCTTTGCTTAGTAATAAATTATATCTGTGTGTAACAAGAAAGTGATACATTTATATTAAGCATCATCACTATAGGTTTGAAGATAAATTGTACAGAGATAAGCCATCAAGACTCACTTTGACGTCTTAATGTGTAAACCAGACTGACCACTGCAAATGGCTTCTTCTGATTGTCACAGAAATGCTCAACATCTTTTTGATTGGCCGCCTTCTTTGGGCGGATAAAAGTAATGTCCACAATTGTGACTCCAATTGATTCAGGTAGTCAAATATGTCACTTCTAGCGCAAGTCGCTAAAAGCTACGATAAGTTCACTTCCCAATCTTGGTGGTCATAAAAGATGTCGCGAATTCTAAATAAACGTACAGTGCTACGTGGGCACGGAACAATGAATGCTAACTCATTTTGAATGATGAATAGAATGAACACATATCTAGCAAACTATCGTAAAAACCGATGAAAGGGCGTTGACCTTGGCAGATTTTGCGTAGACACATACGTATATTTAAGTATATACGCATGTGTGTTTTTAACTACCGGTGAACATGGCAGCGGTTTCATGATTTCGATTTTCAGGTTCCTTCACGATGTGCAAAATTCAACCAAACTTAGCATGCAGAGCGTGCTGGAATTTATTCGAAGGGAAGCACTACTATTTTTAACGAGCATTCGTTCGTTATCTATGGTTGCAGGATTTGTAAGATTTATGTTCACAGCACTCTCATCTGAAGGGTCATCCTCCTGTTTTGGCGCAACTATTGTGGTGAGTAAACAACAAAAGCTGATGCGCTGGAGTATAGTATTGCACTTAATGGAACTCATCAAAACAGATTTTCTTGACCGTTCCTGGGATTGATCGCACTCAAAGCAAGCATGTGAGCACCAATCCGCCAGCTCATTTCGCTCAATCATCATCGAGAGATGTGGCTAATACATCACGTGTATACACACACAAACTGCGTAAAGGGCGCCGCTCTACAAAACAGGTAAATGTCTGTATCCAGGCAAAAAATTTTGGTAGCCTGCCAAATTACGTGGCTCTTCCGGATTCGGAAGTTCTGACAGACGAGAACGTCGATCGATACAAACAGGAGGGTTCGGGTTTCGTTTTTCGGATCGTTGAACACGCCAGTCACATCTTTCAAAAACGAACCCGTTCGTTTGTTTAGTCGTAACAATTCACAAGCGTCCAGCGTGGTTCGGTGGATAAGTGATCACGTGTCAGATGGAAAACGCATTCATGGTTATGTTATATCTGACTGCACTCCCCACTGCAGGGCCATAGTGCAGGAAACCGGCTCGTCGACAAGGGAAACCACAGCTTTATTGCAGAATGTGTAAGCACAAAAGCCTCACGCTATATTTTGAAGGCCACTGTGTGAACTTGATACAAGGCTGTCCGACCGGGATTTAGTGGAGTTTGACGGTCGCAGTAGGTTCCATGTGTTCCGGAATAATTATCGGGAATCTTAGCTTTTTGAAGCCTCTCCCACTTATCCGTTCAACTGAAGATTGTTGACAGGGATTAAGTTGCAAACATTTCATAAGTATTCTAGCGCGATCTTTACGGCGTCTCAGTTGCAGTAATCAACCGGTCATATGAAGCAGTGGCTATTGGCGCTGATTTTCGGAGACCAAGAGTTTCGAGCAACAGAGAGTAAATCTTGTAAATGTTGTTCCTTCTTCGAGATAGCACACGTAGCCGCCGTATCTAATTGATGTGCCATTTTATATCAGTTATCTCACCCGGAAGCTATGATTCACCTTAGCGATTCTTTTGAGACTGAATCCAACAGTCCATTTGCGGCGCCCAAGGCGATAGTCCCTCACAAGCACACAGTTACCAGACCGAAACTTTGATTTCCCTCCTTTTGGTGATTGAATACACGTAAATATTGGCAGGATAGGGTCATGGGTAAGTATCAACCGCCTGTTCATCATAATTTCTCCTGGTTACCAACCTTCCGGGGGCTGAGGATTAGGCGCTGCATTATAACTCAGCTGAATCGTTTACAAGACTTTTGCCGTTGTCCCTCCCAATTATGCTTTTGTCAAAGCGCTTTTGAACTTGTCTACTAACCGTTCTGGTTGGCCGTTTGATTGAGGATGGAATGGCGGAGCAGTATTAGTTGTGATGCCATATCTTCAAAAGAATTCGCGAAACTGAAGGGATGGGAACTTACTACCACTGATAAACACAGTGGTTTCCGGGATAAAGAATATTCAAAAATTGCCTCAGTTCAATGATAGTTGTGGCCATTATTGCCTCAGACATTATAAGAACTTTGGGCCACTTACTGAATGCATTGACAACAACGAGGAAGGTGTCCGTTAAGTGTTATGCTCCCCAAGAGTAAAATGTTGCCCTAAAGCAATTTGTGGAACGTCTCTACCAGCAATGTGATGGCCAGCGCTTCGTTCTCAACCAGACCTCAATTCAGTTCAGATGGAGTAAGCGACCTTGCGGCGTCTGCGATCTTCCTTTGTGTACTATCAACAAATATGTAATTTATGACTAAACCAACTTCACGGTTCGATGTGTCGAATGGGAAAACAATGTTTAGCTGAGGTTTAAATTGTGGAAGTAGAAGTTCAGGTCATAACAGCCGCTTTTTTTCTTCGAATGCAAGCTAATGATCGCCTAACCAACCATACCGATATTCCCTAATCAAAAGCTGGTTGAAGAGTTCGCGAAAGCGGCATATAACTGGCAGGAAGACGATGTAGTAGGTATTCGGCCCAAAAAAGGATTTGAGTTCAGCAACATTTGACAGTGGGCCACTCTCTCATTTGTGTCAGTTTTGAACGGCTATTTTGTCAATTATAAAACCGAGGTATATAACGGAACTCAAGGCAAACTTACACTTATTCTTCTGGCAAAATTATCATCAGGTAAATGTACTGTATGTTCATGACTGTCCAAGGCACCATCCAGACGTGTGGAGTAATCGGGGCAGATATGTATGGCACACTTCGCTCTTTGACAACCATGATTGGCGCACATCGTGAGGGGTAACTCACCCGTTTCGGGACGCTGAGATCTTCAAGGCGTTTGAGTTCGGCGTGGAAGGTTGGAAAAACAGCATACGGCAATGGTATTTTGGGTCTGGAAAATGGCTGAACGTCCGAGCGGAGATGAAGCACCGCTTTTGTTTTCGAGCTGCATGCAAAACCTTCGCCGAAAGAGCAATCATATTTCCTGATGTAGTCAGAGAATTGCGGCATTCACCGGATTACTGGTCGCGGACTCTCTGAAAGTTTGAGATGGTTTTTAAATGCATAAGTTGTCTGTCGACAACTTTGAAAGAATCAGACGATCGATCCAATCTATGCCCAAGGGACTAAGCTCACAAGGAGCAATATAGGCAATACCACGATCCCGATGGATTGCTGTCCCCAATTAACAATCAAATCGCTAAGCGATTAAAGCTTACCACCTGATTTATTTCAAAAGTTGTTCAGCGTCGTTTTGAATTTCGGTGATCCGGTCTTCCTCTAGGTGCGCCGGGTTACAGTCGTAATACCGAAAGCCGTATTGAGCTTCAGTCGAAGAGTGCACTCATTTGCTCTGATCACAACATACTCGCGATGACCGTCGTCCTGGTTATCAAATGTAGCAAGTGTTACGCAATTCGGGGTGCTGAATGGTTCTGTCTACTTCGTGACCTCCGGGTTTGGCTGCGTCTCAGACTAGATGTTCGCGTCCATCACTGGAATTCCTTGTGCCCACGTAGATTGCACACTAAAAATATGTGCTGTTTATAAGTATGCCATCGCACAAAATCCCATTTGCTGCATTGCCAACATGACTACTGGCCCTTGCCTCCGTTCACATTTACCGCCACGGGAGGTTGCCTTGAAATTGCCTTGGCAATATTGCAAGCAAGGTTGGATAGTGATCTCTTCAAAATGACCCTGCTGTGTTTGAGCATCAAGGAACGCTTGCGCTCGTGAGTGATGGACTGCAGCGACTCCTAGGGAGATTTTTTAATCTTGTTCAATAACCTCCCTCTGACAGAACGCTGAATGCGACTAACGGCTACATATAAATACAACACTTGAACCCGTTTTCCGTCAAGTTAGATGACTTGCATTATGCACTTTCAAGACCTACTCTAGAGGCATACGTGATATACTAATCAGATCCCTTTTTGGCTAGTTTCACACATTGATGGAGAATGTTCAACAAACACGAATGTTCGTAGAAAACTATTGAGAAGTGCTACATTGTTTTGTCCAAATTGCGTCCTCACGTATTAGTTAGTAGGATAAAGTTGGAATACCGTGTGTGATCTGTTGTATCTAACTTTCTGAGCATTAAGCACACTTAACATTTGCTTTAATTAAACTGTGAAAACGACTTCGTAACTTCTGAACCACGATTCGAAGTTTAGACAGACATCAGGGTCACAAAGGAATTCGTTGATGTCGTTGAAGATTAAGTCGACGGAATTTGCATTTGGAGCGGAGTTTTGTGGATGGAGTTTGAGGTGCTGCCACCTCAAACCTTCCACCAAACGCAATCGCGCGTTTCAAACTAATTCTACTGTTGCAGCAGATCCTTCAACGCTTCAGCAGTGATTGTCGAGGTTTCGAGGGCTCGGGCGTTGCCAATCTGTTAAATCTGACTACTCTCTTCTTTCCACTGTCTTAGTGACGCGAAAGCGGTCGCGGACAAAGAGCACAACAGACTTCAAACAAACGAGACTATGTAATTGCAAGGTCCTCGCGCTACATTTTGAAGTGCACTTCTAGACCATGATCCAAGGCTTTCTGATCGGCGTGTGGTGGTCTCGGTATGTTTGGGATAGTTTGGGATTATCTTTTAGAATCTGACCTTCCTGACAGGTTCTTTTGTATAAACCTATTATTTTCTAATGTTATGCCAGAGAAAGTCAGAAAGGCATGAATGACAAATATGCACCTTATAATGTGGGCTTTTAAGCTATCCTTTGAGGTCACCAGGTTGGCGCTTCTACTGGGCTCAAATGTTTCCGCAATCAATAATATGTCCATTCTCACCAGAAGACACTCTGAGAACTCACAAACCCAAATGAGTCACGTATACAATCCAGTGACTTTTTATTCAGAGGAAGTGATACGAGTCAGCGTTACACAGTGCTAAAATGCCATTCTAGGTTACTGCAAGCGGGCGCGGAACAAGTGCAGCTGAGCCTGCTCGTAAAATATTGCTCACGCGCACAAACGTTATCATAATCGGGAATATTTTCTACTAGTATCATCTCACCCTAGTGTCATTTTTGTATCCAGAATGTTTTCCATCAAAATGCACATCAGCAAACCACTGCCCAGTACCTCGAATCCGCAACGCAAATGTACTTCGATAAAATGGGGGCACACGCTTCTACATCTAAAATTAACCTAAAATTATGGCTTTGTATAGTTAACCCATAAGCAATTGTTGACCAGGCGTGGATTAATGAACACTTGAGGAATATCACTGTGCCCAGATCTGGTAATCACCGAAAAGATCCAGTGACCCACTTAATTTTTATTTCATTGTACATTTGGTCAACCAGTGGGTAAGGAGTTTCTCCAGTTATTTTGCCGCTCGAATTTAAAATTTGTTTACTGCTGTACATTAGCTTTTTTTAATTGTTCATCGACATGTAACCAATAAAATGTGACAGACATTGTTAGAAAGATCTACCAGATTGCTCCTATTTTATAACAGTTTACTTCAAAAGTGTTTGTGCACCTGGACGAAACCGACATCTTGCCACTCATGGAAGCCAAAGAAGAATTCCACCAATGACAGTGACAGATGACATCGACTGATGCATCAGACAAATTATTAGTGAATCGGATGTGAAGATTCTGATTCCCAAGAGTGATGCAATGTCATCTCAGTCGGTATGACACTCGATCAGCAAGCTGACCGTGAGAAACACAAATCCGCTGTCTGAAGTTCTCGTTGAGTTTATTATAAATTCTCGGTTTAAAATACATTAGGTTCTCCTGATCTTGCAACATGCACTTTAGTGTGTGTTCATTTCCTTGTGCTTCTCTAAATCATGTGCCAAAGCCAAATGCTTTTGAGGCTCAGGAGGAGAACGCAGCTACGGGGCGATAGGTGTGAGTGAGCTGGTGGACCCATTACCAGCAGGAATTGTATTGACGTGAAGTGAATCATGCTAGCGTGCTTTGTTAGCATACATGGTGGTTTGGATGCAACCTGCAAAAGAAATCGAGTGCGGCACAGACACTGGTTGCTGATAAGGTGGCAGTTGATCCGTCCGCCGATGCCTGACAGCCGGCTTGCAAACGTTCGGGCACCATCCCACGGGACATCGTCAGGGTGAGCTGACTAGTACACTGCTCTGGACTTTCAGCTTTAGGGACTTGAGTCTGTGGTGACTTGCTGTTTTATACTATAAGCTGATCCAATGGACTTACATCAACCACCACAGCCTTACAGTGGACATTTTGATCAAAATAATTTGGACATTAATCGTGCGTAGATAACGGTACACGAGCATTATCTCAAACCAAGTACCGACTTGGACGGCACACTTATAGAAAATCCCACATTGCATCGGCCGCCGCGAGCTGCTATCGTTAGAGTTTCCTTGCTTGCCGCACACGACATGGCAGGTAGTATAAAACAGGCTATTGCTGACAATTTTTTCTATCACATACTAGTTTTACTACCTTCCTCAGCTTGTCCCCAGAGACATCCGGTGTGCCGATCCCCCATCCTTTTAGCGCTAATTGCCATTAGCATCAAAATTTGTAGACATTTCAAGAACAGTAAAGAGTAGTTTATTCGACAACCATAAATGTATGCAATCTAAGACAAGTTGGACAACGGTCTGCCCGTGCATGTATACTGAACTCGCTTTCTACCGATGTGTTGTTTGTCTGAAACGAGGACTTAGAGGCCAGGTGTTGTTGTTCAACCGGCCTTTAGATGGGTTCTCGCTCACTACTGGCTGCGCCAGTCTGGTCATCCAGAAGCCGCTGTTGCGGATTCTTCTGGTACTGCTATTGTCCCAAGCCATCCAGCTTATGAGTATCTGTCTAGATGAATGGAATTTAGCAGTCGCTTTCGTTCGGTTCGCTTGGCAAATTCTATGGGATCTTCTCACAAACGCTTCGATAATCGCTGCCAGTTTACTGTATCTGCTCATAGATCAACATACTGCAGTTCTTACACTCTCGAGGACATCTTTCACTACGCTTTGATCATCTTCTAGCGATCTGGGGGTTACTTTGGTTGGATGGTTGTAGTATTGGGCACATGGGTGACCGATTAGGAAGGGACTTGAGGCAGGCGGACAATAGTGAACACTTTTTCAACCGTGGTCTCATTGCCACGTAGTGCCTTCACAGAAGAGCTAACCCCATTCCTTGTTAGACCAAATCTTCGTTAGTTGTAAATGGCCTGAGTCAACAACTGGCTACCGCTAATTTTGGAACACCAGGTTTATGTTCAATGCTGCTTTTCGTCGATCCTTACAACAACGCAAACGGTGCACATACCTCACTTAACCACTGAGGGGTTATCGGGCCCTGACATGAAACGGGTCTACCAGAATCACTACAGTTGCCTTAGAAGTACAGAACTTCTGATTTGGATTCGTGTAGAAGTGTACTGTCCCAAACCATGCAAGATTCAATGCGCTCAGCCTGTGTAATGGTTTAACCAAATGGGCCCAGGCACCGGGTTTTGAGCTACACTATAAACACGATCGATTCTCCTGCTTTTATCCTTCAAGCCAACAGAACAGTGATACACGGTGACTCGTCAAATGCACTTGAAACCCCCAGTGGCTTTGGACGTAAGCTCACCGAGCTGCCTGTGTTGAAAAACTGCCAATTGCTGTGCCTGAGGTTGAAGATGACATAGTTATTTGGTTCTCGCTTGAGTTCTTTACCTGCGTCCCAAGAAAACAGGCCGTCCCACGCAAAAGTGGTGAAGTGGTAGTACAACCACGTCCTGGAATATCGCTTTGGTATATTCGTGGCTGTCTCAGGAGAATAGGCGTGACTCACGTTGTCGCTAAACTTTCTCCGTCACTTTGTCCAACGGGTGTAGTGGGAGCGGGAACAGCGATCAGATTTTCGGCGCACAGAGATTATGTGGACTTCAGCTACACATTCATTTGGGTGTTAGAACGACAGCCTCACAGGATCGTGATATTCCGTGACCTCAAGATGGCGTCTGTTAATGTCGGTAGGTTAGTCTTTGCAACATGTCCACGCAAATGAGTATGACCGAGGTGCTATTTAGGATTGTGCGCTGTCCGCACTGGCGTCTCCAGTAGTACATCAGAGTACGTGGAAGTTTCATAAAGACTTTCCACAGGCACTGATGCCCGGGAAGAACGTGCACACTTTCTTCTGTTGTTCATTTACTTCGACCTTGAGGTAATGAAACCGAAGTCTGTAAAATTCTATTGTTCAAGTCCCTATGTGCAAGAACCTTGTCACACCCCTATTTGCAACTAAGGTTCTCGATTTAAAGATCAGTAGGAAGCGCGCACATTACCCGGAAAGCCGATTGAGGCCATCCTATCCATCGGTGTGCGCTTGGAGCTCGCAAGGTGTGGACTGCAGAAGGTGCGATCTTTATCCAAGACTCCCAGAACTCAAAGAGTGCCTCTGGAAGTCGCGAAACTATATGCTTGCCTGGAAAGCGCTAGCTCTAACAGACGAAGTCAGCACACGAACCCCAAAACGCCAGAATTGCGTTTGCCAACTAGCGCTGCTTGTGGCGTCTAAGAGGCTGCGTATACCTGACTGTATCTTTGCACGCTTGAGAGAATTGACCAGGTCAGACACGGGATCTCAGTCATACTCATGTAGTTGATCACCTTTTCCTTAGAACCGTGTCTACACTAGGCCGGACACGGCAAATTCCTAACAAAAACAACTAAAGTGACATCACTGTACTCAACGAGGCAGGAGTGCTCTTCTCTGGATTTGCTAAAAATTGTGGGAGATTGAGTGGCTGCATTTGTGGGTTGGGATGTGTGCTGCCTAGTGCTCTGTCTTCATTCTAATTCGTTTGGTACTCTGAATCGAATAACTGCTTTCCGTTTTCCTTCGTTATTTTGATTGGCTCGTTAACAATGCGCTCTGTCTCTGTGGTTTTCTTGATTTTGATATTTTTTGTATTTCTATCCAAAGTTCCGCCTTATAACGGCTGTTTTTACGAACCCGACTGGTTACTCAAATGTTTATGTATATTTGTATGATATGTATATGATCGTTTGTGACTGAAACGGCACCACGCGTATACCTCAATTTTTATCCAAAATAACTGACATTATTTCTCGGAGCCTATTAGGTCATGTTATATGTAGACAGTTGCGTAAAGACGGCTTCAGAGACTTCAAGCCAGTACCATTCAGTTTTCTGTAACTTGTCAGCCATAACATGTCTAGTGGATAGATGAGGATCAATAATATAGTAAACAGAATATGTTGGCTGTTGGACCAAAATAGCAAGAAAAGCAGGCAAACGGTTGCCAACTGAACGCAGGTATTCTATAACTGGTTGGATTATGTTAGTCCAAAGAACTGTTAAATGGCTGCGTCGGATGAAGCTACACATGGGACTTTGTCGCTGGACGGCCATTTGAGCCGATTTATACAACTTACTGAGACGAGATGTCCGTTCCTGCCCTTTTAACTCAACAACTAATCCCAATTGTTGGTTTTATCATTAGTTATTGTTTTAACTATTTGATGTTTGCTAACCTGATGATGATATCCGTAACGTTATTTTCTCAAAATTTATGTTTACATGGAAGCCACAGAAATATCCAGACAATAAGATACCAATGCAAACAAGTCAAGGCAGTTCATTTGTTCTCCTGTAACCTGTTTAAAAGTGTCCACAGCACTTGGCAACTTTCCATGTTTTCAATAGTTCCCGCGTTAATGGAACACTTGAAAACTGTCGTAGGTAAGTTTTGCCATTTTATTCCTGAATATTTTGGTTGCAGATAGAAGATGATATCTCAAAACAAATGCAATTTTCTCCTCAAAAACAAGAACTAGCATCATAATGTTTGCGAATTCAGTTGAATTGCTGGTAAAATTGCTTGCCGTACCCCGTTTCCCAGGTGAGACAAATGAGGCTCGCTAACCAGATGACCTCGATTTGCGATGAACATAATAGTGCACCGTGAAATCCTCAGCAAGAATCAGTCTGATGTACTATCAGGCAATATCTGACGATTATGGACGAGGTCACAGATGGTAAATTTTTAATGCATAACAGCCCAGGGAGTTTTAAGTTTGGCAAAACTCTAAATCGTTTATTCCTGCGAAGGAAATGACAGTATTGCAATCTATTAAGTACCGAACTTTCCAAATATGCAACCGTAGGGAATTACCTCAAAATTTTCTGGATCGCCCTTTTGGATTTTTGTTCCACTGGGTGAACAATTTTAAGCATTATTCGACGAAGCAATAAAGAGTTCGACACGCTCGCATGACCGGTCTCTAATGAGAAGTCAGAAACCATTGCCGAGCTTTATAAGACTCACAGGGAATCATAAGCTCTGCTTTTCCGGCCGCCTGGCCTTTGTGGTATCCTTTTTTTGACAAGACGCAGTTGCGATTGTTTTGTAGCAAACACTTAACAAGGGTAATCGTGTGTGTCCAAGAGTCTACAGAGGGGCTTTCGTGATCGGTCTGCATTGGAAACCGGGGGAATATAGGCGGCATACCCTAAAGAATGAATCAGTTGGACATAGAAGCGGAGCTTATGTCCCACATTTCTTGACGCAAAAATTCTCGCTTTTAGGGAATTCAGTTGCAATAATTCCACACGCTTTTGAACCAGAAAAAATCGAATGTTACCCGAGAATTTTGTGGCAGCATCAGGCGCGGTTTATCGAGCTGGAAATGATTGGTAACCAAATCCGTAAGATGCATCTGGAGGACCTGTACTCAAAAACTATTCTGTCAGAAGGGTGATCTGGAATCACTAATTTTCATGCGTCAACCAGCATATGCGTTCACGCGATGTTTGAACCGAATACCATTAGGTCTATAATGTGCGTCATTCCTCCATTTCAGCCTGACACGCACACGTTTGCTCTCTGCACGCACTACAACATTTGTCCCTGCTAGGACAATCCGGGTGAACCAATTTGCAGTGAAATAAAATACGTTTTTGCATGTTTGTCATTTTCAATGTCACGAAAACCTTACTTGGGCGATGCGAGTTTTGTAACTGAATGTGCATGCACACGACAAATCCGCTAATCACTCTTGATGACCGGCATCTTGAAGAAAGTGACAACTGGTCACAAATAATTGTGACATCTTTTGAAATAAATTATTGTCGAATTTGAAACTCAGAGCGATCGACTTGCGTTGGGAAGCACTTCCTTCAAGACTAGCTTTGCAATTCGCGCACGTCATCCTTTTGAAATAAAATGCATCTCAATATGCGATAAACGTACATTTCCCTACATGCACTTAGTGAATCGTCTAAATGGACTTCATGGAACACTGAATTAAGTTTTCATTGTGGACGCAGCGCCCCGAAATGGATTGGCCAATTGTGTACATTAGCATAAGTTGGTACGCTGGCTTGCTGACAGTTGACTTTAGAAGAGTTTGAGCTAAAGACTACACAACCAGGTGTGGACGCTGGAAGCCTTCAAACAATTATATGACGTTGCTATTTCGTCAATAGCTGCAATATGAGAGCAAAAGCGGTTAGATTCGCGCAATGAATACATCGTATGTCAAAAGGAAACCTGGAAAGCATTGAACAGCCAAGTTTTGACTTCCAAAGAAACAAACCTTGCCTGAAGAATCCGGGTTTTTGGTCGGGCAAATCAAACACCATCAACCAAGGACTATCAACAAAGACAACAACGCACTGCATATGATTACCTGGCGTGGTCTTATTCTAAGTAAGGGCAGACGAACGGTCATTGATGTTTGGCAAAGCTATCTTCATCTGCAAATGGGCCATATATAAACCCATTAAACCGGCAGACGAGAATGGTAAGACTTGAAAACTGCAAGGCGATTCAGGTTATCCCCAAGTTGTATCGATCGAACATTCAGCGCATTTGTGTGCACATGACATTTGGATGCGTCACATCGAGTGAAATAAACAAGTCAGGTTACCTTAACTTCTCAGATGTTCACATACTAAACTTGAGTGCAAGACCAGGACTGACTATACGTAACTCACATCCATCTTCCCGTCAGGTCACAGCCTTCCTGCGAATTTGCCACTTCCGCACGCAAACTAAAGTTAAACGTTAGCAGTTGTCCTCTTGCCTTTCTTGTAAGAAAGTTTTCTTCACGTAACTAAGGCCGTTAAAAAGTGCAATTTTATCATGTGGCTACGATAGATCTGAGTGGCTGATACTTAACCGCAAGAGTCAAGAATGAATGTTGTTTTATACGGCAAAAACTGTAACTGCATATGATAAATTCCGTTCTTTCAGCCAACACATCACTTTGTTTTGGTAACATATTGGGCAGTCAACGAGCTGGGTACTCACGAGTAAACAACACAGTGCTTGTACTATCAGCTCAATTAAACAGCAGCATGCATTACGGCTACTTCGGTGTCGGTAAAGCTGTTGATGACTACATGCTTCGTAAATGTGGTTTATGGTAACACAAAAACGTGCACGATTTAACCAGCCAGTCAAAATGGAGTTAATGCCATTCCAAGCTGACTGTACTCTACCCACCCTTGCTCGCGCTGGCTAATTCATTTGTTGGATTCCTTTTCGGAAGAATGTCATCAGGACAACATTACTACATGTCTTTAAATCCAGTTCGTAGAACGCAACGACAACTGATTTCCCAGTTTGGGCCCCTCGGCTGACGTTAAGCGATGGATGACGGACCATGTTGTGCCTGTTTTCGGAACCGTAACCCTATTCTACGAATCGATCAATCTGAGATAACTTGATGAGTGAGATATTCGAGTAGTTGTTCACCTTAAATGCCCGGAATTTTGTAACAATTTGAGTACCTATTGGTGTCAATGCAGGACGAGCCATGTGGACTCGTATCACCAGTTCTTTACGTCCTTAAGGAAGACTCAACTGCAAGCCGCAAAAACGCCGACAACTGTAGAGAAGGAGTAACAACGAAAAATATTGTCCATGGTTCCCCATTGCGTCTCCTCTCTTTTCTGGTGCTACGCAATATCAATTAATGGTTTCATCTTCCCTGAAAAAGTTGCTATTTTGGTCTTGTTACGACCTATCTTTTTGCCTTGTGAAGGGAATGCTTACTCGAAGTACCCAACCGAATGAGATGACTCTCCAAATTGGGGAAGTTACTTGTCTTATACACTGAACAACAGAACCAAAAACAATGACGTACGACTCATTTGAGTAGAGCTCTCTTCGGTCCATGCACAATTTGGCTAGGATTTCGGATTGGAAGCGTAACCACATAAGCGGGAACTATCATCTACATCAGCGCGAAATGCCTTCGCGTTGATATGACATTTCCGGATCTCATACGTCATTTTTGAATTCACACTGAACAGCTGATTAAAGTTTACCACCTGGTTAACTGCAACACATGCATGCAAGTTTTGACTGACCTACGCCTAACGCTAGATTCACGTTAACTCAACATCTCCGGAGAGCCCGTCTTACCTTCCAGCTAATGAAGTTTGGACATTCTCGATCGCGGACTCAAGAACAGCGTTCACAGTTCAATAACCTATCACAGCCATTCAACTTTTGTTCTATAAATCCCCCCAGCATGGTGAAAAGGCTCATTTATCCGTTCGGGCAATAAGCCATAGCGCTCATTTACTCAGTTTTCAAGAATCGAAAGTTACTGCAAGATGACACCCGGAATGGATCCAGTCCTGGATTGTTCAAGAGGACGACAAGAGCGTACCCATTAATCGGCCGGCAGATTTAACCCTGCCACAGCATTCGTGCATTACAGTGGCGTTGTCCCAATACATTTAGTACTTAGCTTCAACAGATCGTCACTGGACCCCGGGAAATAGACGAATAGTTCCCGCAATTACGTTCTTGCGTGGCAGCAAGCACTGGTGATCTGTGAGCGGAATCTGTTTTTTCCAGGGATCATCAAACCCACATACAACTTGAAAGGACTGCAAAGAATTTTCAAATTGCGATCCACTAGCAATTTCCGCAACGTTCTGCTTGAGTTTATTGGTTCCATATTACCGAATGTACAACTTCATGCAAAACGAACGAAGCCATCAGAGATGATCCAATAATCACCATAAACAGCAGGCTTTGAGGTTTTTTACAGTCATCTACCTGTGCGTACGCTATTCTCATTAGAGATTCCGATGATACATCAACATTTTTTCACAGCTTTCTGCATTTAGTCGCAGACCGGAAAATCTGAAACCACTGTTTCAGTGCACTTCCTACACATCGTCATATTCAAACTACTGCAACTGCAGTATGAGCTTGCGGTTCAAATGCAGGAGAGAATACCGTACTAGAAAGTGGATAAATATTACCATATGAAGCAATCCTAGGGGAGACATGGTTTCTTTAGTGATAAACTTTGGTATGTTATGACGAGCCCACTGGTCACTAGGGAGTTTGAAATGATACCACACCAAGTCTGATATTGTTACAATTTTGTGGCTGGGATAAAGTTTCCAGGTGTTGCGAGGTTTCTGGAAGTTTGAGTTTACTGCATCGCCAGCTCATTTATTCAAAAACTCCTCCGTTTAGCTATTAACGCTTGTAAGTTTCAAAAGCTGCAGACACGTTTGGAAATCTTGGGACAAATTTCGCATATTATGATGTCTTTCAAAAGACGCTTTTCAATTATTCGGTCAAAAAAGTCCCTTAAGCCCTGGCTCGATTGTTTTGTATCTCGCCCTCATTTTACCGCACCCGAATAAATTAGCTCCGCTTTAAGCGGTGTCATTACTAAGGACAGATGGTCAAGCCGACGTCACCTATGGTTTGGATCTTATTGTTCCAGGCTTGCGCGGAGACATTGCCTAAGTGGACTGCAGCTAGATGGAAACCCGAAAAAAAGCTTCAGAATTGGGCCGTGCAGTGCTGTCTGCATCGAGCGTCCGAAGATTCCGGGCGCAGAGTTTAAATCAAAAATTCACACAGTGAAAGATGCTACACGACCGTGAAGTTTATCTTTTCAGCAAACATCCAAAGGCTCGGTTCATCCTAGTGGGCCAACCTGACCCTCGAAAGTTCTAAAGGACGTCAAAAAGCAACGTTGTGAGACTGTGAGGCTGTCGCCTCAGAAACGCAGCTTGTGTAGGCTAAAGCCCGCGAAAACTTAACGAGCCAATTACCGATCTAGTATTCGTTTCTGCAACGGGGCTACAACCGAACCAGAGTCAATGATTCGCGCAATTCCGTCGACTGGTTCTTGATGACGAACCGTTTGGGTACCGCCAGCAGAACGGGGACCGCTTGGTTCATATTATGCAACCTATGGGTGGTAACCAACGTTGATGGGGCTTTTGTTGACAGGTTCTATCAAGACTGTACTGTTGTCTGATAAACAAGGTCCTGGAGACCCTGAAATATGGTTGACTCCACAAGTTGCCTTCGAACACACTATGTGAAACCATCGAGATGGCTAACAAAAATCCCGGGAAAGTTATGGTGTTCTACATTTTCTTCCTTGGATTCGTAGTGGCTTATTTAGACGAGTTTTACTCAACAGCATATGCTTGTGTGTGTAAAGCATATGCTAAACGATGAGATGAAGTTTGTCTGTTTTTCTTTCCGGCGTTATTCCGCATGCTTGCGAGACTTTTCCACATTGATTCATCTGAGGCATCGGTCTTGGCAAACTTAGGACGTCCCAGATGCCCCAATTGAAGCGTCGATTATACGAGGTGGTACAAGAATGCAGACTGTCTGATATGCGAATTATTTTAGTGCCACAAGTGAGCACAATTTGAACGCGGCTGCGGTCTTTAAAATTTACACGCTTACCTTATGTGTTACAGTATTGTCAGAGTTAACGCAAACTCCAATATACAGCCGCAGCCATTCGTTGAAGTTGCAAACGGGCGTTGTAAGAAGTGACGTCCTGTAGCAGCAGTTTGCCGCAAAGCTGCTGTCGGAGGATATGAGGAACCCGGTGAGCTATTCAAGTAGTGCTTGATCATAATAAACGTCGACGAGTTTTTCGCTCGTCGACAGGATAACGCTGCGGTTCTAGTAGCATTTTATTTTTTGATTCACTCCTCTTTAGTGACGAAATCCATAACTTGGAGAGAGTGCACATTTTACCGGGCATTAGTGATTTATGAAAAGCTTCCGCAGAGCCTCGCATACAAAACCCTACACACAAATAGATGAACAAAAACAGCGCATGGCATTCACGAACAGCGGTATTCAGGCTAATTTCCGTTCATCAGATACACTCCATGCAAACACATTTTTGTATGACACCATTGAGGGACTCACCTGAGTTTGTTTGGACAGTTTCACTCCCTGGTAGTAGCAAATATGTTGGACAAGCACAAACAGAGGATTTTACTTCCGTCCATGAACACAGAAAGCTGGTGATCCTCGTACGAGACAGCTCGGTAAAGTCCGAGGGCCAAAGGACACCTGCTGAATTTTGCAGCCATTTTGGTTTAAATTCCACCTTGCAGAACTGTGTTGCAGGTGAAGAAATAGGATAAGTTCTTGCAGGTTACTCGTTGAAGTGTTTTTCCAATGTTGGAGCCAGAAATATGGGTGTTACTCTTCTGTTGATGGAACGGCCACCTTTATCAGTGTCACTTTCACTCCTCACAGAATTCTTCTGGGGTGTTTCGCGAACAAGATGGAATATATTGCGCACGACTTTGGCTTTTCTTGCTTCCTCCATCGCTTTAGACTTCTGGATCACGAAGCATACTATCCACACACATGCTATTTCTTATATGATATCCACGTTTCAAAGGGCGGTTTTGTACCCCTGACCAAGGAGAATACGTTTCCGTGTTTTGAGTAACTTTGGAGTCTTATCCATATACAGTGTTTAGATCTACAAGAAAAGCGCCTAGCATTCAAAGTGGTTGCACACCCTACCCTCAAATCCGTCTCACCCAAGGGAGACTACAGTAGGTGGTTTCCGTCGGCTTCCACCATATGAGGGACAGGGAGCCTCTCAATGTCTAGGTAAGGTTTGCGCATTTTGCGTAGCCATTAAGAGCACAGTAATTAGCAAAAGGTAATCCGGAAGGAAGCTGATAGCGAGGATGCTAGAGAATGCCATCGTTTCTTCCAGTGTGTCTTTTCAAAGCCAGGAAGCATCACGAATGCTACATCCTGGAGGCTGAAACAAAACAACGACACCCATAATAATTGCAAACAAATTAGAGCCCTCCGGCCAAGAACTGGGATGTCCACCTAGCAAAATCCGACATTCAGAGGGAAGAAGTAAGCACAACATTTTTTGCAGTAGATAGCGTTTTGGCCTGCAGTGCACCTGCCGAGCCACGCGGATTAAGATATAAGATAATTGGGGAGACTAAAGCAACCAATACAAAACCGAATGCCAGTATTCTAAAATTCTCGATTCTAATCCGTTGACGCGTTCTGACGCAAGCAAATATATTCCGACACCGGTGGCCACAACACTGAAGAAGTCCCATTAAACATGTTTATAGAGTCTACCATGCAATCATAAAAACAAAAGTATTCTATGTAGAAGCCGCAAAATTTGAGACCCAAATGTGTACCACTTTGACTCCAAAAGTGACGCTTATAAGCGACCTGGATTTAAGCTACAAAAATGCGTGTAATGAATTCATCAGAAAAAATCCATCGGAGCCGGTTAAACTACCGTGGAATCTAAACATCTCCACAAGCTCCGGTGATCCGCCTTGGGTTTTAAGGGGTTCGTTTAGTAACTGAATTTTCTGGAGCACGACTGTGAACGTCGAAAGAGTAAGACGCATTCCGTAGTATGGAAATGATGCAGATCAGTTTATTCGTATTCAATTATGCTTCACGTATATCTCCAGAGATGAGGACTCACTTAACACAATAATCTGGAGAGAAAAATTCTCAGCAATAACAGCTTGAGCACACAGTGAGTTGAAGATCATTCGGCGTTCACATCAACAGATCATTGACCACAAACTTCAACAAGACCGCGGAAAGTGGGAGCAAAGACGTTGAAGCTAAAATCATGAAACCCACACGCCATGATGTACGGAATTAGGAAAACCGGATATTTTTCATAAATTTCGGGGGATTATTTCAAATAGAGTAAATACTCCAAAATCAGACGACAGTGTACAACACAACCGGCGAAATAAGAATCTCATCAACAGGGGATCCACTTGGGGTTCGTGCAAAGATATTTGGCACGCGAATGGGGGTACGTGCAAGACATCGGGAAATACGGCTTTACGTGGAACAAAAAGCTGACCAAAAATCAGGGCCTCCATCTAGCTGGTGAGCCCAAATCTCAAAGGTAGAAACGGATGCAAGAATTTGAACCGACTCTCACAAGTATATGATTGGTATGCTGCATTTCCAACTCCAAGCAAAAAGGCACTATCAAGAAAATAGCGTGCGATGTGCCCTGAGCACCCTTTTCTGATGGGACTGATTCCGTATCGTCTGGATTCGCACTTGACAGGACGACTGGCCTCCGGTGTTCAGGTAAGCTTTGGAAACCTAAGTGGCTGTCTCACAAAAGTACAATGTCCTCTCAGACCATTGCGGCCCGCCGACTAACCCTGTTGATCGCTTATGTTGGCAAAACTGACCACTGTATACAGCTATGTCTGCAATAGTGAGCCCTGTCTGTTGCACGAAGACTTGCAAGGTTGTCAACCAGGTTGGCCCCAAACAGTAGTGTAACCGTAACGGCAACCATTACGAATCACGGTGATATCGAGCCATCAGGCAAAATGCGCCAAGATGTAGAATTTGGTGGAGCAGTTTATGGTGCTGAAAGTGATACACGGGATCGATTCTCCACCATGGCTTCCCGAGCCGGGTCCACTCTTTTCGTCCAAAGACCTCCATTGGCCTGAGAGGTATGAGCGAAAATGTGCGAACCGCCATTCTTTAAGATCCCAGATTCCCACTGTTTGTGAATAGATTCGAGCACCCTGAACTTAAATGTCTTCTAAATTTGTACCCGTTATGCGTTAAATAGATCAACGGTGACAAACCTGTTGTTCAGTCCTTACTCAGACGAAGCGCAGCTAAGTAGAAGGTCCCTTCGGGCGTGACGACAGCCTAGGCAATTCTTGATACGTTCTGAGACACGCAATCAGGTTTGTAGCGGCTAGCCGGACATTCCGATGGTTAGATGATTACTGGGTACTGCGCAAAAACTTGGCCACCAGCTTCAACCACGGTCTGATCCAGAGTATGTAGAGGTTGTCTATAGCTTCGTTAGATCACCCAAATCTCAGTGGATTTTGAGCCGCGTATTCGTAGTGAAGTGTACAGTACATACTTAAGGGCAACCAAAAGCCTGGTTCCTTTCAGTCGGCTAGCTTTGCTATTATATTCTGGTCCATTCTTGACATTCAGAATAAAAGGATCAGCTGGTTCTCCTCCGAAAGACATATGGAGGCCCTTTTGGTTCCATATAGAAAGCAACAAGTCCGGTGATTGCTGCTTTGCCAAGCCCCCAAACATTTGGACGCAAGGTTAATCCCAAAACGGAGACTCGAGGATCCCCAATGGAGACACGGAGGAGATGAATTTCCTGTCTTTGCCCCAGAATATTATGCTTGCAAGATAAGATTTAATTCGGCGCAGTGTTTTGTTTTTTTAATCCCACAGCACCCCAGCTTGTGGAGCAGGCTGAACAAATAGATTTGATGTTTCAATTGAGTTACGCGTTTTTGGCTTCTGCCGATCTGCATACTGATACGAGCATGTTCGTCACGCAAGAGTGAATTTAATGGCGTCCCTGTTGCGCCGGGTGAGTGAAGTTTCTGTAGTGAAGAAGAATAGCTTATTTTCGGGATGCGTCATGTCACTTCGCATAGGGTGCTAGTGAAGCTAGTAGGTCTGTTGCTGCTGGAAGATAGTCGGTCACCAGATTTGCAAAACGGTGTGACAAGAGTTCCAATCCAAACGGTGAGAAGGTTGCCTTCGTCAGTCGACTGATGGAACATCAGGTGGGAGTGCTTTGCCAATCTAAGCGGTATATCCTTCAGGATTCTTGAATGGACCCCATCTAGCCTCAAAGCATTGCACAGTTTTGTCTCACACAAGAATTTGCAGGCATCCACCCTTGCGAAAATCAAGTCGGTTAGAAGCTGCCCGCTTTGTTGCTTTGCCCAGATTCAACGTGATGAGTTCGCTAGGGCAGAACACAGGTATGGGTGATTTCATTTGTATACTTTAAATACCACTACGGTGCCTCAAGGATAATGCCTTCGGCTTGCTTCCTCGGTCGTGTATGGCAAACTTGAAAGCACATTTTGTTTTTCCGGGTGACATTTTGTATTGATGAATTTTCCTGTAAGCTTCCCTGGCAACTTTCTGAATCCCAACGATTTCGCATTTTACAAAATGCTATGTAGTGTTCTGTCTCCCGTAGTCATCTTTTTCGAAAAGTAATTAACAGAACAGTTCCATAAGGCGTTGAATCCTTTTGCGTATCTTCTGTTTGGCTCAAGATAACCATTGCGTCAACCCGACTGACTTTCCGGATGATGTTTCTGTGTGCCTCCCCCACTAAAGTTGGCCTCAGCTTAAGCTGATCAAGGAAGACCAGGATTGCTGAGAACTAGGTGCGGCAGAACGTTTGAATCCGAGTCTGATGCTCCTGGTCCCTGGTCCAGTAGCAGGTGAAATCGAAATCAACACACAGGATTCAGTGTGTCGAAGAGAAGTCTTAGTTTATGCATGATCAACCACTGGACCTTTGCTGGCGTTAACTACATCTGGTAGGGATGGGAAGCCACCCGAGCGGTATCCGTGGCTTCGACTAATTCTGAATACAAATGCTCTGCCGGAAGACCTTGGTCAGCCTCCAGACGGACGTTTACAATAGACCACAAACAGCACCGGAGTGACCTAGCTTCTTGCACCTTTTATTTTGCAGCCGATAGCTACGCTTGTTCTACATTTCCTCTAGAACATACATAACCATATTTTGGGACACCAGTGGGCGACTAGGGTTCACGCTCCATCCTCGTAAATCCTCTGCAAAGTACGGTTTACAGCAATTTTAAAGGGAATTACGACAAGGTCTGTTCGGGTTATCGGTACCCCTAAAACCGTTCACTTGTCGAGTGCTTCCCCAAATTTATGTTCTTATTATTTGAATTTTGGACTTTTGCGCCCCTCCCGCAGTGTTGAAAATTACTTCAAAGGGGATGCGCTTCGTTGCTGTTGGCCATTTACACTGTGTGTTATAAGGAGCTTATTGTTTTCAAAGGTCGTCCACCATATATATATATATATATACATATATATATATATATATATGTTTGCACGGATAATTCAAATTCAGACGATGGGAGATAAGTCGAAATTTGATGGCTCTGCTCGGGCATAAATTGGGTCAAGCAGACGTCCGGTTACTACTTTGGAACCTGGTAGAGTATCCAAGTGTGTGCGGTTCTTACTTCCAAACTGTCCTTACACAATTTCTTGGATAGGCGTCAAAAACAAATGAATAGGCCAACCATCCCGTTATCCTGAAAAAACCATGCATATTTAGGCGAATTGACAATGCGACTTTTCTCGATATATCATTCAAACTTGCGTCATTTGCAAACCTAGAGGGCGAAAAATATGCCTGCTCGCTTCCAAATAATGAGAGCTTGGGCCGAGCCAAACCCACTGCAAACAGTTTATTGCGTCCGTTAGTTATCAAGATGCTCGCTACAATATACCCCATGCAGGATAGCAACACGTGACTCGATTGTAACAGGGCCGCATTTAAATGGGTGACACTGAGTCGACACTCACCACTGCTGAACTCCGATTTCCCGGTTCCCGATTAGTGGCCGAATTCCTTCGACCATCCAAATTTAAAATTTCAAAGTTTCAGCAGGCAAAGTGAACAGAATAACTTGAACTGCGTCAAAATACTTGTGGCCAAAGTGAATTTTATAGAGTTTGACCTGTTTGAAGTTGATCCGTTTAACCAGGCTGCTTGTTTGTACTTAAGCGTTACCTCATGAACCAAAAGTTACTTATTAGCACACGTTTGTGCTAACCGAAATTCTTCCTAACTGCTCACCTGAACTGCCACGCATCAAAATATGGCTCTTCATTTGTATACACGGGACATCCCCCGATCAGCCCCGTATATGACTGTAAGTATGCGGAGCTATAACAGTTGGATCATTGGTGTTGCATCTGTTCACAATAAGCTTACTTCTGTAATGTTTAGACTCCTTGAGGGAACGACGGTTTTTGCACCAATATCTTTCTCCCGTGGACTGACTTCTAGCTTTAATGGATTGTCCCTTGCATCGGTTACTGCCAACTCCTCCAGGTGTGCCGTGTGATCGCCTCGATACTTTGTTGGCAAATGCCAGCCAATGAATTCTGATCTTTCGAATGGTTTGCTGACCTCCGAGGGCAGAGTAATACCACAGAGAAGAAGAACAAAAATGTACGACAACAATTGTTTCCCACCATTGGTCCACGCATTTATTATCCGTAGTTCTGGCCAACTCAAACACTGCTCTCGTACGGTGTCTATATCGCCAGTGTATTTCACGTTCCGCCGCTCGAGGTAACATTTTCCAACCGCCATTAGCCACGAATTTCCCAACTATCATCGATAAATCGTGTATCAAGCGTGCTTGCAACAGTGGGCCTAATTGTAATGTAGGTTTTTTTGGAAAGTGTGTAATAAAGTTTTTGGATGTGAACACGCCTTCCACAGATTGATTGTAGGGGTGCAAGACATTTGAGGTTTTCTAGCTTTCAATTATCGTCCCTCAAATTAAAGATAACCGGAAGACTGTTTCAACTACTATGAACAATCAGGAACTGTGGTTATCCACAAGCCTGAGCATTACGCATCGTGTGCTGACTTGATTTGGAAGTCTACGAATCGGCCACTTTTGATCCAACTGGACACACTGAGTAAAGGTCACATATTTAACTGTAAATCTGTCGTACGATGGTTGCTTCATTCAAATGTGAGGTTGTAGAAGTGGTGCGTATCCAATGTACGGACAGTGCGCATTACGAAATATGGAGATGGAGACAACTCGTTCTCCGAAGGAAGCCGCATTAGAACGTTAGTTACTGTACCCTGGGGGTCTTACTGAGATAATGAATATTGATTCTCCTATGAGTAGAGCACACCTTAAGTCCGACAGGAAACGTACGTTCTTGTAAAGGGTAGGCACAGCTCTGTGAAATGTCCGACCATACAAGTGATCAAACGTGAAGGGTCATTTTTCCGCAGCGATAAACCAAGGCAAGAGAACTCAAGTTGCTCCAGAGCTTGCTTCTACGCGAACAGCGATGACAGGAGATACAAGGAGAGCAGACTAAAGACAGGATTTTCAACAAATGTTAACCTCTGATTTTTTCAAAACCCTTATAAGATTCAACCAAAGTGCCTTTCATCTCAGGAACATGCGTTGGACACTCAAATTTGTGCGGCGTTTTGAGACATTCTAGTATCCATCTAAGAGGACAATATTTTGACAGCGATGTGGATGATAATAACGAATTTGACGAGACGTTTTGGACTACTTAACGTTCGGTAGCATACTTTGGGTTTGTTTGGGTTCCGGGCCATTGGTACGAGTTATAAATTTGATTTCGTTTACCTCCCTCCCGATGAATCTCAGAAATGTCAGTTTTATCGGGAATGAACAGAAGGTTATCAGTTGCCACATACATGCAATGAAAGGTGCACTCCGCAGTTGGTACGCTTTAATCAAGACCTTCTCCCACTTCTCTCCACCTGAGGCTTTTTGCCACAACTCTTCAACAGTTAAGGAAACATCAGTTTAACGATCCTTCCTGTGCTGTCATTTCACCGGTGTCGCATTCCTGGTGTCCACAATGAGTATCGGAATGTAAAATCGCTGACGGCCCATCGACAAAGAAAGCTGCCATTTTCACCCATATCACATCGCAATTTACGTTAAGGTTGTGCCATGTTTGAAAGTTGCAAGCACGCACCAGGTAATCAGCTACTTTCGGCTTAAGTGCACAGCAAATCAGGCAATTGAAATCCAACTGTTGACTATGAAGAAAACTCGTGGTTTCTCATAATCGAACCTGTACAGGGCTTACCAAGATGAAGCTCACAAGTAGAGTAAGATTCAAGTAAACTTTTCCCAAGTACAACAACCCCAGGATATGTACATTAGTGTTTCAAACTTCGTGGTAGGCCCAAACCTCTTATATGTTGAGAGAAAAATACTGGAACGCTGAAGTCGTCGGTCTTCAAACTAACGTGTACTTGACGAGACGCTTTGCGCTCAACTGACCACATTTTGACGGCTATATGGCATGATGCAGAATCTAAAAAGATCCCGAGGTACGTATCAAAAGGGAAGAATGACAAGTCTGTCGTGGAGACTTTCCAGAAATAAGTAGCTTTTTTGAGTAATATAATCTGGGACCAGCTTTATCAGAACAGCTAAACACGAACATTATCTAGAAAATTCACGGGGCTGACGCGATGTTCCTCCCAAAAAATCAGCGCGCTGCCAGATGAACAAAAAGCTACCTAAAAGGATTCGGCACCCCTTGGAAAAGAGGTCTCAACTATTTTTCCAAAGGATAACTACTGGTGATACAGAAGGCGAGCTGGCTTTTCGTAAAATACGAAACTGTGGTAAATCAGAAATCCGCCAATGGAACATACGAAAACAAGCCAGCATACCAGACCTCGCCCGGAAAAAAAATGTGCTATTTAAGTAAATGAAACACCGCCAGAGAAATAAGCCAACCGGGGTTCCCTTTGAGAAACAGAAAGGATGAACCTGCTAGTGATGCAGTAGTTTTATTTGAGGTCCACGGAGAACACTAATGTAGGCTGTACTCTGCCTCAGCGACCTCGTCCCATTGCGGCCTGTCAAGACGTGGCTACAAACTGCCTCTAACCCACGTGTACTTCACTGATGAGGACATTTTGTCAACTCTTGCAAAAGACAAACCGCCTCAGCGTTTTGACGCAAGAGGATGTCCATTTAAGGATCCTGAAGAAAACGTCGCCCAAACTGGAAAAGTATTTCTACCTGATGTTCAGTCAGTCGCTCGACGGAGGCAAACTTCCATCAGCTTGAAAGGAAGCGACAGTCACGCCAATCCACAAAACTGGTGACCGACTATCGCCCGGCAGCTAGAGGCATATTAGCCTCAGCAGTTGATGAAACGCATTTAGATGCGGGCCACCTTAAGTCACCTCACCACCAACAACTTGACATTCCCAGAGCAAAACACATTTCTCACAAACAGTTCTTTCGTGACCAAAATGCTCCTGTTTATAAGCACCTTACCCCAAGCTAAGGATGAAGAACTCATAACATATGCCATAGTTTTCGACTTCCCGAAAGCACTTTTCCGAGTCCCACACATCCCGCTGCTCCAAAAGCCCGAGTCATCTCCAAAGCGCTGCAAAACAGTGGTCGTTCAACTGGCACCTTCCCATGAACGACGAAAAGTAGGTCAATATGTAATTTGGTCAAGACTCAACAAACGCTTTTGTCGTGCATCGTGAGAGTGGGCCCAAAAATTACGGGGATAGATATTGAAAGGGATATAGTTACCTGGCTCACTTCAAACAAGCCCCCTATTGCACCGTGGATAGTCGGCTCTTTCTACGGATGATTTAGTTAATCTTCCTTCGCATTACTCGCATGGTCTTCCAGACACTCTATGGGGCTCACGCCAGACTGCCTCCTAAATACACCAACCAAGTTGTCCACTCAGGACGAAAGAAAGATATAACCGTCGTTGGGCGTGTCCAGCCAGGTGCTACAAAAATAGTTGCCGGCCTCAAGTCCGTTATGAAACGCGTATTGGTTTGTTCGGCGTATTTTCCCTGGAGTATCGTCGCCTCCAAGAAGCAGCAGTACCTCGCCTTATTAAGGCTACAAATCCTAGAGTTTACCAGGGTTTTTATAAGGTATGCGAAAAAGACCTTTCATTATTTAGCATTGACTAAAAGTAATTAGTCGTCTTTTTCGGCTTTAAATTGAGTAACTATCCTCTTGAAGTCTCAAAGTTTACTGGCCCGTTCGGGCACTCTGATATTGCCAACCCCCGTGCGGAAGGAAAACAGCTGTCACAACCTACAGCTCACCAGGAGGGGATGAAGAAAACAAGATGTACCGTATAAATGCATTTAGCTCAACATACGTCCGATAAACCATGTGCGTTCGTTTACACGGCTGTGAAGGCAAGTCTTTCTGGTTAGTAGTTCTGATAACTCGTGTGGTTTCCATCAAAACGGTGCATGTTTATAGCTGTCTTGTTAATGTTAGTGAACAACATACAAGTGGAAGTAGAAGCTACTATGCCGAATGTATGAAATGACGTAACTCGAGTATCGTAACTGGAGAATACGATACTCGCGATTTCGGCATGCTGGGTTTTGGAAGTTTCCGGAATAAGTGAAGGTGAAGAATTTAAGATAAGGCTGCTCACTTTCTTGAGAGTAAATTGCTTTGCAAAGTCCTGAAAGTGCACATTTAAGCAGCTGGCGTAAACACGTTTCCTTCATAGGGTATGGGTTGACCAGTTGGAGTTGTTATAGTTAAAGTGCACATGGAGGTAAGCATATGGTTGTTAGGTAAACTTGGAAGAGTGAAAAAAGCGCAGCTACTTTGCTTGGTTAAGTCTACTCTAAACCACCCGCATGCAGTACCTGGCAAAATAACAAAAACCTTAGACACGCAAGGCTGCATCTTTTATCGTCAGTGGATTATACGTGTTATACCGTGAACCCATTGCCTGTGCTTAAGCGAACATACGGATAGAGGGCGATAGTTGACAATAAGTAGATAATTGTGTGAAAAAATGATCACTTTTTTACACTTGTGTCGTCTTATTATCCGGGGAAAATGGTAAAAACCAGCCTGACGGAAAAGCATATGGATCGCGACTTAGACTCGCCCGAAAACACCGCCTTGGTGACCTCCTGGAATTTGGCGTATACAAGCCAATGGGCTGTGCCAAGAGCACATTCTACTCTTATTCGGCTGATAGGACATTTGATATCAAGACTTTTCGGGGTAGGTCCCCCCATTTCCACATATACTTTTGTCCTGGGAAACGATGTTCCAAATGTCTGGGATCACATACAATATGTGTGCTGGCAATCACATCAAGCGCCATCACGAGAAGGGAATAACGGTCCACAAGGATGCAAGCGACTACTCCTGTGGCATCTAAACGATTAATTCATCAATGCAAAGGGAACTGAAAGCTTGCATGATCATCAACTGTTCTACACCATAAATGAAACCGAAAGTCTCATAGCTGAGTATCTTTCGTAAGTTACTTAATAGAGAGACATGTTTCACAAAATGAAAACTCAAGAAGCAAGTGGCCACCGAGTATTATCCATTATTAGGTGCAAGAAAAATGGTCGTCATTTCTGCCAACTCCGTCGAAAGATAAGCCACAAAACTGGTCGCAAACGCATA
The DNA here is from genome assembly GCA_004794785.1 of Opisthorchis felineus. Lineage (NCBI taxonomy): Eukaryota > Metazoa > Platyhelminthes > Trematoda > Opisthorchiida > Opisthorchiidae > Opisthorchis > Opisthorchis felineus. Next base: position 116,782 of record SJOL01006422.1, on the reverse strand, counting down.
GCTGGATAATTATCCTTCTTAATGAACAGAGTCACTTTTAACAGGATATCACGAAATTCGGAATCGCGTTCGACCTTGAAAATAAGTACGCTCTATATGATTAGGGGTTACTTCGAATTGGGTCACTTCTTTTCGCAACATCATTGCGCCAAACGTGTTATTCAAGAGTAAAAAGTTGCTTTTAATCACTGGCCACCATATATTTCAGTTGCGTACGCTTCAATTGAATCAACCTGCCAAGTGCTAATATAGGAGAAGCACTCTCCTGCTGTCCCCGTATTACAGATCCCATCAATTTGTATTCTGTTCCGTTTATTCCGGTAAAAACTTTCTGGAGCTTTCAACTTCCTTGACGTTTCGTGCTTTATTTGCAAAAATAGCTTGAATATTCCAGGTATTCCATACACAATTTAGATTTGTCATTTCCGCCTCAAATATTCTACTAAATATTCAGCGCTAGCTGCTGCCACATCAACCTTTCTTCTCTTTACAGTTTCTATGATGATATCAACGCGCTAGACGTTTGTGGATGTTAGGTACAGTAAATCATTCTTCATAACGGTGCCATATTTTAACTTGAATTTTTAATCAACAAGCAGAATCAGGCTGACAGATTAACTGTTCGGTGTTATTAGCCAAGGATCAGCATTTGCACGTACCACCCTACATCTGAAATAAAAGCCAACTCCATCAGTTGAAAATCTGAAAAGCAAGCAGCTCCAAGAAAATTTGTCATTTTCAAAATGTAACGTAAATATTAAGAAATGGCTAAACGTTTTACTGGTGAGCGGTGAACTTTTTATTTTTGTCCCCAGCAACGATCGTGGGTTATTCCCTCCTGTCTTCGGAATTGGCCAAAACGTGCTAACACAGAAAAATACCAGCTGAGCGTTAACCACACTCGACCGTGAGTTTTAAATAAAAAGCCACTTCGCTCTTCTTTTCCTGAGTGCTTTTTAACAGTTCTTGTCCACGCCCAACCAGTGATTATTAAATGGAGTCCCTGGTGTTAAGAGGGAACGAGTCGGTGTTGTTGTTTACCAGCAGGATAAAAATACTGTTTAGCGATACTCACGTATGCAGTCCCCATCTTCAACGCAGTTGGCTGAAAATAAAGAATGAATATCAAAATATTTGCATTTAAATTGTCGGAATTTATTGTGAAATATTAATCGGCCTTGTGCAGCCCGATTCCCTGAGGCGATCTTTAAAAGATCTCTGAATTTTTTGTGTCTGTTGGTTTTGCGTACACGAGGTTGCCCCATTTTTATTAGCAATAGGGAAATGGAGGAGCTCAAATGTTAGGTGTTTGCATCGTTTTAATGTTACTATTCTTATCATTGTGGGAGCTCACCAATGCAGCGTTCCTCGGCTTTCTTAACGCACTTTCCTAAGGACCGACATGACAAACATCAAAAACGAATTTTCAAAATATTTCGAAACTGGATTCCACTTGTCCAATACCCGAAAAATTAAATAATAAGTTTGCGTACGACTGCCTTCCAAAGTCATATGCCAACGTCTTATTTTAGAGCGCATAAATAGTGTTAGCACAGCTATCCATCTCATACCTTGTTTTTGATAAATTGTGATACATTTTCCTATCAAACGCAGTTTTGCGGGCATTTACCAGGGGTACCATCGTCCTCATTGTAGGAGAAGTCGCTCACCGACATAATATGACTAATGCTAAGGCGTCACGTTACAATGTCGACTCAAACTTAGCTTTCATGTTTAACCAAACTAGCGGCAACTAAACAAGAGTGATTGACTTTTGTATATGTAGCAGTGTAGCGGTGTGCAGCGGATACTTAGTCCAGGCGAATTTGAAAACCTTGATTCGATTATTTGGGTCGACATATTGCAGTGCAATTGCAGAGAGCACATATTTGAACATAGCCATAAGAACACAAAAAATGTCTAACCCATGACTGATGCCTGTCAGTCCTAGTTTGCTACAATATTTTGTGATATTCTTGGACAAATTTTGGCTTCATCTATATCGCTCTCATTTAGAGTAACAACTCTAGCCGCAATTAGGGAGAGCAAGTTTACCAAAAGCAGCTGATGGCATTCTTGTCGATCCTGCATCTGGTTACTGGGCCACTAGTGGTTTTCTTTCACATTAAATATGGAGCAACAAGCCTTTATGGGCTGTCTTTATCGGCTGCCGGTGGAAAGCTGTTTACTGCTGCTAGCATACGATTTTGAGAGTTTAAATAAGCAGGGTTCAGATTAATAATAATAGTCTGCCATTTTGAGTATCGTCATTACAAACATAGTAATATGGCACAACAACCACAATACACCTGGCCTCAACATTTCTTCAGATTCAGAGCTTGAATGGTAAACTTTACGAAAACGAGCAACGACCAACATACTTCCCGTGGCTTCGTCAGTCGCTTGGTCTGTTAAAAGAGCAGAAAGTTCCTAGTTAGTATGTGGTTTTCTGCTCATAGATATTGCATAGTTTTGCCAAATAGTTTCACTACTCACTTCAGTAAATTTTGCGTTTCATTATTTTGTACTAGAAACATTTTAAAAACAAATTCTTCTTGCCAAAATTACCGCGGTAGCTTAAAACCATTTTTATCGGTCATGAAGTCAGCCACCCCCCTAAATTCTGACAAACACGAGGTCAGCAGAAGTAAACTACGTTGTTTTGCCTGGTCCTAAGGCAAACATTCAATGAATGAGAATGCACGTGAATTAGCATAGCATCTTCTGCTAAGAATATCAAGCGATATTTCAAAATCAAGAATGTTTTTGAGAAGCTTCGCTAATTAGGACTGCCTGCTAATGAAATCCCCAGCAAATGGCAAACTACCTAGTCAAAACGGACACTTCGTTTTTGATGTTCAGTTGAGCGAGCAGAGCAAGCATATGACGCACCTACGCAGATATTTAATGCAACTTCAATGCATTTATCTGGAACGAAAAAAAACATGTATCATAAGTGACCACTAATAGTTGTAGCTATTTATTATACATAGAACGAAGTTTATGGATTTCACAAATATATGTGAATGTATACAAATATATCAGTGGCTAAAATCCACCTAGCTTTCAACCCTTTTGTGGCCGTAGTGTCGTTTCGGAGGTCAGTGAATTTCGGGAATATTCATTGATGTAATCTTTTTAACTGCTGGTGTACGAATCACCGTCTTCCCGGCGACAGCATTGATAGAGCACAAAATTTCTTGTGAAACCATTACACACGTTTATCATGTACTTACCACGGCAAGCATCAAATTTACGGCTTTCCTCAGCTACAACGTATCGGGACAATTAATTGCAAAACTGGAATGCTCTTGATTATGTTGGTCTATGCTTCACTGTACAATGTGTGTTGGCTGCGTGTACATTACCGCAGGAATAAATGGGCTATCCGTTTATGTCTGCTTGAACATTCACCAAAAGCAGACCTCTTCCAAGTTCAGACTGTCTGATTTAACAGCAAACTATTACTGCTTGCACTGGTAGTGCTGTTATTTTCAGCAGAGATTTCTAAGTAACATTGAAACATATGTGTTTGCGTGATTTATTTATATACAGTCAGGCAGAGGCACGAAAAAACCTGGCAAATCATCCAAACCACAATATACATCACACAAAAAAGTCAGTTGTAAAAATATTAACTACTATGTGTTATTTTCTAATTCAGCCCCAGGACTATGAATATTTTTGCCAAAACCGGATGCACTTAAATTTTGTACACTGCCCTGAACAACCCTGCTTGAAATAATGGAAAACTATACACAGTGTTTGCATTTCCTGTCCACTATTGAGAACTTACGGTCGTCCAGTGGATCCCTCCCACATTTTTCTGCTTGGAAAAATCGACATACACCGGATAGGTGGAATCAGTATTCACACAGGAGAAAAATATTATGCTACGATGAAACCAATTCAAGAAAGACGCATCAATCAGCGGCCTGTATCGACTGGCGTTATCTTTGCCTATTTTGGCCACTGTAACAGAGATACTGAGGAACGCGGAGCTCTGCCTATGTAACAGTAGTAGCGACCGATGCTTACCAACCATACTTTCCGGCTCATTTGCCCGATGAAGTACATATCCACCATTTTATAACGATTTTACGTTGAAGCGGAGCTCACGAAAAATTCACAATCACTACATTGTGCATATTTAAATCATGATGTGCTGTGCTAATCCGGCGTGTAGTAAGCTAGTGTTTGGTGCTCTTGTTGGCAGGAAAATGCACAGCCAGTAGAATCAGAATCACTAAAGTGTTGAGCTTGCTTTCTCAATAGACTACTTGTAGACTGGGAAATGATAGTAAACATATAAATACAAAATTTTGGCCCATGCGAACACCAGAGCCCATACAATCCTGATTAAGCACACAATTGTACTGACAATGTCGAAACCAGCGGGCCTCTTTCGAGGGAGCAAAACTTCTACAGTCCTAAACAAATACTTATCTGTAACTCAGATAATGAATGTTAGGCATGATATAGTTTATGCAATTTGAGTTCACGCAACAACAAACGTTTGCAAAAATAGCTTGGTTTAGTTGCAGGAATATTACAAATTATTTCTACATGAGAAGACTTTGGAGAAGCTGTAATAGGATGTGAATTATTCACACAACAAAATATTTAGCTATTCGTTCTCACCCAGGCATTGGTAGTACTTCGGAATACGCCTAGTTAGCAAGCCCCCCACTGAAAGAAAAAGCGGTATTTTATAGAAACGACGTTATATATATACGTATATATATATATATATACATTTTTTTGTGTTCTACACTTTCAAAAACTTACATAAACTGAACGTAAAAAACATGAGCAGTATTGTCATAGTTTCTTGTGACTGAGAACGTTGGAAATTTATCCGTTTAATTCGGGTTCCTCATGGGTTGGTGTACATGATTTTATGGTAGTTTGTGTGACCTTGAAACCTACCACTTATATTGCAGTCGACTCTGCTGTAGAAACCAAATGCACCCAGTCTGAATTAAGTGCACTGCAACCATTCATCTTGTTGTATACAAATCAAAGGAGGACTAAGGACGGAACTATTATAAGAAACAAAGTTGAGCCTATTTCCGCGTATTTCGCGAGGTAAAAATAGTTGCGAAAATACATGCTTCATTGAGTACGCTGGATATTTGTGCCTTTAAACTATCTTGCGCCAACCTATGTCCGTTAAATAACGATTGGGTTAAGTTGCGATTAATAGCTTTCTGTGTGCTAAGCGTTCTATTGGCACTAGGCACATAGCGCCAACAAAATTCTTCTAAGTGAATCAAAAATGGAAATTCTGCTTAAGAGTACTTGGTAGGCAATTTGTTTGCGAAGAAATTTCAACAACTTCTTTATGTGTTGCGTTTCCGTATGAGTGCGGCCGCTCCTATGCATAGGTATTTTTTGCAGGTTGCTTGACTCTCAAAATTGTTTGTGATGCTTGAAGCCATAGTACGGACCGTCACAGTACGAAAAATCCTACATAACGCGGACACCCTAACGGTTTGCAAATTTTAAACGGTAGGTAACTTACACATTTTTTATACTGAATCTTTTTGTTGCGGCGGCAGTTCTAATGCAGTAAGCAGAAGCCCTCAGTAATTTAGAACAAAACAAGCACCGATTCCAGCCAGAATGAGGGCACACAATTAGGATAAGTTTAAGAATCCGCCATCAATTTCTTCGAAATCTGGATTGGTGGCTCAGCAATACCGGTACAACTGACATCTCATACAAATCGTTTTTTCGACCATTTCTCATAATGGGCACACGTAGACATATATAGTACATGGAACAAGCAGCTCACGCTCTCTACATTTGTTAGTTTACCAGTACACACCTCACTACCCTTGTATTCTCAAACGGCATGTTCTTGTTGACGTAGGCCCTGCGGTATTACAGCAGCCTCGACATGATGCAGTAGCACATTCTTCGAGTGCAGTATTACTGTTGCCGTTAAGATCACCCTAACTGCATAATGTTCGGCACCAGTGATGCGAAAATCCCCTATACTTAGCATCTAATAGGTCATGTTTAAAAAGCTTGCATGATGCTTTCACAACGAATATTTCCAAAAGACTTTCTGTCCGGTCGATGGTACTAAACCAACAATTCTCCAAAACGAACCACGCTCTTGAGCTAACAACGCCAAATAAATACCGTATCACCACTGGAAAAATGAAATGCTCACTATTGTGCAAGTAACCAACGAATATATAATTCTGTAAGCTATATTACCGTTTTATCCCTTGATCGAAGTCTCGGTGCACATTTCCAGTTTCATTTTGCTCTGAGTTTTTGTTGCGCAGTTTGCACAAAAGGCCTGGCTGAAATTTATAACAAATTTCACGTTCAACCATAGGCACAAAAAGTGATTTTTAAGCCTATCTGTGCTACAACCACCAAGTCAGGCCATAAAGTACCTAACCAAAATAATTCTACCATTTCATTCGTATGTGTAGGCTGAGGCAGTAGTAATAATTCTGACAATGTATCAAGTTACCAGAGAATTCATTCACATCAGCGTTTCAAAATACAATTGGATTTTGTAACCAGTATATGTTTCTAGAAGTGTGGAGTATTCAACAACAAACGAGATCCAGTTAAGACCTGAGAATTCACGCACTCTGTTCCTAGATATCGCTTTGGAGACAGTGGAAGGACCGTAACCCAACAGTTGCCAAAAACGTTTGAAAGGCGTCAGAGTGCTGCCCTGACACGTATTTGCTTAAAACGTTCATCGCGAAACTCATATTTGATATCAAACCTCCATCTATGAATCCACAGTCAGCCTCACGCAATAAGAATTATGCGACACGTAGCAGTGTAAAACAGCTTCAAGACCACTGCGCGATCACGAGTGGTAGGATTATATTTGTCTCGAATTTATCTAAGTGCGATGCGTTTTCTCATCTAAGTGGTGCCTTTTGACTCTTCGTCCGCCAACTGCTAGCCCAGGTGTGATGAAACGTGCGCTTAAACCTATGAATGTCTAATTCAGTGGAATACAGTATCACCATTGTTAGTAAAATAAGGTCGTTTGCTCAGATAGAAGTTTATGCAGAATTAGGTGCATGCGACTTTGCCACGTGGCAACGTGAACCATGGTGCCTACTGTATAAGGCCTGGTTTCCTCATGCTTTGATGAATTGAAACAGCCGACTTTATTTTGCATTTCCGTGACAGGTAGACCTCTACGGTTTCAGATCAAGCAGTTGAGGCCTCGATGGAATTGTAAGAGTGTACACCGTTAGCATTCAGATGGCCGTAGAAATCCAACCTGGAAGTTTGACCTATACTGCACTCGGCAGCCAGTCAGAAGAGGAATCATACTTTGATCTACAGGAGTTTATTTAAGCGCTGAATATTCAAAAAATAGATATAAACGTAACCCCGCAGAAATTGTCCCTGCGAGTGTTGGCATTTTCTACTCCACTGTAAACACTATGCAGTCTTTTGACTCTCTTGGAAAATACAAGCGGCAAATTTTGGTTCCACATTCCCACTTGCAATCAACTCAAAAATCTATACGTGTGGTATCAAAATGGAGCGAACTAAGCGGGGGGTATTAGAGCTTTAACAAAAACGGTGGTATTTGATCTCCAAAGGCAGATTGCAGGAGGATCGCCAGTGGCATACGTGGACTTACTTCTTAATACTTGAGGGAATAGTCCACCAGCGGTGTACTGTAAATCATACCCGGATAAACCACTGGACGTACGGCTAGGTGAAGTAGAAGCAATTACCTAGCTTTTTTAAAGAAATGGAATTCCACAAAGATTGCTATAGAGCCTAGGCAGTTGCCAGCGATAACGGATATTCGAAACTATTTTATGTACGGAAGGCATAACAAATAGCAACCAGCATGGGGCACAGAAGTGCGAAATAACCTTATCGAAATTTGCCATGCGCTTAAATGCCTTTCGTATACATTGTGTAGTGTGCTGAACGAGTGAATACATGGAGCGCGCGCATGCCGTTTTATTCACTAACATCAAATACCGCTGTTACTTGCTGGATTAAACGCTGCTGGTTCAGCGGGCACGCACGTTGAAAAAAAAACAAGATTTAGTGGCGTATGTCTCGCTTGAAATTTGCAGACAATCCGCAATATAATAATGTTAGTTTAAAATGTAATTTAATCCAACAGAAAATAGAAAAACCACCATTCTTTCATCCGAAAAAGCTACCTTGATTGAAAATATGCCGGGTGCGTTAGCATAGTCCCTTTATTTTATGTGTGGATACCTACCCTAATCATGAACATACTACACTTCGCGGGTAGTCCAGGACGCTGCAGTAGCATACAGGGTTTAGATGCCTTGACGTAATGTGTTTTCTAGCCGCTTGCGGAGATGCTTAAAGAGTGTCCTCCATGATAGTTACTGCTCGAATTCATCTGAGTTTGTCACTTTCAAACAAGCTATGGAGATTGGTAAAAGCATAGATATGTCGTAGTCGTTGTAGGGTGTTAGGCAGAATCTAGCGCCCGTTTCGTTGCATACACATATATATGCGTTGGTGAGTGCCATTTATTAACACGTACATTTGATCAAAATTGCAGATATTCTGCTGGAAATTTTATTTAATCCCATGAGTGTCATAGTATCAATAAATCCGGTTCACTTGTTTTTCCCAATTAAAGTGTCGGGCAAGAATATCGTTCCTCAAGGTAGTGTGAGGCATCTGAAAAATTAAGTCTCATTTTGCGACTTTATATAACAGTATGAGTAGAAACTGATTTTGCCTATTTGACCTCACTAAATGAAAGAAATTTACCTACCACCACCATACAAATGTTTCACACACTTGTACACGTACAAGCGATTTAGATATTGGCAATCACAACGACAGATTTTCAACTGAATTTTTCAACCACGGATTGTAAAATGTTTTCATCCGGGCGCAGACATGCCTACAGATTCTCTAATAAGCAGGCAATGGTAATCATATGCCTTTCAATACAAACCATGTCTACCCAAAAAAATTGGGCAGAGCTATACTTATGCCATACATACTCACATGAAGTTTCAGGCTACCGCTACTACTGCCGCTGTGAATAAAAGCAAATACAGATAGGCTCCTCAAAGCACATAAGCATAATAACTTGAACGACACACTAAAATCATTGTTTGGTCACATGTATCCTGTTTTCTTCGCTATCGCATGCAGGCTTTGCTAATGAGTGTGCGTTAGTGCGGTTCACACTTATTACGCCCGTTGTAGATTGTGTTCGAGGATGCACAACCACCTGAACTACTGCTCAGTTTTGTACTACCGTAGGTGGCTCACAAAAATATATCTTGCGACTGAGAGTGCATGAATAATGAAATTGTTAAACGTAGGTCGGAACGAACTTTTGGGAAAGCGGTGGAGGCCGTAAGCCTCGGGTTCCATTTCGTAAACGCGACTATTTTTCACCGCAGCTAACTGCTCTAGGCAATAGGATAAGCAAGTCCGTTTACACTTGGCAATTATCAAAGTTCTGGATGTTTCCTGTTTTGTGCTACATTCTATGCAGCCAGCTATCTTCAGCAGGTGTTAGAGAAATGCAACGTGTTCTGCTTAAATCATGTCTGCATGTGTCCAGCTAGAAAGTTGATCACGGTTTGCGGGGCAACCATAGACAGTATCAAACTGCAGCGCCGTGTACGTCATACCGCTGGAACCTTGCATCTGATCCATTATGATTTGAAATTCATTGGCTCCCACAAATATTTGCCGCCTGGTTTATTTAATCTAAATCCAGGCGATTAGTCCTGGACCAAATACGACTTCCTTGAGTCACATTAGGAATGCAAACAACAGTAAAACTTATTTGGATTTGTTGGCACGTGCGTAGTTTCCTACGTGTAAATGATATTTTAAAGGTAACGGCGCCAAAAATCTGCCAAGCTGTTGTTTATGTGTGCTTTCTTTGGAACCGCATTCTGGGTAAACTCTTTTTCTAGAATTCTTGTGAACATGGTTGTCACCGGTTGTCAGTTTTCTGAGAAGTAAAACCATTGAACAGAAATTTGTTGTAGCGTAACCCAGATGTATTTGCGTAGTGGAAGTCCTTCAGTAATTTTGATTTTGCATCAGTTTTTATACTCGTGCACAATCGATAGATGTGCCCTTGCACGGCTAAAAATATGCCTTTATATTCCTTGTATCAAGCCCCCAGAATATCATTCATTCCGAATCACTGAGCCGAATTGTTTGGTTGATAACTGCCGTACTATCTTAAATTGATCGAAACTAATCATAATAAACGAGATTATTCAAACGGCCCAACCATCCTTTAACATCTAAGGCCTATCAAAAGCACGACCAAGGTTGGTGTATACTTCTAACTCTGAAGTCATCGATTAAACACTGACATTAACCCGCTCACATGTTGTCCTGCCGAATTTGCAGCGCAATATAGCAATGTGTAAGCTTTCACACTATAACTATGATACCACAGGCTTTAGCGCTTGCGATGTCACCAAAATCTCAGACATTTTGAGGTATCTTGACATGCAACAGACCTCAGTGGACGGAAGCTTGAGAGGCGTTTAATGTAACATCAATCTATACTTTGGCAACTGCATTGTGTACGTTTAAAAATGGTTGTTGTTAGTTAGCAGTCGACAGAAAATAAGACTGCCCAGCCGCGAGTGAAGTCGAATTAAACGACGTGCATGAAAACGCATGTACACTTATTACCCAAAAACGTATAATGTCCAGGTCTGTTTTATTTTAATTCGCCAACTGTACACCCAAAAACGTTATTGTGTCACTACCGTGAGTTACCATTTTGATTGTACACGCTTAAAGTTGGAATCAGGGGTTGATGAATTGCAATAAGTAATAAAACATCAGCATACCTATTTAGCAGACAAGCTTGCGTTCCATTTGCTGCGGCTCAGTGCCAAGGAGGTCCTCGTTATCTGAACAAGGCAGCACAGTGATAGCAAGAAACTTAGTAAGATTTCCCCATATAATATAGAGATTTCCATGAAGAGGTGGCTGAATATACCTGTGGAAGTCATGAATACAATGAAGTTAGCAAACAAGGCTTGTTTTCTGTTATTGTAAGCCAAGGTGAACAACCGCAGATACCAAGCTTTGTTTGTTACCTTTATTGTTCTCATGAATTCCATGAACAACATTAAAAATGTGACAACTACTGAACCAAAAGTCAGGATTTCCAGGGTTTGAACGTTATATCTATGACGTATAAAAGCTTGGAATTCCCTCTTGATTCGGTCGACTCGAACGAACTGCTTCTAGTGATAAATGGAGCATACGAGCAGCACATTCATTAGTGTATTTATCAGTGTGCGACTAAGAAGTAAGCAAAGAGACTAAAGGCAGCGACAAGAGAACTAAATCCGCTTCAGTTAAAAAGCCGCAAAGTAACAAGTGTGGTGAATCACAAATGTCTGTTATATTGGATATAATGAGCCTACATGAAGCCACTAGACGTCAGGATCTTGTATTAAATTTGCTCAACGCTACACTTATATGGATAAGGCTGAAAAACACTTCAGCAGCCAATGCACTAAAGGCTCATAGTTCACAACAGTCAGTCATATGGTGATGATTACACCGGAAATTTCCTTTCCAGTGAAGGCCAGATTTAAAATAAACTACTGCAGTTGTATCGGTTTCGTCCTTATCAACCGTCTTGTTATGTTATGTCTTCCAGCCTTCAGTAGGAGCTTAACGCTAAATGTTCCTATGAAGGAAATACTTTCCACTGAAGATGATTTGGGAAATAATTTGCGGTCAACTTCCACACTTAGGAAGTCGCACATATCACCCACTTATTTATATGATCAACGTAACGCTGCTCGTGGTGTTTAATTAAATTGAAGTTTCTGGTATTATCCGGTTATTTTGCATCTTTTTTAAAACGGCATTTTGCAAGTTTTTTTCAAATTTGAAGGGACTCTCTTTCTCTCACAGTTCTCGATAATAATCCAATATAAGTTCTTTATTTGTACTTTGTTAATTGATTTTAACTGAGCTGCATCTTTTGATTTCGTGGTAAATACATAAATAAATGAACAGACTGAGCCTGAGGGTAACCTGACTTACGGGGTTCAAGAATTAGCTGACATTGAGGCGAGGACTACTAATGATATTGCACAGATTCGTTAGGGATTTTGGAACGAAAAAAGTGGAAACTTTAGAGTGTACCCAACCACCTGATGCGCAGGGTTTAGATTTTGCTGCTTTGAATCCCCTCAATTGGCTAAATGTTTGGATAATAAAATGCTTTGCGATTCTACGTCGCTCTGAACGAGCTAAACGACGTTCATTTTGAGGTATGTTACGAAAAGGATTCAAAACTAACAATAATTTAGCGCCACACTTAGGCTTCTAACCCTGCTGAGTTCTTATGCCGTTGAGCCGGAACTATAATGATCCAGTTCGTGAACACTATTTCACCACTCTTTAAGGTTCCGTGTTTACCAGTGAAACCCGAGAACACATATTTTGCGTTAAATAACGAGTGCAGGTTGTAGTGAATATAAGTTGAACACATTTAGAAGTACATAGTGTGATTTATTAGGTGTGACATGTTTACGTATGTACCATGTATACGGTCATGCTTGTACGATACAGAGAGCCAACGTAAGCTCACCAAGTAAATGCGTATCTTCTCCTAGATGTTGAAAGTGGGGCACGTCGGAGAAGCGGTGAAGCATCAGTTGGTCCTCTAACTTGTTACCGGGTAAAAATACAGCAGAGTTCATAGTAAAGTACCTTCAATTACCGTGAACTGACTGAACTGCGCAGGACTCAAAACTACGGTGCGGCTGATCTATTTGTGCGAGGACAGCTGACAAGTTTATCTTTCAATCTGTGGTTTCACAGATGCGTAGGTAGTGCGAAAGCTCAGCATAATGATTGGTAATATTGTTTTTTCGTGATTACAACCTGGCAGGAAACTCTTCAGCGCTAACTCTGTTAAATACAAGCAAGTCGCTACAGACTAAATGCCTGCTAACCGGCAGTGTGCAAAAACGCTCTCAAAGCTCTTGAATGGAACACATAGATCTGCCTATCAAGAGGAGAATTTTGTTTTTATGTTATGGTGATAGATAAGAAAACGCTGTGTGGCCTTTTGTGCCTCATAACATTGAAATTTCATTACCATGGGTAGCAGCTTATTCGCGAGCTAATTAACGTTCATACCCTGATGCGATATTTTCACAATTTTGATAACCACAGACGGTCCAAGGTACACCCCTGTTCTGTGAATTAAGGGCGTTCATGATGTCCAATTTTGCATTACAAAACTTGGGAGCATTTGCTGCATTATTCGCTGGCATACCTTACACAAAATGCGGTAATTGATGAAACGGTGAAATTCCAATTTCATCAAGTGTTACCAATATAATAAGCCAAAAGTTAGTTTATTCGTCCCCAAATGTTGTTCACATTGGGCATTACAATCTACTATAATGGGTAATAGTTACTTGTGGCGGCTGACCTAAGAAGTTTTCGTAACCTAACCTTTAAAACGAAACAATAGTAAGTTCCGCATATTTGGTGATATTTATAAACACCCATAAGTTGGTTATTAAATTTTGTCTCTTTTCTCTTGCGCGCTTCACCCTACATTTACGACAACGGTTCCTTGGGTGATTGCCCGGATATGTCGTTCACCCTCCATGAACTTAACCATTAAGGTTCCAATTACAAGTTGCCAAATCGAAGCATTTGTACATAATATTTTAACGTTAACTTTCGGCAAAGGGCACTCCACAGATCATCATGCTGTCAACGCTAATTAGCTCAAATCAACCTCATGAAAGGTCTAAAATTCTGTATAAGGAGTGGAGGTACAAGGATAAATGCTTAATCCAGAATCAGACCATCATAAGCATTTGCCATTACGAGTCCCATTAGCCCCGGGACTCAGTAATCTCACTTATTTAGCGCAAGTTCAGGGATTACAAAGCTTTACTGGCACTTCAGAATGCAAAGTATTCTCAAACGGAAAGAACTGTGACTGGCTAATGAAAAACAATACTTAACCAAAACTTTCTGGCTCTACATAATTTTCCCCTGAAAGGAAAGTGATCTCGACATTCATGCTCAAGCACAATACAATAAAAAGGCTTAATACATGGAAAATATCCAAATAGTTGCTCATTTTCCGCTTACATAAATTATTCGATTTAGCAGATTTTTCAAACACATTTCGCTCAATTTCTTTCACGGTATCGGGGACGGAATATAAATAACCGTGTTGACGAATTTAAAACTACCGTCTATCTTGTCATGGTTCATCCAGGTATGTTGTCGAGTTTTACACGGTGATGATGACAGTTTGAATACGTCTAAATTTTGAGTTAACGTATATACACATGTTAATATATACGAAAGTAGGCTTAACAAGCGCATTTACCGGTAGCAGTTGAGAAACCTAGTCTGAGGTCCGCAAGTTCTCAAACCCTGCTAGTTGCATCTGGTCACAACCAAGCTTGTCATGGACAAGTCGCAAACCGAGTTTCCCAGAACCAAACAAGCTGAAGACAAATTAGGTTACCATTGAAGACGCCAGTAGCATCTGGATTGTTGGCAAACCACAATGCACCAAAAGGTATTTGAATGTAGGCTGACATACATGGAATTCGTTCCCACGAGCCTGGTAGTCCAATAAATAACCCTATAACTTTTTTCTCGATTCCCTATTTGCCCTTACTTAGCGCACATAAACGTGCGTTAATGTTGGCGCACTGGTGGTGGTTGTTTTGCTTCCTATAGATATGTGACTCTTTTGCTGAGCGGATGAAACAGAAAGGCCAAGAGTCTTCGTTTTACTTGGTGTCATAAATTATATAGGTATCCGCTAACGCTCAAGCTAGAAATCATTATTACAATAAACATAACGACGAATACCTGGACTTCCGGATGAGTAAATCGTAAAAACGCAACAATCAGTGGTTTGTTCTGCGCTGTATTCGTTCACCAAAATTCTAGCAACGTTGATGAGGCTCGATAAGATAACATACATTTTGCTAGACTCCCCGCGTCTTCCTACTTTAATCAGCATTTCGAGCTCACCATGTGATATGCAAGAAAAGATGATTCAAATATATTGATCCAGTCGTCGCAGTTTTTCGCTTCTCATGACCATGACTTTAAGAGTCTTTGACTATTTCAGTTATAGCCCGCATCTTACATTGCCCCACCTGGACACATCCAAATAAAATTTTGTTTTAGAAATTACAAAAGTTTGGTCTTATTGTCTTCAGTTTTATCCTCTCCTTTGTTGACGGCCATAAGCATCCGTAATAAAAATTCATTCGCGCGTTTCCTCGTCAGTGAAACAGTACTCATTTTACTTTTGTTTACTTGAGGGTACCACTCGAACCACAACAGTACTCGCTGGACAAAAATTAAATATATTGGGAAAGAATGCTAATGGCCTATGATCCTATTGGTATGGTAAGCGGCCTGGTCCAATAATGGAAACTTAGTTACAAAAGTGCGAGAGAAAAAATTGAATTGTACCGACTAAAGAGCACGGTTTCTTCACTTGTTTTACGGCACTTACGCAACTACTTAGTTTACGCTGAAGGACGCATTGCGCTGGTCTGCTGGAAGAATACATGATGACCCGTTTACTTCTCTTTACAATATAAACATGACGATGACTCCCAATGTTTCGGGAAAATTTCTGGGGCGAATAATTTCTGGCATATTGATCATACGGACGGTCCAACATTCTGTCGCTTTTGGTTCATCTGTTCCTCATATTTGGTTAACCCGTAGTGAAATAAATAATTGCAGCCAAAAAGCTAAGTTTACCCAGTTCTAATTCTGGAGATTATCTGTGAGTATCCGTGTAGCCACAACAAGCTTTAAACGGAGAACCTTTTGCGCAATTTGCTGTGAACTATTGTTTGACTTACTGCTATAAATTTTTATCATTTTTGTTGAGCAAGTTTACCGTGAGCGCTAGCAAATTTAGGAAGCCCGTAGGCCTATGTGCGCCCCCTTGGTAATGCAAAATATCAGCACACGCAGAAAAAGCTAATTTTCCGGCTGCTACCCTTAACTGGACAAGTATAAGGAGGCACCTGGAGTGATTTCATATCATAATAGCAACTTTGCTATCCGAGGAAGAAAGATTTACGCTCTGAGGACAACAGTCATCACTCTTTGAAACGTTTAACGTTGTGTCTTTAAGAGAGTTGCTAAGAGGCGGATAGCTGAAAATGTCTTTATGATAAAATAATCATGTTCTTCTCATTCCGTGATGCAACCGTCAACGTTTTAAAGTATCCCTGTGCATATCAACGATTTTCTCCTGTAGCTGTAATTACATGGGCAAGTAATTGTGGATTTCAGCGTAATAGAATATATATTGCGAATCTTTTGCAGGCTTGAAGGTTGCGAACAGACGGTTCGTTAGCGTCAGATTTGATCGAACAGCAAAAGCCTTGAGGAGCACTATATTCACAAGCTTATATCCATTTATGGTATCGTCCGTCTTGTTGCTTAACAATTCAAAACCTATTTTCATAATCATCCGCTTTATGATATAGAGTTTGTTTTCTCGCTTTATATTGATGAGTGTGCATTACTGTGAACACATTTGTTCAAAATAAGCGTAAGTACTGATGAAAATACGTGTTTCACAAAAATGTTTAAATGGTTTCGTACAGTTTCATGAAGTTAGCCCGAGCTGGAGGATAATGTCATCAATGTAAAACATCAACTACCTAAAAGAAGCGACCCCCTGTTGAATGGGCGCACGTCTCTTCGTAACATCCAAAGTCACACTGCAATTAATGGCAAAATCCGAACAGACCACTTGCCGTGACGGACTAAATTTCCATTTTCTTCAAAAAAATACTTGAACATCGTCTGTGAACGAAAGGTTCAAGGCCTTTATTCTTCGTATTTTGACTACACACAAAATCGTATGCAGCTGACGTTATACACAAACATATTTCTGAATTCCAGTGATATTAACTTACACAAAACTTCGCCAGCGTAATTACAGCCACATTTTCTATGATTTGCATGTCGATGAAGTCAAAATTTCAGCAACACTGATAAGCCTGTGCAGCTTATACTAGAATGCGTTTAAGCGCGGTGAAATGCAAACTTTCAGAAAGCGCTCTGTGCGCTCAAGCGAAGGGTGTGTAAATTTGTCACCGAATGCATGTAAACAATGAGGAACATTTGCTTTTGTTTGGCAATAAGAAACAGGCTTATCGTTCAAGCATATTAAAACAAAAACTGTTGCCTTTTATGATGGGCCAGTGTTTATGATAAATAATATGTATGTTGTAAACCGGTAACAAACTGAACCCTGAAATCAAGCAATTACTTAATTTTGGAAGATATTTCATATCGATACACAGGCTGCTAATAAATATTGGGATAAATTCACTGCATTCTTTTCTGAATTGTTGGAGTTTGTGATTTCTGCTCTAGTTATCAGGTAAGCTTTGCTACAAAATAGCTGTGAACTGGATAAATACTCATCATGGTTCATGGTATGTTTCAGTTGATAATTTTCAAGCCAACAACCAGCCACAGAATCATCCTTTGGTTACGAAAGTTTGATATTATGCAAACTCACATTTTATTATTCAGCTTTGACGTCAAGCGTTTCGGAACGTAATCTCTGAAGTTACAAGAAATGCCGATCATCCTTCCTACTGCACATATATGTGAATATCCTTTTGGCTCCAGCTGATAATTTGCCCCAGCCCTAGAAAGTTGCACGGTGTCGTCTACAAGTGATTCTTTCACTCTGAAAGCTGAGAGATTTATCACAAAGATCAGGGTGCAAGCGGTGCAGTTTAATCAACGGCAAGTGCACTGGTTTCACCCAAAAGGTTATATGTTGCGTTTATCCTCCAATGAAATACCCATAACACAGGCAAACAACTTGTTTGAACCTAGCTGGACTATACACCGCGGTCCAGTGTGAAGGTATCGAGTATCTTCCGGAAAAGTGACGGCTTATGACGCACCTTCCACATGTTGCTAAATTTCCTACACCATTACTCGTCGACTGCGAGTGCGTACTTAAAGCTGCTTCTATGAACCAGCGAGAAATAATTTATCAAAATTCCATAAGGTTCTTTTTCGTCTGTTAGGTAGAAAAAGTTTATTTGAAATATCCAGGGGCACTTGTATCGTCAAACCAAATTAGTATAACAAACCTAGTAAACTCGACGACTGGCCAATAACTCTAAAGAGTGTTCTCATTGGCGAGCTGTTTCATTGCTTAGCCCCTCATACATACGATTTCAAAATATATTTAGAGCGTGCAGACTATCAGTTTATTCTATGCTGAGAAGCCTAAAATATCAAGTCCACTGGAATCCTGATCGTTGTGTTTGACAAATATGCAGTTGAAGTGATTTGCGTCATACATCGTCTTTATACTCTTGTGTTATGAGCTCGTGTGGCGGGTAACTTTTATCAAGGTAATGCAACAGCATTAATCTCTGTCAGGGCACAAGAACTGCTATATATTAGAGTGATACAAATGTCGCTTCCTGTGCACTGAGGTCTTTGCTGGGTTAAGGTATAAGCAACAAGGGTCAAGCGACATTTTGAGTTTCGTTTTCTGGTTTCGTCTACTATTTTGGGTGAGCCGGAGTGACGTGTGCCATTCGAACATCCGGATCACACTAAAACAAACGATCCGCTCTCAGTGCCTTGGCAGGCAGGAATATAATGTGCGCAACTGCAAACACCTGAAGTTTAACTAGTAGTCCCCTTCTTCCATGGCTATTCACTGGTTGTGTTTGCTGGATGGCAACTGCTACATCGCAGTCAGGGTTTCACCGTACCAAAACCCGATTCAGCAAAAAAGCATAACAAACACACTCCTCCATGCTGATCCCAGAAGCGGACACGTTCACTGAATAAATAAATAAAAATATAATAAAATTCTTCATCCTTCACCAATACAAGGCTAGCTACGAGCTTTCGCCATGCACCAAATTTAGATTAAAGCTAATAGCAGTGGTTTGGGGACTTGCGGCCCTTTCTCTCACATTCATTTTCCCTCTTAAAACATGGTACCGACAAACTAACTTAGGAAATTCCAGATGAACAGGTCTGCCATCCCGTTAATTCCATTTGCATTAGTCCTTATGTGTTTAATGCCCTTATCACACCACCTGCCTGTATAGTTGTAATGGAATGTTCTACATCTCGTGTACTATAATAGCCACATATTGATATCCTTAGCCGATCCATGATCTCCAGGCTACTAATCATATATCTGTCGCTATCCTGTCTCATTTAGCCACTTGCTGTCACCGCCGTAACTGTAATAACCTTAAAGCTATTTTTTCTGTCTTATACGTCCTCAAACATACCAGGTTCTACTGATCTCATCTCATTTCCTCTTCTTCCCAAGCTTTGGTTTTCAGCACTACCTGAATCGAGCGCTCTGTACGGCCGTTATCCATTCCACCCGGTCGATGTTGTACACCAAAAGGGACCTCTTAATGAACCACAGGTACCTGCGATCTTACATCGGCTTTGAACTACCTTTGTTAATTCCTTCGGTCAACTAAACATCCAGAACTGCACATCCCCAGTCCGATGACCTCAAAAGAAGTAACTCACTGCAGTGATGGTCCGGCACTGCCATACCCAGTGTTTTGGCACACCCGCAACTATTCCCTTCCTACTTCTGGCTGTGCCCCCTCGCCAACTCGTTCCCTTACAAGGAATTAAGTGCAAATTCTTTACCTGCCACCCATGGGAGCCACCTGACGAGGGAGCATGTGATGGCTGATCCTTTGAGTGACAACTTTAAAGATTAAAGTCTCGCTCACCAGTGACGTTTAGTCTTCATCTAAGCTACCCAGGGATTTTTGGTGGTGTGAAGAGACTTGGGGGTTTTTGTGTACTTGTGGCGCTAAATCCTGTCTAAGATGTAATTAATTACAGGGTTGAGCAGCCGCTCGAGGCCGAATGATTAAGTGCCCAAACTACTAACCACACTATGCGCACTCTGAGGGTTGATCATAATCATATAACAGGTATAGAGTGCCTCTCGATCTTTTAGCATAGATTGGTTCCATTTACAGGACGGCATCTCATCTTTCTGCAGTTTTAAGTGCATTTCTTTGCCGTGATACTTTTAGTCACTCCTGTAATCCCAACTGTTTATTTTGCCTGGTTAAATTCTCATTCATACTAAATTAAAAGCGTCTAATAAAGAGTTCACCATGATGAAGGCAAATAATTTTTCCCGGCATACATTTCTTCATCATAGTCGAAGCACATAAGCAAATTCCATAGGGGATTACGGAACGTTTGTGTTTCATTGAAATTTAGTGATATTGAAAACCCGTCCAATATTTTATGTCTCCCTAAATCGGCATGAATTTTAGCGCCACTTCTGGTGTTTTTAAAGTACATGTTTTCTGACCGATTGGCAAATTTAAATGTCAGCAAGACGTTTTTATCAGCTACGCGGCAAAATAGTTGTGGCTCAAGGGATCAACATAAATATCTCTGTGTTTGCGTTTGGCGAATTATTAAGTCGTGTAAACCAATGTCAGTTATTAACAACTTTGATCACAATTGGTCATATTTCCTTTGCCGCAATGCCGAAACGCATCCTATGCATTCACAACATAGGAAAAGTGCATACAGCTGAGAAATGTTAAGTACCTTCTCCGACTTGCCACCTGAGTCAGATACAAGATACAACAGCCCGTGTGGTTTTGTGATAGGTTACACAACTGCTTACTGTCGCCAAATTATCCATAAAATAAACCTCTAAAGAACAGACAAAGATATCTTCAGCAATTGCAATTTCGTTTGGCGTATTTTAAAATGAAAAACCAAGCATTTTATTAGTGACAAGAACGTACAACTCCGCATATTGCATATGGCCTTGCAAGAAAAATATGAAGGCTGAATTTGGAACCACTGTATAGCGGAATGCTTGTAGAGTAAACTTTAGCGAAACATGGAGTCGGACGTGAGATTCACAAGAGTTGGCTGCGTATTTGTAATCCATTTTTTGCCGCCTTTCTGGGGTTTTCGCGAATGTTGAGAGTATATTCTGGTTGTCAGAAATCAAACAGGCAGTGAAGGTCGTTGGAATGGTACCTGCTGAATTTGGTCTCTGATTGCTTGTTAATGATGCCGTCACAGATCTTCTAATTGTGAGTTGATTTTATAGGTATATTCTAAATGCGCCATCTCTGATTACTCGAGAGGGTCCGATCGGTGAATTCACATAGCTTACCAAAACCAAGTACATGCTATCCGGCTGGAGGATCATCTTGCAAAACTAGCCATTTCATGTGTATTTTGTTGTTGTATTCTATTTCATCCCAGTATCTACTCAGTAAGACTGTAATGCCGTTTTCATTGTTTTCAATGCCCAAGACAAACAACACTTTAGAGAACATCAAATTTTTAAACGGCCGTCTCGTTATTAAATTTAGTTATTACGTGCTAGTTACTGCCCATATCAAAAATATGAGGTCACCACTGTCTGTTAGAGACAGTACTTCTGACTGAAAATGCATAATTTTCAACGGGAAAAAAGGATAACAACTGAATGACTGACCAAAACTTAGTACTTTATTAGTTGATTGTCTGGAGGAGTTAGAGGAGCACTGGTGTTATCAACTCGATGGAAAACATATAAAAGTCATCCAAAACCCAACACTGATATCAAACATTTGTAAGCTCAGTGGGTAAGCCCGGTCCTAGAGTTCTTTTCCCCATACACCAAGTTTAGCACAAGCGAAATTATGCCCTCCTATATATATATGCATGAATTTATGCCTGGATATGCCTTTGGATTTTTTAGCAGGATTTTAGTTGAGACGGTAGTTGGCTGCTTGCAACATATTCTAGTAACTTTTAGTATTAACTAGGAATTTAACTGGTATTCGCGTGATTATTCCGGAATCGTCATGTTACATTGCAAATGCGCTTGGAACTGAAGCAAATAATATTGTTCCTGTCAAAAGCTATTTTTTTGCAACATCGTTGTCTTTTTATCAAACAATTTGGGTGCCATCTTAATCATTTAGGCTGAATGAATGCTCCTAAGTGCCGCATCTTGGAAAAAAATAAGGATATTAGCACGGAGATGTCCACGTATGAAGAGAAAGGCTTCTGTAAAAATAGGATACCAGCATTTAATTAAATATTGTGGGAAAATAACCAATGACAAAACAGGCTCTCTCAGCACGTTCAACTGAAATGAAAGCTACATTCATCTTGAACCACAATTGTAATTTTTTTGAATGTGCGCGGATATGTGTAGCATATCAAAAACGAATGATCACGGTTGCAAATACCGAGCGTTTTCTGCACGAGGTTTGCTGGCACCTTCACTCTGAAATTTCTATCTCAAATAATACATCGGTATGTTCCCGCGAACAATATGCATCTGGGCAAGTTTTAGGAACCATTTGTTATTAAACAAATCCCATTTTGTTCCAAATAGTTATGTATCAAACACGACAGGTTCTTTTACCTGAATTGTCAGATTTGCTGCATGAAGAAAAATTCTTCTGTTATTTCAGATAATGTTAGTCATTACTTATACGTAAACTATGAGATAAATCGTGGCCACAGAGTCTCCGCCAAGCCATTTAGTTGTCGTGAGGAAAAATTGAAAACCGATTTTCTAGGTGATGTGAAACCAAGTTCACGTATAAGGCCGCATGCCTGCCAAGGTTCCTAGAAACGCAAGAAGGCTAACGAGAACAATTTGTTGGACGTATTCGATCAAGGCTTACTGACATTCACTATCGAGACAAAGTAAAAAACCGGTAATGACAAAACGTTTGCAAGCGAACTATTTAACCATGCGAGCGCCAATCAATCGCAAAAATTCTAGATACATTGAATATTAGGGCATTTTAAGGCCAGTGTTTGATGTTACTTGTGAACGCTGCTTACATTGGTGATGAATCTTGAATTCCTAAATAAAATCCAAATAGATACCCAGTGAAATGTAAGTTATAAAGTATGCTTTCAGATGCCTAATTCGCCGAGTTATTGCGGGGACTCCGAAAGAACGTCTTTGTCCCGAGTTGGCAAAAAAGCGCGCCCAGCAATGTGTCTGCGACTGATGGCAACATATCTGGAATACTCTGACTGTGAGAAGGCACTTGCCTCCTAGTTATTAATCCAAGCGAACAAACCAAGTGAAAAGCTAAATACACGTTTATATTCAAGCGTTTGTAGTTGCACGTATTATATTCTTGCCCACCCAGGCAGGAAAAGAGATCATGCCGTACAAAGGGAGCGCAACAGTAGGATGACTTTTGTTGCAACAGGGTCATTCAAAATAAAAGATCAAACAATTTAACAAAACTCAAAATAAAGCGTGATAAGTGTCCACTGATACCATCACGCGGCACTTATAAACTCATTGGTCTAGGAGCAATTACCGGAATACACCGAAATGAAGCAGCTCTTGTTCGTTCCAAAGACTGATGCATTTTTATGGCCACGATAAAAGATATTCTCTAGAGAGTTTGTAACACAAAAGTATAAAAACTCTTCATGACGGAAATCACCTAGCCCGCACAGCTCACAAACACGACGATGAAGATTTACAAAGTATCTGAGATTGTAAGCTTATCAGCATTGAACAAACTGATAGTTGGAGCGCTATAAATATATTTTGAATGCTTATGTGTGCGAATAATGAAAAAAACTCGCCAATGTAAACACTTTTAGGAGTTATTGGCCGGTCGTCGAGTTTGTTTGTTCCATGTTTTGTTTCATGATACCAGTGGTATCGTAGGTTGCCGATATTCGTGCTCTAACTAATACACACAAAGAATGGCTCCTGGTAGGCTACTTTAGTCTTATCAACAACTTGTTCTAACTCACTGTGCGCACTTTTGCGGCTTTAATGAGGATAAAACAGCTATACACTGCTAATCGGCTTTTTCGAATACAGTGGTCCCACGTAAAAGCAGAAATTTATGTTGAAATTCCCAAACATCTACACATTATCAACAACTAGACGGTGAATTGTTTGCGGCTGTCAGTCTTTCTTTTGACAACCGGTAACAATCTGGGTATAAGCAGTGTCTTTCGTATCTGTTAGATTGCGGCATTCGCGGCCTGATTTTTTGGAAAACTCATTTCGGTTATACAATGATATATGATCAAATTTTGAACCACACCATGCAATTTCTAGCAGCAACTTTAGCGTTTATTGCGGCACGGCGGGGCAAAATTTAATCGTGTCGTTTGTTTGCTAGGGTCATATTGTCAGTTGAAGTTACAATATTATTCAAACATATGTGCGGTAGAAAAAATGATTAGCGTATCCGTTAACAGACAACTAGAATGCAGAGTTCAACTTGCTCCCTAAATTTCTTGATGTTTATGATGAATCATGTTCAGAAGGGTTTGCACAGCAGCAAAATTTTGAAACAGAAGAATAAATCTGTGGTTGGTTGTTAACCAGCCAATTATCAACTGAAATGTGCCCTTAAACGTCATGAGTGCTTATCCAATTCACAGCCGTTGAGCATCAAAGCTTGCCTCATAACTAGAGTAGAACTCGCAAGTGCTAACACTCCAGCAATAATATAGTCAATTTATCCTCACAGTCATGAGCAACTTTCGTGATAATTTGCAAGATCCTCCACAAATGAAGTAAATGTTTGATCCCCTGGCTTTAATTTGCTACCATGTAACAGTAAACACATTGTCAGCCATTTTTCCCCCAAGCATCCTGTAATCCAGAGTTTGTTGACGTTTTCTGTTTTTGAGCTTTAATGAGGACATTCTTGCTACATACAAAAACGATCAACTTGTACGCAAAATACCATAGTTATTGTTTCTAACACCGACGAACGAGAATTGTTTGTTTTTCATTAATAACGGCGCGGTTGGCTGATTTATTCAATTTAATTTAATTAATTAAAAAGAGACTATTTTATAAATGTGCTTGGGTGCCTTCTGCAGTCTTTCATCTTTTCAAGAATTGTGCGAGATTACGTTCATCAAAAGTGCTTTACGATGGACCAAGAGAGAGAAAAGTTTATATATTGTGGGATAAAAAGAATTGTTTCTAACGCGAAGAAGGGACGAGGTTGTTTTTCCTTGGATTAGGTTTGTAAACATATCACCCGAAACACTTGTCAGGTCACCCAGAAATTCCCAGCTTTTTGGCAGACAAAGGCGTTTGTGAAAGCTATAGACTGAAGGTTTACACAGACGCTCTTTACAATTAACAATTGAGCCTAAAATTAGACATTTCAATGATACAAAATTCGTTAATTTCCCATGAAACATTAACAATAAGGGAGGCATGACGGTTGGTTTGAAGATCCCAGACCAATTATTTTAGACATTTGACTGAACAGTATTCTACTGTATGTATTTGTGCCTCTCTTGGATGGAGAAAATCGAAAATTGTTGGCTGGCACTTTCATATGCTGACTAACATCTCAGGACAAACTTCGATTTGTTGATAAAAACGAATACGAGTTATTTGATGAAGTATCGTTTACAGGAATCAGGTGGTCATAATATTTTAGCAAACTAAATATGAAGGAGAGCAGTCTTAATACGAAAGAAACTTCCCTTGTTAACTTGTTAGGTAATAATTATGATAAAAGGTGGGAATTTTCTGATTCTGCTGAGGTGCCGACGCCTCTACCCAATCGTCAGTATCGAGGCTATATTTAACGCTTTTTTATGTATATATATCGACCAACGCGAGTTCACTAGTTCGAAATATCCAAAAATTCTATATAAATCTACCTCTTATTTTGTGGGTTTCAAGTGTCTGCGTAACTCACATATGGCGAACGTTTAATTTCTGCACGAATCCCTCCTACCTTTGCTAAGTAGCAGATAGCCCCATGGAGTAAATGCGGCTTTATTATCCTGCCCCAGGGTGTAAAAAAGAATCACGTTAGTTGAATTGCATACTAAACTTATTTTTAGTCTCCGTTTGAGTAACTAACTCTAGTGGAGTAATGCACATTGGTTAGTAACTCAGTGTATTCTGCTAAGTGCTTGCAATTTGGCGTTTAAGTAGAACATGCCAATTAGTAAAACACGTGGTATAGGTTTACAATATAAACCAAAAATAATGCTATTCGATGGGGATCATCAACTTCGTGCACATAATCTTGTAAAAAGAAATAGTCACTTTATTTTCCTCAAGGCATATTTTGACTTGGTCTTTAGGCTTGGGAATACTTATAAGCTTCCATAAGGCATTGTAGTAGACAGTTTTAAAGGAATTTGGCCGTGGGTGTCAGCAATGTCTACTTGGATAATTGATTTGTTGAATCTGATGATAAATGCTCTTCAAAGGGTGCGTACTTTGGTCTCTGCTTATTTAACCCCAGTGGTAATGTAGTGCATTTTCCCTAATATTCTGTAAGGCAGCAGTGACAATCTTATCTACCAATCACCATTTTAGCTCCGGGTGGCAGTGTTTTAAGCGAAGAAGGGAAACCTTGATCAGGCGGAGATTCTGCTGCTATTATTTTACCAAATGTCAAGTGACCATCTTAGAGCGACTTAGAAATCGCCAAATTTGAGAGTGCAGCCCAAACTTTGCTAGAAGATACGGTTGGTAACTGCTGTCTCAATACATTTTGAGGCTTAAATAATTTTCAAGCAAGATAGGAATCCCATGAGGTTTTGCATGGGTTAGGATAGCGATGAAATGACAAAGTGACCACATGTTTCACTTCTAGCATGAACTTCCGGACTGGGACTCCACGTTTGATAACACTCGCAATATTACCTTTGCGGACAAATGCATATTTCTGGATCGATTGAACACGAGGTATTCCCAAAAGTAATAGAGAGTACACTTATTACTAACGCTTTCGAAGTGACGGAATCGTCGGATCACAAGTGGCCGTGCTGAACGTAAAGCAGATGACTCTATGTTGAAAGCTGTTGCTTCGGGTTTTGTAGATCAGACTGAAAAGCTGGTATCCGCTGGGAATCATTATTCCTTACAGAAAACTACTGAACTAGTGAACAAGCATGCTAAATGAGAATGGACCAAGAATCTGGAAGGAACAAACTGCAAACTGTCAGGTATCGTGACCTGAACTGCGCTCGAATTATCCGGAATACCTTGGTTATCTTTGCACACATGGAAGAAAATGGTAGAATTTGGTTGCACCAAAGTCAGCTTACAGAAGACCACCTTAATGCTGAGGAAGGCCCTTGAGTGAGGCTCCAACTTGCTTGCCCATATCAATTGCGTAGATTGCTAAATTCAATAAATAGGCCACTATTCTGCAGCAGCCAGCGAAGCTTGGACGAGCAATAGATTTTTGAATGCTGATGAGAATTTATGCATCACTAAACTTCAGTTTATTGCAAGCCGGAAAATTTGTGAGCCAACTTAGGCCTTGACATATTGCATTTTGGAGCTGAAGAAGATTCCGCCCCAGTAGACCTGAAAAATTAACTGATCACGCATTTTTTATCACAAAGGAGTAAATACTGAGGGATTGTTGTGTTTTGTTAACACACACGTTGGTGCGCATAAAACCTCAATATGATTTTTAGCTGCATCTAAAAGATGCATCGGTTTCTTTGATTTACCTGTATCCAGAATATTGAGAAACCAAAGCCCCGAAATTCTGGTAGGTGTCACCGTCCATACACATATGCTATCTTAAAGTGGTATCCTGTTTGTGTATCTTGGACCAGTTCAACTAAGAGTGGCGCGCCGGGCTTCTTATTCCATGTAACCGATGGTTTGTAGGGACATATACATGGATCTCTAAGAGGTGGAGGTACCTTGATGTCTGATTTTCTTGTCAGCCGTTTGCTATTTATGTATTTGTTGATCTTGGTCTGACTGTTGCATTCCAGGGCCAGGCTAAAGCTTCCAGTTAGATTATTTTCATCTGAAAAATTACATTTGAAATGTTCCAGGAAAACCGAATACCAACTGTTCCACAGGTCCATACTGCGTTTTTTACGCTCTCCCGTTAAAAAGAGATCTCTCGTTGCATCAGCAGGAAAGCGAAGCAGCGCATCTATCCGTCGGGCGACCTTGATCTTTCATCACCAACAGGCCGTTGCGTAGTACTGACATCGATAACGGTAGAGCGCGAGAATAACTTATAGCAAAAGAACGCAGGAGTTTCATCCGCCTCTGCTGAAATAAAACGGACTGACATTTATTGCAACGCACGTTCAGACTGATAGCCCGGGTGCCCTTAATGCAGCCACCCCAAAACTGCTGGTGGAATACTCTCTTCCATTCGCACTTTGTCAAGATTTCATCCTGTCTTTCCATTTCGATCACTATAAAAAGCTGGATCCAGCGTCTCTTTCATTTTAGGCTTACACTCATACACCTCTTTGGACCATCGGTTTTCAGAATGAAAAACAGCTTCCAATTTCACATTGTTTTTTTAAATTTCTTGTTGATCCTTCTCAATACGTGAGCGATATGTTTGCCGCTGCTAAGAAAAAAATGGAAGTTTGGCATGCCTCAGTTTGGTGTGTCAATTTTTAGGAAAGCGCAGGAAGATGAATTTTTTCTCTTACTTCCTTCTCCCTCAAATTGATGGGAAGCTCATTTTCAGCAATGCCCCATGCCGACAGCCCTGCCAAATTATGTAACTCTCGGATTTTGGTTTAATACTTAGATTGAGCTGTTTGTTTTCAGAGTGACCTAATTTCTTGTCTTTGTTTGGGCACAATATTTAACGCCAATTGGTAGCCTTTAAGAACGCGCAAAGACTATTTGTCACACCAACAATTTCTTCAGTCCGCCAAAGCTTCACAGCCATATAACACCGAAGAAGCACGGTAGGAAGCCAGATAGAATCGCGCCACCATTGGCGGCAGGCTTCAGGGTAGATGCAACAATCATTTGATATCTGCCGAAAAGCAGAATTGTTGGAATACTGCAATCAACCAGCTGCCAACAACAAACAATATAAATTCTGACTTCATCTGTGTAAGTTTACTGATATGAGACCGGGTTATCTTGTCTTATATAGTGAACACTAAATCCATCAGCTAGTTACGAAACAGCATCCCATCAATATAATTTAAAGTATGTTTTCTGAAAGGAAGTTTTTAGGCCCGAGGTGAAATTCTTTTAAACTGTGGGATAATGCTAACCTACTTTTGGAAATGGACAAAGGGTCCAGAAATCTCCAAATGATTTATTTCCGTACACTTCAATTTTTCACAAATTTAACTGCAGTACCCGAGGCTCACTTGATTACTGAATTACACAAGCTGTCACATCACGATAAGTTCTAGTCACTTGGTAACGGTAGGCATCGCAGAGCCTGCACTTATTAAGGTAATTGAAGTGGAATGACCTTCTTGCATAGATGCGATACGATTGCGGAAAGATTTTGACTCAAACCAACTGTGCTCACATGTACAATCAGCCGGTCTCAGCAGACTGGCGTAAGTCTCAAATACAAAGCGAAAAGTCACTCCTTTGGGTTTCTGTGTCCTTCAGCCAGCAAATCCCAGTAGGAATAGATCAACCTCCCAGCAGAGGCTAGCTTTATTTCAAAGAGTAAGTGCAAACTGAAATTTTATAACACTTTACTTCAACGAAAGCGTGCTTACTATATATGGAGATGAATACCTGGCTTGCAAGCCACACACGATTCCCATCTGGGAAATTATCATTGCGAAGTCAGCAAACATTTTCACGTTCTATGCGTGCTAGCCAATGTCACTTACAATCAGCCACTTGCAGTCGGTCGTCACTTTGGTTCGGTGCGATTTTTGTATGGTGTGTAATTTCCTAATATTCTTAGGGCGGGAGCGGTTGATAAGTTCAGACCGGGGTAAATGGGATGATCAGGGTCTTCGGAGATTTAGACGCCGATTCAGTTAAACTGCGTGAGTGGGTTTGAAACATAAAGCTAGGTTTACTGTTCACGAAAAAGCTAGGGTTGGTTTTCATAGTGTATTTTTTGACCGGTTGCCTAAACACTTCATTTGGCCGCAAATGCTTTGTACATTCTAGTTAGTGGTAGCTTAAGTTCAACCTGCCGTGTCAGATCCCAGTAGTATCTCTAACCCAGCCTCTCCAGTCACATGCCGTAAATACCAAAATACATTTTCACTTGGACATAGCTCATATTTTTACTGATTCGATTATACTGCACCATTAAGGAATTTCAGGTCATTAAAGTAACTCGCCGTTCCAACCAGAGGTTTTTCCACTCACCTTGGGAGAAATATCTACTAAAGCTGACAGTTAACGCAAACACATCGGCATACTGAAGGATGTTGTTTTTTGATGGCTTTCAAACTACCATACAATTTGCTTGTATATATACATATATATACATTTATATTGTAAACAAGGCACCTACTGTCCTGAGGTGTGAATCGTGCTGCCACGTGAAGTAATCTGTGGGTACGCTGACACGTTTTGAACCGTGAGATAATTTGGGAGCAAATGGGAATGTCAATCAGATTCACATTCTGACAAGAGTAATGATGTTAAGTGCACAGACAAAAAATAGGCCATCTGCCTAAATGAGTGTAGGTACAAAATATCCTTGAAATTTGGGAGTGCGCAAAACATAAACTACCTTAAAGCAGCCACGTAATACAGGCACTTTACGTCGTCCAACAAAAGTTATTCAGCTGCAACTTAATTTTGTCAGCCAACTTACCCACCAGTTCCGAGCCTTTACTTAAACGGACCTACACTGCCATTTCTGCGATTAGGCAATGAATAAAACACATGTTAGGAAAATCGAGTGTTTCAATCTACCACCAAAATTAGTGAGTTTGCGCGAGACACCACTCCAATTTCATCAAACGCTGTTGATATGTCAAACATAAAAAACAACACAGGTTAGGCCAGTTTTTAAATGTTTTCTCGAGGTCCCCACAAGTTGCCTTAGCACATTCCCTCTTCAAACGGCTAAAATGGGTACAGCTGAATGGGGGAAAACAATTTAACTGGATGACTTATAAGTATATCTCTGGAAAATCACAGTCAAAGTGGATCTCTGTCTTTTCTACAGTGTATCTGATTGTCTGTTTACTTGAATGTGCAAAATAACTGGTTTGAGTGATATTTAGACTGCATAAGTCTCATTGTCAGCCCATCAATTTAGCACTGGGTTTTTTCTACTAAGGTTCCCAAAATACCACAGTAACAGCTTAAAAGTTCTGGACTCCTAGAGACGCACAAATTATGTGGCATTACACTAGTGTTTTACAAGCAACAGTTTTACTCCCTCCACTTGTTCTATGTATCTGTGGCACAGCTGGCGCAAAGTAAGTCTTTGTAAGCACAAATAACAGTTAGGAATCGAGTGAGTGCCTGCGAGTTAAGCATTCTGTATTAGGGGATGATCTCGAGAGTTTCGGCTTCCACCATATGTCCTGAAGCGACAGGTTCATACACTCGCTGACGCCTTAAGAAGCCTAGCTTTGCGCTCGCTTACCGTTAATTTACTTTGCATTTGCAAGGTTTTTTATTCTACCGAATGCGTATGCCGGACGATATGAATTAGGCAACATGGTGTTCTTTGGTTGCATTTTGTTTACAAATGACTGAGAGAAACACCCTGAAACTCACATTGCCGTAGTCAAACCGAAAGCACATCGTGAGGTATTTAGCTTCATTCGTTCGCCTACATTCTTTCCAAAAACACTTGAGAAGAATTTATTTTGTGCCCGAATCCCGAATCATGTTTCTAGGCGCACATGCCTACTTACCGGTTGACTTGCACAACGACGTATGTTTTGTCTATTTTTTGTCCATTGTTTTTGTTTTTTGTTTTGTTTTTCGTTTTGTTGTTTTTGTGGTTGTTGTTTTTTTGTTTTTTTTGTCCATTTCAAATGTCCGACTGTCTATATATTCACTCCTGCAGGAGGCCTCCCACACCTCTAAGACTCCGCTACAATCCAAACCCAACATCGCCTGTACAGCCGGCGGTGTTCAAGCTCCATGTGCACAAGATGGGGTCGTGTCGCGTTTAGCCGCATCATGCAGACCCTTCGGTATGTGTTCCTAGGTGTCTACACTTTTGATTGCAGCTCACGCTACACAAAAGTCTGGTCCCGTTACGCATGATGGATATGGCGTACAAATAATATGACCGCCGTTCTGTCTAACTAATAAGATTGCTTTGGGTAGTCGGAATGACCTAGTGTTGGGTAACAGGCTTGTGGCAATTGTACAACAGAGTCAAAAATGTGATTCGCAAGCTGAGTACTAATTACCACTGCATGGATGCCACTTCAGTCATCAAGAGTTCACCAGAGGTTTACATTTATCATCATTTATCTTCTGTGTGCCAAAATCGTACCCATTTTGGAAAATGAAGTAAACATTATTCTCATATTCCTTGATATCGTTATGCAGTGCAGCAATGGCGTAACAAATCAGATGTCAGTATGTCGCGATCAATGAACAGAAAGGTGCATGCAGTTAACCAGATTAGTACCGGTTTAATCTAAACCGGCTAGTCTAAACGTTGCAACGAAAGTCCCAAGAAGTTGAAACCAACGATGTATGCAGGCGGAGCATAGCAGACTTATATATAATGTGCACGTGCGTCCTGAGAAAAACAACGCAATGTATATTTCCTACAGGAAGTTTGCTAAATCCGCATCGTCTCTGTTAGTACCTTTGGAGCAAAATAAACTTAAGACTCACCAATATACAAATGCCACTTTTAGAATAATTTGGTCTCACTTAACTCAAAGCGCGCCGCTGGTGGGTTCTTGCGATGTGTTCTGTTGTGTTGTCATATTCCTGGATAAGCTGAATTTCGGGGATTCCGTTACAATATGTTTTTACGCACGCATTTGTTCTGGCCTAAATATCGGATTTCAATACTCTGCAAAGTTGTTATTTATGCGCATCATACAGAACCTATCATACTGTAGGCAGGTTGAAAATGTGTAGATAAATCGCCTAAAAATGATTAAGGTTGTACATTGTTTTGGAAATCGCAACACTGGTTAGATCCCATTAGGCTGAAGTTAGTATGAATGTGACATGCTGTAAAGTATACTGCATGCAAACGCGGGATGAATACTGTCGGATTTACTCCCAGTGATCACCACACTTACTGGTTCGTAAACTGCTTCCCTTAAGGAAAATTAGGTCCGGTCGGGATTCTCGGTTGAATGTTTGAGCCGTCTTGACTATATCGTTCACCCCCCGGGTCTACTTGATCAAAATCCTTTCAATTTTACGAGCCTTATTGATCGTTAAGTTAAACATTTGACAAATCACACGGAGTCATGGATAACCTTATAATGTTTGACCGATTCACCTTGATCATATTTAAGATCCTCGACGAAATCCGCGTAGGAAATGCACTTGGCAGAAAGCACGCATTTGCATAACATGGTCTTAAGCCATGTAACAACCAACGCCTGTCCCAGTGTTGGAAGAACCTTGAATGAACCCAGATAAATGACTGCAATGATCCACCGAACCTCTAGAAATAGAGTTTAGAGCCATAAGCCAGCGTGAATTCTGTGGTACGGAAGATGCATACGTTCAACCTGGTGGCATACGCTTTACTCAGCTCTACGATCTCTCATGCAATGTTCATCAGCTTTGAGGACTGTGGTTAGTTTTTTGAAAGTTTTCCAAGTTTACGCACACACCTCAATGGCTTTCTGGGTTTGACATACATGTAGACAAAAAGCATTATGTTTGGCATCATTTATTCCTACCCTGGATTTCTTTCGCCACCGTGTGCTTGAAGTGGCCCCAGCCTAACCTGTTGGATGGTGCAAAAGCACTATTTTAGTAATGCGTGCGTAACTGTTCGTCTGTCCCACCAGTCCAAGAAGAACACAGTCAGGTGCATAATGGCTACACCTTGAAAATTATTATTAGGACATCCTCATGCGATGTGAATATAAAACGGACATTTAAGCTGTGACAGACAAACCCATTTGTAGAATTGCAAGGCTTTACTTTTGGTCAAAGCATCACGATCAATTAATCTATATGACCACCATCACTAATTTTATGACACCAAATATTAGTATAATAAGGTAAACATCATACTGCATCGGGGTACGTTGTACGATCATATTTATCAGACGAAAAATGGTTCACGTAAATATGCCTCAAAAATTGTATCATTGTCCTTCCCTCTAACACGCAGGTTCGAGAGACTCAATTGTGGTGTCAGTCAAGATCACTCCATGCAATATTCTGCCATGCGTTCTAGTTAAGGGGAAACCCTATACAATTGAAATAAAGTTTACGGCAAGTGAGTGTTTGATCTTTTCTGAACATCCACCTGGTTCGAAACACATAAGCTGTTAGTTAGTTCATTTACTTGAGCAATGCATTACACATACACAAATGACGTCCGGCTTATTGCTTTTGGAAAGCATATGCATACATGCGAAAATACTAAATTTGAATCGGGATAAGCTCCAGTTCAGTTCCAGTTATTTATCGGAGCGTTAAAATACATAACTGCTGAGATCTTGTAGCAACTGTGTGCAGAGTACAAGAAAAATTGCACTGCAGAAAGTGTTGAATGATTCCGATGGTTTGCAAAACTTCCTTTTTGCGGGGTTACCTTGGGTACCTTGACGGGCTTAGTATCTGTATTATCTTATACATCATACGTTACCAGATTTTTCACAAGTATGATAAAGACTGGAACACCAGTACCGGAGGCCAACGTCAAATCTCTCAGGTTGCTTTCCAAAATTGTTTGACAGTCACTCAGTCTAGAAAACATGACTGGGCTGAATTTCAGCCCTAAAAATAATGTTTATCGTCAGTTCTCTTTACAGATTTGAGTTGCTCACCCTTTAGGTGGCGATGGGTTACGTGTCTCCAAATCCGCACACTCTCAAACTGACAAAACACTTGACAAGTCTGCTCTCTGAACGACTTTTTCTCTTGCCAGGTGCTCACATCCGAGGTGGAAATGCTCTCTTAGAGGTGGTTTACGATGGTGTTATCAAACCTCTTCCGATTCGCGCATCACTAACGTGTGGGCATCTGGATCCCCCTTGCCCAATTAGACCAGGCGGGACATACAAATACAGCTACACAACGGCGATATCTCATAACCTTCCAAGAGTAAGTCGCAAAGAGTGGTTAGTCAGGTTGCCCCTTGTCTCATATGACAGGCTAAGCCGATTATGCTGAGCCTGTCTCTCTTTTACCGGCGCAATATTTGCCAACACACGAATGCACCACTGGATCCACAGTTGTAAATTGCTCCAGGCAAATTGGGAATATATAAAATATACTAATCTGAGTAACAGGATCTGCACTGTTTAATGTTGCATCTCTGGTAACAAGAATGTCTGCCAATGATTTCCAGTGCTTTACCAGCGTAACTTGCAGATCAGTGAGCGGATTTGGAGCAGATAATAGACAGCGGCATTCATCAGCAAAATCAAATGTCAATTACGTCGATTACCGACCAAATCTGTGACTATAAACACTCTCAAGTTTCCCTTGTTTTTGTGCGACACAGTGTACAAAGTTACAGCGATGGGACCTTCACAATCGTCTTGACTGGGATGATTTTATCTAGGTTTGTGTAGGCGTATAATGCGTAAACCACCATCTAATTCTGTGTTGTCTTCAGTGCCCCCGAACTGTTGCTTGTTTTCTGTTTCAGCGCCTACTGAAAGTCCGATGGCAGCTTTTGAGAACTGACGGAATGCCGTTTGTGTGCATCCAATTTCCAGCAAAAATTGAAACTTCATAAAAAAACCCAAAGGCTTCAAATAAGTCAAGTGCATCTGTTTGAAAAATAAAGCCTGTTGAATATCAACTGTTGCACATGCTTCAGCGGAAGAAACACAGCAAAACAAGTGATCATAGTTTGGGCTGGTTTTACGAATCCACATATTTCAGTGTTCTGCCGTTTACCAATATCTCATAAGCTATGGGAACGACTGGTAATAGGCAACTTTGGAGAACAATTTTAAACGTAAATTTGGTAACTTGTGTGTATGCAACAGGAAAATATTTTGAAAATACTACTTACAGCTACATCACTTGCTCAACACGAATAGCCGTTTACCCAGGAGTTGTCTGGGTTTATTTTATCGAGTGAGGTGTTTTAAAGAAGTTACTCAGGCCAGCTGAATCAAAGCCCATAACGAAAAAGCAACCATTTCAAGAAGGAAAATTTTGAACTGAACCTGCTGCAAGCTTAGGTGTCTGTTCAAATCTGTGAATAAGCATTTCACTCCAGCTCACACTTGCATCTGTAGTTTTCTTTTGTTCTAAATACGCTTAAGTCTAGGAACTTAGTTATACGTAATACATACAACCGACTCCTTCGGAATTCGTATCAGCGTAACTAAGACTACCATATGATAGTTTTCGCTTGCTCCTTACGTTCGAAACCTTTAGATATTTGGTACACACTAGCGTAGGTCAGCCCCCGAAACTGTATCTGCAAATGGCATAATTCAATGGTAAAATCCGCTGTCGCACCTAAGTTCATTCTACTTGTTAACTGCGCCCTGTTGTCCCATAAAGCCATTACACTCCTTCGTGTTTGTGAGTAAAATTCTACCAAAGATACTTGGTGGAGCATAACTCTATATAGAGGGTCATTTATGGGGAAAATCGGGTTACCAGCAAAGTGTGGTTAAGCATCATGAAAACCGCACAATCAGAAAAGCCGAAAAGAAGGATGATGACCATGGTGACGATGTTGTATAATCTTACCAAGAAGGACCTAGGCTCACAGTTACTGGACTGCCGGTCTACTAGGTCTTGCTGCTTTGAGAGGTCAATCTGAGCCACAGGGGGAAGTAATTAACGTCTCTTTGACAAGTGAGTGAGATGTTGCACATTTCCCCTCACTGAAACAATTTAAATTGCGGTAACCTGAGAAAACCGGGAGTGATACACGCATGCTTAGAAAGATTGCCTTCTCAAACTTTTCTGATAACTTTGACGTCCCCATTGTAAAGTCTCTATGAGCTACATTTGACAGCATTTTATTGGATGCAAACCCTTGAGCCACTGCAAACGAATGCTTACTAATCAGGGAGTAAAGCACCGGGCAAAATATGTATGGAGCATAAGTGTGGATGCTCCGGATTCATGGAAAGCCTGGACCTAATAAGTGCTTACCGTGTAAATGTGTATTTGATGTGTTTGTGGATGAAAGGGGTAAGTGCAGCACTGTTGACAGCTAATGGAGAATCAATGATCGTTTGAGTAAGACGCGAACTTTGCGAACCTTAACACTCATGTGTGAAGTTTATGTAAGTTTCGCAAGCCTAATTGTCTACTGCTTTACATGACCTGAATAGTTGGACGATTCAAGACGCAGGGTGTATGCGCCCATGCTTCGTCCTCTCTAGCGAAATAATGCCATATTGGCTGCTCACAAATCGGCTCAGCTTGTTCTCTGTCATTGCGACTGACTCACTGACAGGGTGGGAAAGTCCAAAGTGCACTGGCGTAAACCAACCAATCAACTCATTTCCTTCTACAGTAAAGTGTGCGGTAGCTCTAAACCTTTGGTGATGGTCACCGTTAAGTTGCGTTAGCAGCTTTTTCTCCTATTAACAGAGAAGCAAAACAAAGAAAGAAAGAAATTTAACGTCATACCGATATTTCTTCTGCTGGTATTGTAAGGAGATTTCGCAGTTTTCATTTGAGGTTTCGTCTTATAAGTGAACCTGAAATGATACTGAAATCCCGAGGAGCACATTGCACCCCTCTCACGAAATCCAAAGAGTTACGAATCGTTGAACTTCCTGTCAGTGGTTGAACACTTAAATTTTTATGCACCAGCGAGTGAACAGCAGTGTGATAAGCTCTCTCGCTTATACGAGCTATACCTCCGCTTATCCGCAAATCACAGACCACCAATCATGTGGTCACGCATCGACTGTCTCCCTGCGGCAATAACTTGTCAGATGGAATTTTCATTCACTCCCTTAAACTACTCTTCCGATGAATAGCTTACAGGTTGGTGGTAGTGTGAGAAGTTCTGATAACTTTCAGTTGATATTTCAGTGAGACCAATCTACGCTGAAAAGGCGACAGGCACCGTAGAGCCGTTATATTCTTATTACAATTATTAGCACTGCAAATTTTAGAAAACTCCCTGGGGTCGTTTTTGGTAGCTAGTGAGGTATAATTCAAGTAAAAATAGTCAGTCTATGGAGGGATGTTCAGTCAAGCAATCCGGTGTGTCCTACTCGTGTGGACTTCTGAATGGTTTAGCTATTATTGTTTCATGTCATGTCTAAACTGCTCGCCCAAATTGATCGATGGTGGTTGATATCCTGCATTTCAAAATCAAAGCCAAAATAAAGTTTACCGGTCAAAAAAACTCCTGGATTGTGGCAGAGAAAGCTATGGAACTGGAAATACTAATATTCAAAATTCACTTGCGTCTGGCGTATGCATTTCTCCGTATAACGCTCAAGATGTTGGGTTGAAATGTCGCTGTGTAATTGAAAGTTGCCATTACACTAACTAAAATTTCCCCTGGTGGTTGTGTGCCCAGCTAAATGCACCACCCGGGAACCAATTTACTAGAAGTTATCAATTTCATATGAAGGGCAGACTAATCTCCAACTCAGAAACTTTCCTCGAGTCCTCAAGCAGCTCAGAGTAACCAAAATGCATACGGCAGAGTCGGTCATTTTCAAAGGATTCCTATATTTTATGTTCCAAAATGGGTTTTAAAAAATTATTAAACCATAAATCAAACGAGTTGATTTTCGAAGTAATAGGTCGTAGTACGGATCAAAAAACCCTAATTCTGTGTTCCCTAACCCTAAATTTACAGAAAAAAAGAAATTAAACACATGGTGAAACTTCCAGATTGAGCTTAGATAAATAAACTGTAGAAAAAAGCAAGCAAGTTAACACTACGGATTCATATATTGAACTGTGTTACAAAGTCCTGATGTGCATGTTAAACATCCGAAGATATCATTTCACGTATTACTACAAAGATGGAGTAAACTCGGAAGAAATGGTTATGCATACAGTTTTCTGGTAAGTGTTTTGATGTTTTAACAGGGTATCAAGCAGTTTCCCACTTAGTGAGTTACTTTGCGAAAATATCTCTCATATGTGTTATCTCCCTTCGTTTTTTCTCCACAAATCCCACAGCTGTCAAACAACTCGCTAATCTGTACTCTAGCTTTGGTATAGCAGCTTAGAATCAATTCACTTTTTAAGAAAATGTATGATTTTCTTTTAGGACCTCACTTGCATCTATTGTGCACATTTTCTAATATCGAGGCAAATACGGAAGACTTTGGTTGTTCAGTTAGCCCGGCCGATGAAGCATGGCTTAACATCACTGAGAACTTCCTTGAATACTATCATGAAAAAATGCAACAGCAATGACTTGTTTTCAGCGGATGATTCATTGCCAGTCAACATGTAAGTGGACCTGCATGGTTGGGCATATTCAGGAATAT
The DNA here is from genome assembly GCA_004794785.1 of Opisthorchis felineus. NCBI lineage: Eukaryota > Metazoa > Platyhelminthes > Trematoda > Opisthorchiida > Opisthorchiidae > Opisthorchis > Opisthorchis felineus. The sequence goes on along the minus strand of SJOL01006422.1, from coordinate 77,410 downwards.
GAAATCAAAAGGAAGGATATCGTGCAAGCCAAACAGTCTTGGAGTTATATATATAGGCGGGAATCAGGTACGACAGAACAGGCAAGACTACAAAGTTCGAATATAACTGTTTTGAAGTCAGAATGCTAGCTTTTACAGGCGCCCGCTACTAGCCTCTCAAATCTCAAAATGAAATCTCAGTAAAGCGGCTAGCACCCTCCTACTATGTAAACAAGCTGGAAAGCAGGTTCAATTTCCTTGATAAAAGCCGTTGGAACTAGATTTACCGTCGTTTAACTGGATCATTACTCACTTGAACAGACAGCCATCGAATATTTAAAATCTTTACTTATCTTGTTGCACAAGGATTACCCTTACAGCCAGGATATGATAATCGGAACAGGCATCCGATCTGTTACAAAATAAAAATGGGGCTAGTATTTGGCATCCTGGTTTCCAAATAAAATCTGGGTCCAGAACTTAGGAATTAAACTTAAATGCATTTAGGCCACCATGTACCTTTTATCATTCTCGTGGTTAGGCTATCCAAACTTTAATGTCGCACTTTAATTGACCCTTAGTGGGATACGTCAAACGGTCAGTGATCGCAGGATCGATCTTGATCCAGAGCATCGTTCATACAGTCGAAATGTCTGAGAACCACAGCTTACGCGAAATAGGTTGAATTTACTCTGTGCTTCTGTGATCAGTGTATATGTTCTTCTTTCATATATCCAGGCACAAAAATGCGTTATTTTGTACTTAGCTTGCGCCTGCATTGGTAAACATACAGTGCATCGTCCATGATGAACAAAAAGTAAGAGCGGGGCCAAACAAATTCAGTAAAGATGTTCCACATGATCACTTTCACTCAAATCAAACCCAATGGTTTGGTGGAACGGCTGCTCCAAAAAACCCTTGGATATAAATTGGAAACGGACTACGCCACAACTTCATTTAACACGGGTGAACTGTTACTAAAAGTCATCAATTTGTATGAAGTTCGAGTATTCAAAATTCTTGCCCAGCAAAACATAAGTAGTTTGAAATGTCATACAAATTATCACAAATTCCTCACCCTGGACACTGCACAGCGATGCACCAACGTATATTTATCTGTGTACAAAATCACGATCTTCATTTGGTTACGTTCACGTGTGCAGATTGCAGGCAATGGTGGTTTTAAAACGCTAATTCGTGTAGTACACAAAAGGTTTTGATGTACTCACCAAGGTACGCCAGTGCCTCATACAAAAGCTAGCCCAGTTATGCTACGTGCGGGTAACACGAATTGCACATTCGTGCATTGACACACCGAATTTTGCTGTAAATACCAAGTGCTGTCGTCATATGAAAGCACTAATTTCCTGCAGATTGTAAGCAATTTTTTGTTGAAATGTGGTGTTCACCCAACTAAATAATTAATTCTGAAAACAATTCAATCATACAAGATGGTATGTGTGTTTCTGCTGTGGTATCAGTGCACAGAAAGCTTAAAATTTCTCCAAAATTACCAATACCTCAGTTTCAACGCACTGTGATTGCCCTCGTGCAGGAAAAAGAAACAGATCGTTCTGAATTCTACTATAAACCGCTATCCACCTAATTAAAACCCTACCCAAACAATTGGTTTGAAAAATGGCTTTTGCCATATGCGGTAAGACAGTTGAAGATTCATGGCAGTGGGAGAGTAAGTCAAACTCTGAAGTATTCAGATTCCAAACACTGAATTTTACCCCATTCACAGAGGAGATTTCGCGGGGTGGTGCAAGTGAAGAAGCTGTCCGCGAAAGAAACCCAAACTGTAGAACACACAAAATACAACTCTGATTCCAAGGAAGAAAGGCCCCAACGAAATACTACCTCTTTGTCTCGTATCTAAAAACCATTTTATAACAGGATAAGGCGACGAAAATTAGTCAGAAGGGCAGAAAACCGCGCTAGGCAGGAAGTTACATAAACTCACCTTGTTTATATTTTTATCCCCACAAATGATTTTTGGAAAACATCCTCAATAGGTTATTATTCCTAGATCAGTGCCCAGCCACTCACCAGCAAGTTTATAAAACTTACAAAAACGACTGGATGCATCATTTTGAACAGTTTTGCTTTACAATCTGCTAGCGCTTTGTGTGCCTAACGTAGCGGCAGAACTGTAAATGGCTGGCAATGTTCATTCGATTGCAGTCGATTTGCACTTCACCAGCCAGCTAACCAACTGGCAGATAAGTTCACCGTAGATTTTCTTAACAAACCGGATCCGTCGAAAGTATTTTGGGTTCCAGAACGAAAAGCAGTGTCTAGTTTAGCCAGTGGGATTTTCAATTTCTTGTTTATTATCTACACTTCTCACTCAAACGTTCTAACGTTTCTTATCACCAAACTGCCTCACGTTTTACTATATATCTGATGGCTGGAGCTCAATTTATAGCCATCAGCAGTCACAGAGAGATGGGATAGTTTGCCTCATGCGATTGCTCTACAATAAAGTGCCAAATTTTTCAGTAATACCCACCAATTAGTAGCAATCTTCCAAGTAATGTGTAAGTTTGGCCTTTGCATACTGGAGGGATTAGAAGACATGGGAATCCGCAATTATGATCCGAAACACCCATGGCCCTGATAATCATGTGTACTGAAGAGACAGTGTCCCGTTATTAAGGGGATGCTTGGCTCTATTAGACGGATATTGTCCTGAAATACTCTGACAGCCATAAAATCGGTTTACTTTAAGCAACACAATACTTACAGTTTCTTGAACTCTCGAAGGCACACTATATAGACGCAGTTCATGAGGTTCCTTTAACCACCGGGAGAGCAAGACCGATCGTGCTCTGTCGAAAAGTGGTGTATTCCATTATATCCTCCGCCAAAAATAATTGCTGAAGTACTTCAACAGATCTAATTCAAACACTTAAATTCGGCCATCATGAGATGAGAATTACACACGTTGACCTTCGTACGCTTGGTTTAAGCTGGACACATAAGAAAACATTGAGTTCATAAAACATATTACTTAACGTGAGAAACTCCGCTGATACGGGGCGATTCGGTGTGTTTCGGCAGAGTTTAGGAGCACAAAAATAGCTATGAACTGATTCATCATGATCGATTGAACATGAGTTGTGTACATTTATGTGAAGCTCATGAATTACAATTTTTGTGGAATTTTTAACCCGTCAGCGCTCACTGTTGCGGATTCATATCTAGTACGAGTCCAGCTGTAACCCGTAAGAGAAACGATCTCGAGATATTCCGGATTCGGGTACACAATTCAATAAAAATCTGCAGCATATGAACAATCTATAAATTTTATCAAATCTCGTGCTCTTACTATCCAAGCGGTTTGTGCATTGGAAATCTAGCCGTTCACAATCATGCGAAAATGGTAAGTCTGATAAAACGAAACGGATTCAAAAAAGTGGTAATTAACTTACATGTTAAAACCATTTTGCAAATATACTTCAGAATTGTGAAAAGGATTTGCATATGCCTACTAGATAAGACGGCTGAATCAATTATGAGACTCAACGTTTCAAGTTAGCCTTGATTATCCGACCTTGTCTACAATGACATTGGATGACTTGATATGAAACCAGATGAGTAGTTTTGAATAATACATTAGCCACACGTCTCTAAGGATGCGACTAGCTAGCTATTTTTTATGTTTCATTGTGTGTTATATTCCATTCTTCATGGCCACCATCTGCTACGAAGACGGTGGTAAGTCTCCTGAAGTCTACCACGTGATTATACCTAACGTGAGCGAATGTTTGTTACGCATGTTTGCATAAGCACTATTGTGCAACCCGATTTCAATATTTTTCCTACCCACGTACTTTATCAACTTGTAGTCAAAGCTGATTAATGCTGCTTGTTTACCGTAAGCGATTTCTTAGCCTCAATGTTAAATTATTGTTTTACATCCGATTAGTCCTAAGGTTATACATACACAGTGAAAGCCAGGACAAACGTTCGCATGAATCCTGATGCAGAAATTCTCCGGGAAATGGACTCTGGTTTTGGCATATCACCCGAAAGTTGAGTTCAAATTCAAGTACTATTACTGAAACAAGCACCATAAACACCGAATGATTCTGATAAGCCAAGTTCATCTACATGAATTCAGTGACGATTGGCTTCGTGCGGAATTTTATTTGCCGTGTGCATCCTGACCCTAAGAATCTAAAAAATGCTAGGAGTATTTCTTGCAATGAAAAGCAAAGTTCAACTCCTGAAAGGGTCTGCAAAATATGAAACTTGTAAATGCGAGTCCCAAATGCACTGTGCCAAAACGTTTTCTTCCATGTGTCACTTTACCGTCTTAGTCAATGTTCCTATTTGGTGATTCACATAGATTTACTTTAAAAAATCCATTGGAACTTACCCTCTCCAAATGCAGGTTCACAAGGCGCCGATGTGCTCGGAGTAGACGTTACTCTATGCGACAGTTACCCGTGCACTTTCATAATCGAAAAACAGTACACTTTGCGGATAAGATTTAAGACAAGTGAGCACTTTGTCAAAATTAATGATCGGTTGATTTGTTTTATTACTTCATTCAGAAGACCTCAATTTTCACTACAAATGTACCACCAAGTTATATTGTTCTATTTGCGCGTTAATGAATTAGGTGAGCAAACTCACACACGTTCAGATTTCTCATCTTATCAGAGCCTTTAGCGTCATTTGTTAATTATCCGCTTTAACTCAAGCTTCTTACCAGAAGGCAAGCATACACATCAAACTGGAAATACAGTGTTCAGACCAATGGTTCAACACAAAATTCTCGCACAGGGAAAGATGATAAGTTCCCCTGTGAGAATAACACATGTTTTTGATTAGTGACAACCTCCATTGCATCCGTGCGGAAGCAATGGTTTCTTTGCATATGGGTATTATGTTACCCGCAAATGCAATCTAGTTATATAAGGTTCAGTGAAGCAATAATTAATATCCTCGTGATGGCTGTTCACAGCTTGTTGTCAAACAACATTTATTGGGCAATAAATTCAGAGGAACAAAATATATGGAAATAAGGTGCAGCGCGTTGATCGATCGTGTTTTTCTGTATATGTAACCTACTTCATTCGATCTGTTATGACTGTCTTATGTGTATGGTTCAGGAAAAATTTGTAAACCACCTTTGTCCAGTGCTGCAATTCTTTATCAGCCACAGATGTCTGGGCTGGAAGCGTGGAAGCGTGCAAATGTCATATACAATGGTGTAACAAATTCGCTACGATTGAGGGATCCAGCGTTGTGCAGTCACCTGGTTCCATCATGTCCAGTTAGACGGGGAAAGACCTACATTATCACCTACACAGACGCAGTAAGCTGGAAACATCCGCAAGTGAGTCACAGAAAACATTCCCTATGTGATAACAATTTAAGATTTAAATGGGCTTGCTTATTACATCAAAAGTGCTCTCCTCTTTAAGAAAAGCTTTCCACAAGGCAACTTGAAAATATTATTCTCCTCTTGTAGGGATAATACTCATGCGGCTGTAACGTATATCTGCATTGTCCTAATAACTTCCATGTGCCTCCTATCAACCTGATTCTTTGTGTGGGCTTTTTCGTCCTCCTACAGCAGAAGAGCACCGGCAATATTACATCACACGTTATCATGTCATAAGAAAAGTGCACCCCACTCTGTTATGACCCATGGATGCCTACCTGAATTACGAAATACTCCAGTGAACAAAAGCCACTCAGTTATTCTTGGCAATATAAAAAAGGGTGATCCGTTTTGTTACAAACCGAAGACTTGATTTCCCATAACTTTGAATGAATACGGATGTCTGCTGCAAAACACTGCATCAGAAACAGGTAGAGCAACGCCAAATTCACGATTAAGGAAGTAGAAAGAGAGTATAGCTCAACTGGTAAACGTACACTGATACGAAGGTTTTGTCCACCTCTATCAAGCATTAGGTGATTGAAGTTAATTAACTGTGGCATTGATTTCACTCCTGTCCGCCAGCTACATCCACACTTTCGTCATTGTTTTCTTAGTTCCCACCAAATCCCACTGTCGAAACCTCATCGAAACGTTATAATTCAGTAGCATTCTGATTGCAACCAACTTTAACATGTTGACTGGAGTAGATATACAAATCTGCAGTGGTCAGATTATGTTCTTTTAGTAAATATCTCAAGCCTGAATCAAAGCGGTTATGTGCTTACCTTGAAATGTGCTCAGATTCCGGCTGTCTCAATATAGCCTCCCAAAATATAGTCCAAAAATTACCAAGACTAAACATCTGAAGTGTTTTTGCTGCTGAACATGCACCACTAAATAGCCCACATGATATACAGATTAACTTTTCAATACTACTTAGCTCTTAGTTCAGACAGTCGAGAAACGATACTTCCAAAATTAGCAGCGTTTTTTTGCTCGCGCAAACTTGTAAACAAATCCTTTCGCTGTTCAGTCTGTTTGTAGTGTTCACTTGTGTCATTTGGTTGACTCTTTTATTCCAAAATAACCCATGCGGGAAGAACCCTGTCAGACTGCATTCCATCTGTGTGGTGCACTTAAATATTCGCAACCACGAGCCAGACTATTACAGACTGCTTTCACCAAGACTATTGGTGGCGACAAGAGAAATAGTAGAAACGGTTGTCCGTCAAACGTAAGACGTGGAGAGACACGTCACACTCGCCATTCCTGATAACATTTAAGCGTGCGGGTTTGCAAATTGATCACAGCAGCCCACCCTCCAACTATTCTGATCAATTTATTTGTCCCAACTGCCCTTAAATTAAGGTGCTTTACATTCCACAAATAGCAATTTAACTGTCGATAACCTTACTAGCTAAACGCTACTGCAGAGCATGCACTGGTTCGTAGCCCGTATGACAACCAGACTATCGTCTCTTTATTCTGGTAAAACGCACCAAGGAACAAACGGACAAGCGCTTCCGGATGTGTCACCACAATTGTTTTATCACCTTCCATTCGGTGTACGTGAATTCTATTTACTGTAACGTTATGGTTATAAGTGGATGGGTGGATATTTCACGTAGCTGACTGGTGCATACAACTCCACATCCCGAAGAGATCAGACCTACCAGGGTATTTTGAAGTACGGCAACCTACAGCTGATGCTGCAGGACGCCTACATACTGACATAAAACACTGCCTTGCCACAAGCCATTGCAACGGAGTACCAACCAGGTAACCCAATCTGCCAGAAAATCTCAAGCCAAGTTCACCAGTTCTACGCTTCTCATTTGAGTAGGTGGTAGCAATCAATCAATCAAGCAACTACTGTGGACATCAGTGTTATGACAGGTGACCAAATTTAAACTACTGTAGATAATTTGACTACTAAATAAGAGAAGTCCAAATTTTAATCCTACATACGTAGCCGCATCTGTTTTGATATGCAACATTGCCGAATTAATAGTGTTCCAAGTGCCAAAGCTTTGGTCTTTAAGTAAATGTGTTCTTCCTATGAGCTGTACTTTTGATCTGAGCGCAAATGTTTTGTGGTTAAGCCATGTGCATATAATCGGAACAAACCCGGGGACAAAAGTCCGTATTTGTTCCTCTCATGAATGAATAGCATAAAGCACTAATCTTTGCAAGCCACGGTAGAATCCTGGTTAACATCGGTCTTCAAGACACGTAAGTTGTGTATCCGGTAGAGGTGAGGGGAGACAAAGCAGCGTAAAGCCAACCGTCCAGTGTATGTTTTGGTACCCTCCAGGACGAATTCCCTTTCAGTATCAGAACTATACATGGCTGATTCACTGTAACTGTAGTTCCACTGCAGTATATTCAGCGCACTAATGCTGAACATTGATGAAAGCGATTCTGGAACCTCCGATGCTCGTGCAACTTTTGTAAATTTTGCCTGAATTTAAATTCACGCCAAAGTTGCTACCCAAGCAACAGAAGCTGTTTCACCTAAAGCCGATGTGTTTGGACATTTTTTAGAAGTGTGATGCAATTTCAATGGTCTTGTAGAATATCATCCATTGAGACCAAGCGTTGTAAATGAATTTCCACAACTGATCATTTTAACTAAGAACCGAACATCTGTGTATAAGTAAACATATGGTTCTTGTTTATGATTTTCAACAGAAATGAAGCTCGTATCATTTTTGTTCACTAAATGTCACTATGTACGAGCAGAATATTTGTTCACATACGCTGAGTTGCATCCAGACGCCACTCCAAATATATATGCTGTGAGAAGTCACCAGTTGGTGGGCTCCGTCTTCTATCAAAAGGAACACTTCAGTACACCCCACTTAAGAAGTCCTACAACGCCCTATAGCATTTTAGGTCTCCTCGCAATCTTTCTACTGAAATGCCTATGACAGCAGCGCGTTTGAATGAGACAGGATGTGGCGAGACGAATCTGCTGATAGTAGGCTTGCAAAATACAAGTTAAAACTCCACAACGTCGGATGAAGTAACGTTGTAATTACAAGGCGATATGTATTCCAGTAACAAATAGAGATTTTTCTCTAGAAGTCGTCTATAATCTAGGATAACATTGCATCAGCTCAACCGGTTGAGGTGTTATTGCTTGGTGCGCAACGGAATGCAGACCAGACAATCAGGTTTGATGCACATCTTTGTTTTTCGCTGCTGCAGGATAGGTGAGAATTATCGTCCCTGGTTTATGAGCTGTCAAAGTTTTCAGAAGGTTTTAGTAACAGAGGTAAATTGGGTACTTAAACTTTATGTACGGTGAAAGAACATTTCCGGGAAGTCAGAAAGGTGGTAACCCAGAAGATACCGATCTAAATCTGCAAACTTAACCTTGTGGTCGGGCCTCAGTGCCAGAATAATCCCATGGGGTGCACTGACTGGAACTTTGTTCCACAAGGTGCACTCATGCCAGCAGTGCCCAAGAGAGCAGTCGGGTCAAAAGAAGCAAGACCGATACTACAAGCAATCGTGCTTCTAGGCGGTGCGCGGGTTAAGTTTTACTGTCCTGTGCAACAAAAGTGTGAAGGCAGTAAGGTGCTATCCCCAGGCTACCAGCATGTATATATTCGTGGAAGAAGCGATGATGTCTGCCTCCGAAGAAAGACGTTTAGAAAAGGTCGGCACTAAAATCCGCACATTCCGGTCGCCTGAAGGCTGGCCATCACCGACGGTGCATTATTGAATATGGTCGAAATACTTCTAAAATCGGAGTCCGGTTTTCTTCAAACGCCACTTGTTGGCCACGGGTGCACCAGGATTGGAACAGTAATGCTTCACTTCTTCCGCCCTTGGGTTGGGCCAAACTGCTGCAGCCGAGAAGGCAAGATTATGGAGATATCAGCTTCGGGGAGGGTTTCCAAAGAACACCCCACTCCCCGCTGCCGCACAAGCCAGAGGTTTGAGTCAGGGGCCAGGGGCAGGGTCCCCAAACAACATCCGACGTCATTCCACTGCCTTGTGGGTTAGATTTTTGAGTAAAAGGCTGAACGTGCGGTTACCCCGACCCTCCTCGGTCTGGGCAACCGATAAGAACAATTTGCCCAGACAGTCCTGTGTCCATTGTTGTCCCTCCCCAACCCAGTCCTGCCACACAAGCAAACGGTCCAGGGTCATTTGGCTGTCATTTATCTGACTGGTGAGCCTTATGCACCCCGCTGCCTATAAACAGTGAACAGAATGACACCTCACTGAATCCAAGAGGCCCATTCTGCTTAGCAGCTTTCATCGTCCGTACTCTATGTAAACATCGCGAACAGGCAATGCTCCTTGGGGCTTCAGATTCCCTCAAAATTGATGTATGCTGTGTCTCCGAAATAGGCATATAAGTCCCTGCCGTGGTTCTGAAAATTAGAACACCGAGGACAAACTCAGCTCTTTCCAACTTCTCGCCGTATTTGTAGAGTGGTCTAGAAGCAAAGAATCGTGGCATATTTGACGTGGGAGTTGTACTCAGCCCCAGAGCTGAAAGCGCTTAGCTGGATTGGATCCCAGTGAACAGTGGTCTTTGTGCCGTCCTGTTATCCAGCTCAGTCAAGCTCAGTGAAAAAGCTCATACAAAGTGGTGCCCGTATGTACTGTCAACCTACGCCTCAACGGACAGCAGATCCGATGCCGTGAAAGATAATATCAACAGAGAATTATCCGGGCTCATTCTTTGAGCAAGGAGCGCTCAAACGTCACATAGTAAAGAGCCTAAGGAAAGACCCAAAGCTTTGGCGGACATCCAAATCCCAAAATAAGAAGGGTTTTGCTACCGGAAAGCGTAGTACACTACAAATCGGATATGATTGATAGGCCTTAGGAAAGCAACGGCCAGTGAAACGATAGGTAAAAGGACAGCTCATAAATTCATTCACAAAATCATCGACTGGAAATATGGGCCGAACACTAAGAATAATTAAGCTGGCCTGCTGCAACAAAGCATCTGGAATGCAAACTTGAACTGCCTGTCGGGAGAGGAAATGAAGTACAAAAAATCCGTAGTGAAACTTGATGAGGCATCAAGACCGGACGGTCTTTATTCAGCCCTCTTCAAAGTAAGCGGGGAACCCCTGATGACTCATTTGACAAACCTCATTGTTGCGATATATATATGAAGAGTAAGTGCCTCCAGAATGGGGCACATCGACAGTTATCCGTGTCTGTGAAAAGGGTACCGGACGCTGTGAGGAATCCACTGTGACCTTAGCCTGGTAGCTGTTACATTGAAGGCGCTTCCTGGACTTATCCTTTAAAAGTTGACTGAACACAGACAGGGCGACATATCCGTGAAAACCAAGCTGAGGTCCATCCTGGCGGAAAGCGCATCGATCGCATTTTAACCATCCGTCAGATTCTGGAATAGCGACACTGCTTCCAAAAATCGACAATGGTTGCCTTCGTTGACATAAAAGCTGTCTTTGACTCTGTGGACTATCAGGTACTATGGCAGTGTCTGTAGAGCAAAGTTGTCCCCCATGAATTCTGAAACCTCCTTAAGGTACTTTACGCCAATCCAGCCTGGGTGTGAATGTCTGTGGAAAGCACTCGCCTGAGTTCAATATATAAAGCGGTTTTTTATTTCACCTTTCCTGTTCAGCTTTGTGAATAACACGCCTATGGAAGGCTCATTACCAGTTTGTAATATCTGTGGAGTCGAAATGATCCCGGAGCGTTTGCTGACAGATGTAGAGTAGGCAGACTACGTAGCTCTTCTCGAATATGACGCTGTCGTAATGCAAACAATAATAAATAATCTAAATAATTCCGACTCACGATTTGACATGCGCCAAACTCAGTTGCACTGTTCATTATCGTCTCCCTGCATGGGGACCACGAGACGGGACATATTAGCTGTTTGGGACATTATAAGAAAAGAGTTAGGCGCGCCCTCGATGGCGCTCGTGCATCAGATCTGCTGCTTTTAATGTGTAGCTCCCCTCCCATTTTTCCCAAACAAAGTCTACTGACAACTTTGTATTTACACATCAATCAGCTACCACCTCCAACGCCCAGCTATCTACCCCATTTACCCAAATCATCGGTGAACGAAACTGTGGCAGCTATGGTCACTGTACCACAAGTAAGCGGTTCTTACGTCTAATGATGGTGCCACAGGAAATCACTTCGTTTAGAAATTCCATTTGCAGCTGCCTAAGAGTAGCAAATTTTGACCTTAATGTCTGGTAAGCGACAGGAGAAGTTAGGCTATTTTGGTAATCCCCGAGAGATGTCGTCATAAATGAATGCATCATAGAAGAGTTGTAGAACCTATTCTAAATGTCCTTCAATTACTTTGACAGCGCGATTTGCAAAAACAGTCCAAAAGGTGGGATAAGAAAATATGCGGAAGACCAATCGCAACAAACTACAACAAAGTGCTGAACTCAATTGGCACGAACCGACCTTTTCGAGCTGAGGTGTGGGTGTTTAACCGAAAAAAAGATACTATTGGGTGTGTGGTAAAATGACTCAATTCGTGGCTAGAGTCACCGTCCATACTGATGCGAAGAGATTTGGTCATATTCAGTGGAAGGTTTTCCTGTCAGTGAAGCCAGCTGAAAATCCGAGAAGCACTGTACAGCTTTTTCATCCTTGTTGGGAATCATCAGCAGTAGCATCTCAGGAAGCTGAGAGAGTTTCAAACCACGACCGTCCGACCGGTGGTTGAAAACTTAGCCGTTTAGGCTAGAGTGGCTGATCAGCGTGTGATTTACCCCTCACTAAGACAGGTCATAGCACCAAACATTCTTCAATGAAGGAAAACAACACCATCTGGTCACGTATTGACTGGCCGCTTGAGTGGCGACTTCTCAAAAGGAATTTCCGCAGTCCAGTGATGTTAGCCTTCCTCTGAGGCGCTTGTTGTTCCAAAGGACCTCACGGACGTCAGTGAGGTGTTAGGCCAACCGAACGGGGTCGATTTGTCTTGCGTGTGCTATTCGATCAAACAGATGCCCTAGCAACACTGGCAGACTTGGTCAGCTTTTGAAAATATAGGATAATGCCATCATTATTAGTCATCTCAAGAACAACAACTTCGCGCTGGCTATCAATTCTCGTGCGTGAAGCGGATAGCAGTTAATCCAGATTGGAAATAATTACCAGTGAATAATAAAGGGCAAGTGTGGACGTAATCGTACACCACACTAGAAGGATTAAACTGCATTTGTAATGATTCCAGAAAAGTTTGATTCTTTTTTTGGATGCTCACAATCATGCGGACTTTGAGCCATGCCCCAGCTGAACCGTATCGCAAAGGGTACCGCGACAAAGGTTGTTTAATTTTTGGAGAAACAGATAAACGTTATTTTAGAGCAATGACCTTTACCTTATTCGGCAGCGTATATTGCAAACAATTTGGTCATTATGAATGGTAGCACTACGTGCATTTCGCAATTGAAGAAAGTTTCTTCGGAGAAATATTTTAGGCTTTTTTACTCCTTCGGCCAATTCCTATTCTCGGAGGTCAATTCAGTTAAAGATAAGGGTACACATGTATTGCGCTGTTTCTTTCCGCCTTTTGATGCAGTGTGCGCCAGGGGCCCCTGAAAGGTTGGAGACTGCCGAGATTAGAGACACACCTCATTGCATCGCAACACAGGGTGTTTTTAGACACGCATCAAAAATGTTCTAATAATACAAACTTCCGCAAGAGAATGTCGGATTCGCCAGTGTTCATCAATTTTTTAAACAAATTAATACATGATTTGTGAGTGTTTTCATTTCAGATATATTTTCTATGGTCACTGGTCGCCGACTGTTCCTTTCTCTGGCTAGTTTCAGTTGTAGAGTTCCTATGTTGTTTTCAGAACGCCCCAAATGACTTTACTTAGGTAGACTAATTCACAGTTTTTACCACAGAAGAGCACTCTTTCCCTCCAGAAACTGTTTTCCCTGGTTGATAATAAATACGGTGAAAACTTGTCGAATAAGTTGAAAGTAATGGTGCGCGTTCCTGCTTTATGTGGGTTCTGTAACCAGTTATATGGCACTGACCGAGTAACCGTTACAGTTATATTCAGAATATCTAGGTAAATATTTTAAGTACCTGGCACAAAGACGTCGTGGGAACCATAATTGTCAACGGTCTGAAACCACCCGTACCGGAATAATAACTGGATTGGTTGATTCTCATATTATGAACGAATGAATCCATTTTAATCTCTGTTGTTGGAAGCGATGACGCTTGCAGACTAAGATTCAATGAGGTTCCAATGACATAGGTTGTTGAAACTACGAGAATCATCGACGAAATATCGTACCACCAGTTGTCACTCCTAAAAAGTTAATCTTTGCCGTAGGGTTACCAAGAACTACGATTTTGCCATTACAGCGACGGAGAAGAAAACTAAAGAGAATAATGGAAGGTCTTTTTCGGAGGAAACCTTGTCATTATGGTTTCAAAATAACCTAATGGGTAGGAAACTATATTTATTTCAAAGTCTTTCGGAACTAGGATATCAAAATCTTTAGCCATCCTGGTTTGCTTTATCAAAAAATCCCGCTCAAGGGATTTTGTCATACCATAATTTTGATAGGCAAATTAAAGGCCGCTTACGATGAATATTGGAAATTCATTTGCCGTTTTACACAGTGGGTAGTGCCTTTATCCATTACTCAAAATCTCTTTTTATTTGACGAACATAGTGCTCAAGGCAAAAACTTTTACAAGAATGTAGATGCAAATTGCTGACCATAAACCAGCGCTACCTGCAGAGATCGTTAAGCGTCACACTTACATTAAGCTTCCCCAGAGAGGAAATCTTGTTGATATTAACAGGATTTATTCAGGTTGTTGTCTATTGGGCTAGTCACGTGAGGATTATATTTCATTTTTCTGACCACATGTGAACCAACACTTCTGGCAAACAATCCTGTGTGAAGATCCGGCTTATGGGTTAGAATACCCGAATAAGGAGGAAAGCCCTTTCGCCGCGGAGTCGTTTATTAGCAAACACCAACTAAGCAGTTACAAACCATTGGACAGAAAGAAAACGTCTAATATCCACACAGTTTTCAAAAACTGAACATCCTCACACGTCTTCTTGAAGTTTCATGCATATTCATTGATTATCGCGCAATCGTAACCGAACACTGTAATGCAGTCCCACCAGTTTCAGCATTTATATGAAGCCGGAAAACGTTGTTTTATTGTGAACTGCGAAAATATAGGCATTCTAGTTTAAAACGGCGTGACGCTGTTTCTGCCGGCAACAGTCCGGTTTGAAATGTGGAATTCGCAGCCGGTAAGGCTCCAGTTAAAAGTGTCACGGAAAAATTATTATCAAAAAAGGTAGTGTAGAACTCATGCAAATAAGAAACAAGGAAGCCGATGGCCTACACATATTGCGTTTATTCATTTGATGCATGGTTAATACATACGTAGCTTCTACGCATATTGTTTACTGTCGCTTTCTGGCATCGCGAAGCATTACATAAAATAAGCACTGACCTTGACAACGTACATCTTTTTTACAACATTCATTATCAAATGTCGGCCAAGAACTTGCTTTTTCAAATTTGTTTGCACTCTATATGTACAAGCGGAGATAAATGAAGTGATTTTTAAACTGCTGTTAAACATTCCAGGACTTATTTTGCTTAATGGACGTGATTATGCAATTCGCCAACATGTGTTTGATCGCACAAAGCCTCCTTGAGAGTTTCTTCCCAGAATAATCAACATCGTCCAACCTCCCGAGTCTCTCCTGTATTGTAGAGAGTCCAGTCTATCTGGAAAATAACAAACAAATCCTCCAATTTTGTTTTAACCTTGCCTCATTATTCGACAATGTCAGTTCTGCTGAGCAGTAGTTTCTTGTTTTACTTTCACGCTCACCAAACGCGCTCACCTTCGGGAATTATGATCTCCCCGTTTGCTCTCTCTTGGAAATCATGTCGCGACTATGTGAAAACTTTATTGTGTTTTATCAGTCACCGAAACGGCTTTTATTAGTAGGCTGTTCGACTTCATTCTCATAATCTTAAAACAGACACCATGGAACTACACTGAAATCTTTTGAATTCAACAGGTAATGTAGCAACGGTGAGTTGCAGCACAATTTGTTCTTCATATCTCACGGCGTTTTATGAACAGCTTCAATAATGACCACGCCTAACGATTTTTAATGTTACCACTTTATATCGCGCTAGAAGCACAAGGAAAACATGTGGACAACTTGTACAGTAGAATGGTATAGCATTATTAGTATAGTGTTATCAAATTATTATTATTAAATTTTGCCAAGACGTGTGATGTATAGATGTAATGCAGTTCAGCAAAACCGGAAAGAGGATACAAGGACACCAAAACCATATGATCGCGTACCTCCAACTTCACACATTCTGAAGGCAAAAGTAGACTAGCTTCTTCAGCAATGAGACAATAGCCCAAAGGTGAATAATCAAGTTACGATTTGGAACGAAAATCCAATTGTCTTTTACCACTCACGCCGGAATATTTGAGAGTAAAACATGGAGGTCTCAGAAGCATTGCTGATGTCGAATTAGGTCACGAATTCATAACGGGGTAATCAGACAAATAGTAGTTGGCTTTCGAGTCGCTGGGAACAACTAGCAAATTTGCTTCTTTGGCTAGGCCTTGTGCTACGCATGCCGAAACATCATCTGCCGTGAAAGATATTCTCCGTGCCTCCTTTGGAACGGCGTAAATAATTAGATAGACAACGTATGACTTGGCGAAAGTGTGTGGAGTAGATTGCAAGGAGTTTAGGTGTTTTTGTGAGGTCCAGGATTGGATCGACGTGGCTCGCTTGCGCTTGGCTACAGATGTCATAAGAAATGGTGTCTAATCGATGTCAGTTGCATTTGTGACGACGGTTTGGAGACGTAGGCACCTCACACTTCTTGCGCGAGGCCAGCAACAGGTTCTTAGCTCACCCACTCTTTCCTGTTGTTTTCAGTATACTTCTATCATTATAATTAAATAACCCATGTGATTGTACGGCCGTGAAGCGTTAGTGTCAAAGCCGATTTTACCGTCTCTAAACACGGTGCCCCAATTTCAACACATGTATGGCATGGTCTGGTATGGCGTATTCTGCTCAACAAAACTATCAGACATCTTGACCGAAAATTCCGTCACACAACATTTTTCATTGGTTTTCTTCCATTGCTTATATGTTCCAAAGCTGAAGATGGCATTTTCAGGCTACCCGCATCAAAACAAAGAAAACATAACTCCCAAAACGTCTCTCTGAAAAATGTTATTCATGACGACTCACGTAAGTATGGTATCTGCCGCCTATCTGGTGGAATTTCTTCACGTACATTTCATCAGAAAGCGTATAGGTCATTATGTTCAGGTATTCTTGATTGTTACCACTTACGGACACTGTCTAAACTCCGTCAAACTTCGCAATTCAAAACGTAATTTATTCCCTTAGCACTCCAGGATAGAATAAATATACCAATTTCCAGAGTAATTGTTACTTTTGCTCCCTTTAGGCTTTCAAATCCCTCATATTCATAGGTTTTCGAGTTTGAATAATTCACAGGTATTTTCTTAAATGAAGCTGTTCACAAAACTGTTGAAATCTCATCGGCAGCCCACGACTGGATTTGCACATCTACTTTGAGCTTATCAAGTAGGCATTCCCCGAATCCCCGTGTAGTTCATGTTTTACTTGAACGAAAGTATCATCTGAGACTTTTGGCTGACTTCATCGGATGTCAATCTCTATTTGCAAGAAAATGCTCTAAATTTGGCGTCGGAACTTTGACGTTGTCACATTAACCAATGAGCACACATTCTTGACCAGCCTACTTTCCCACGCAAACTTCGGAAACCTACTCACACGAAAACTACTTACAAGTTTCCCCTGTTGCCGTGAAACTTTGTGGCTTTTTCCCCCGTTTCATCAGTTCGTCTAGCCTCCAAAACGTCATTTTATTTCTGATAACCTTCAGTCGAAAAATATACTGCGCTAGTTAGTTCATTTGATTAACCTCCATCAGAAAAGGACAAACGGGCATTGAATGCATGGCTAAGGGCAGGCCTAAAATATATGCTGTTTACCATGATAATTTTGTCGATGCTGACATGGATGCACGCAGCAAAATTAGATGGTCAGTGTGTCGCTGCGGAAGCGTATGTCACCCTGAGCGCATAAACGAAAATTGGGTCAATTTCATAGCAGGGCTTCTTTGCAACCAGCACGTGCTTTTACACTGTAGCGGACAATAACTGCTAAATAGTGGTAGTTGAAGTCGATGAATACATCACTTCAACTTGACATGGTTTCAACACAGGAATGGTAAGGTTATCCTAATTTAAGCCAATTATAGGGATTCTTCTTTCCAGTTTAAGGGCATCTTGAAAAGGCGATAATCATTCGCTTAAGTGAAACTGACCAAGGATTTTATGCCTTATTCTAAAAACACGCTGACGGTCTGACCTTCAGTATGTGACCTTGTCTTCACAAATGTTTCAAACTCAAATATAGGGCCAGACAAACGTGTTCCCTAAGATTACTCTATGGTTCACAACTTGGAGGATGCGGGTTTTTAGCATGTTGGTATATTGGTTTATACTTTGGGTACCACACATCATGGATGCAATCAACTACGACGATTGTGGTAAGCTTTGATTTATATCAGTCCTTTGTGACTAGTCTAGATGCTCTGACATTTGAGTGACCAAGCCAGTTGTGTGTAATAGAGCTTCAATATAGCCCACTTCTAAAAAGACACTGAGATCGATCAGAGTGTGTGCTCAAGCTCACTACAGCCTAAGAAAATTTTGTCGATTGTAATATATAAGTAAACAAGAAGGCACCTAATAGTATGTTGCCAAATTCCTCAGAACAATGAATTCTACGGCCAAAATACACATCAAAATTCACATTGATACAAACAAGTCAAGCTTTTCGGCACTATTTCCTCAAGAGTTTTTAAATTATTTTGTTTACTATAATTCTATCATGAGGCACATATTTAGAGTCGGTGTTCTGAACATAAGAGATTTAGGGAGCATGATAAGTGGAATGATGTCGGGTGCCATCGGAAAGAGTTGTATAACCGTGCTTCTCACCGTCGTCGTCCAGGACAACCGTTCAGCTTCCAAGAAAAACCCATTGGCGAAAAAATCACAAAACTGGAAACAGCTGGAATCCAATAACACCAAACCCATTTGATTCACAGAGGAATTTTATGAAAAATGTCACTTTCAATCGTTGATCGCGTCTGTCTGATGTGTTGCCACAAAGTGAAATACACACAATAACTTCCACTGTTTCGTTCATCTATGCTCCTTGAATACAGGTTCACAAGGCGCTACTGTGCTGTCCGTGAAAGTGTCGCCCTACATCGGCCTCGTTCTCACTGTCAATAAGGGAGCAACTTATATTATTGAAATTGCTTTCACAGCAAGTGAGTTTGCTTTTGAACAAATTCGTTTGTTTACTTGCTTCGCCACACATTTCCAACACTTTTTAAGCTTTGCTAATCCGCCCAATATTCTCCGCAGGTTAGAAGGCGGGTCCAACTATCACGACTATAAAATGAGCAACGGAGTCCTACCTGTTGGGCCTCCAAAACTTTCCTTGGGTAGCTCCGGATGTGCCTTGTAAAGGTTTTCTGATTTTAGCACCATACCTACAAGCGTCCACATTAGATTTTTGTTATAGTTTAGCCATTTATATGAACGTTGTCCCAGTTACGTTTTTACTCATCTTTTTCTGCGACTACGGGGAACTGGAATCGACCATCCTGATTATCAATTCGTCCGATGAATTGCTCTCTCAATGGTCGTTGAACGTGCTGTTTGTCACATTCACGAACTGGATTTTTTTATAACTGGGATTTTACTCGCTGTCCACACTTTTGCTAAAATGTATGTTTGTATCTGTACGCTACTGATATTTCATGCTGTTATCACAACATTTCATTCATTCCAGAGATGTCCTTGATCTACAGAGATGGGGTTCATTTTTTCCTCCTCGCACTGTTCAGTTGATGGGTTGACCTTTTTCATAGAACTCCAAAGTTCCACCGGGTGCCACTAATTTGTCAAATTATCTATAGTCTATTACTATCTTGATGTTTAAGGGTGTTTTAATCTGCTTGCAAAACATCCAGATGCACCTCTGTTTGTGACAGCTTGGGTGGCTGCTGCGGCAATGTAAAATGTGATACATACGAGTCACCTTCTTATAATCACTAGTAGGTAGCTGTCCATTTGACAGTCTGTTGGCATGTTCGTCCACGAACTTCGGGTTTCATTTCCTTTTCTCTCTGTATTATAAAATTGCTCTCTTCAAACTCTTCGTTCAGTAATTCATTTGAGTACTTTAGTTTACTTCTGTTGATGCTATAAAAACTATCGATTGCTTAGCGAATCCCTTACTCTGGATTTATATCTTGAAATACTGCCCGTTTCATCTGTTACATTGCAATACGCGCGATACATCCTAAAGATGGAGATCCTGTCCATGCAGTTATAATTTCTTCCTGATATTCCCCGTTGAATTTAAAATTTGGCGAGGGTGGACAGTTTCCGGCTATCTTCTTGCTCAAAGGATAAGTTTGCAAGTAAAGAGTTATCCAGCATTCCAGCCACCGTTGCCGCGGCTGCAGTAAAGTCAGCAGCAATCAACGGTTAACATAGGTTGAATCATATCATCGTAGTTTTCTTCAGTTTTAATGTTCTTGATTTCTCTTAAAAGCTGTTCTGTACTGTTGATTGTGTACTGCAGTCCAGTAGTAAGATATTGCGACAGTTCCTTTGAAAAGTTGCGCGTTGTTGTTGTGGAGAGTCGATTGTTTATTTCCGGCAGTTCATAGAAGCGCGAAACATTCGAGGCTTAAACTCTCATCGCCCAAATAGTTCTTTTTCGCTATCGTTTGAAGACCTACGAATTCTTTTGGGGTTTTTCTGATCTTCTTCGGGACCTTCTTGATTCGATTGTGCTCTTGACGGTGATAAAAGTTTGCACCCCCAAGAGGAGCTTTTCACCTTTTTAGGCAGTCTAATTTTTCTGTGACACTTGAAAGCCCTCTATGTTTGCTGATAAAATGACGAAGTTATTGTGTGTCTTCTGGTTTTTCTTCGCACACTTTTTTCTCTTTTTTTCTTTTTTCTCAGGTGTCAATGTTTGCTTTCCTGAGGTAGCTAGAACGACCAGTTTCTTTAGTTGCCTTTCGGGTGTTCTTATCTAGCTTAATGAATTTCATTGCCACTTCTCGGCTGGCCAAACGCTGCAGATTTATTGCGTACTAAAGCCTAATTCGTTCAGTGACCATATTCACAGGCGGCTGTAAGCAATCGTATTCATCTGTTTATTGTTTTTGGTGGCTAAACTTCTATCTTGTGGTTAACTTCCGTCATGAATCGACTAAACCTTACCGCAGTTTGACGGTTTGCGCACCTCAGTGACCCAATGGGCTACACTGGGGCTGTCCTCGCGACACTCACAGAGTCCCTCATACCAGGTTGGTCAATGGTTAGAGGTCTGACAAACAGAGTCTCCCGGTCCTCCAGGTTGGGGTTGGAACATGTGGCGAATTGTTCCGCAGAAATGGTAATGCATTTGCATTTCCCGCCAAACACCGTTGCCTTTCGGTCAGGATTTTGAGCCAAAGGCTTTGGTTGAGGACCCTAATCGTCCTCCTGTCTAGGTGTGGGCGACTTGACAGTATCCGAGTGTTCGTGAATTACACACATACAAATAATCTCATGCAACATCGGCCGTCGCGTGGTGCCATCAGCCGGGTCGCCTTACTCGCTGCATACAGCCGGGCGGGTAATCGAAAACAGCCTACTGCTGACGTCTCGCTTCACTCTCTTTCACTTACTTTTCCCCCGCCTGTCCCCACACCATTAATAGCTCTCTTCTTGTGGGCCAAGCATTTAGAACTGATGACTCCGGTCGTATTTCATCGGTTTTGTGCGCAACGCCTGCTGGTCACATGGCAACGACATCCCCAGGTATCTCGAAATTAAACTTCAAGCCTCGAGGCCCAGTCTATCTGGTGGCCATCAACGTCAGCACACCAAAGATAGCAAGACAACAAGCTTCTATTGCTCTCACATCGGACTCACTAGGCGTTCATGTGTGCTGTGTCTCAGAAATAAGAATTCAAAATGCAAGCACAGTGGTTGATCTAACCGCCCTATCACTTTTCACTTGCTTCCGGCTCAGATATCGTGGTGGGTACCGGAGATATGAATACACAAGTGGGCAGGCTTAGCGTATCTGAGACTCAGTTAGGAGGTCGACATGGATTGGACTCAACACATATGGACAATGGTGAACGATTGCTTTAGCTGTGTGCTGATCACAGGCTGTTTCATGCAGTACTAACTTCCGAAATAGCCGAAGTCGTCTGGCCACATGGTGTCCTCCAACGGCATGTCGGCCACAAACTCAAATTGATCACATTGCTACCAGTTACCGAGGGCGCTGATCAATAACTGACTGCCGGTCATTTTGCAACACATTTGAGGATTCCGATCACGCACTGGTCCGGAGTCGCTTCTTCCTACGTTTTTCGGGGCTGCGTAAGGCGCGGACAAATCGCTTGAAAACTAAAGACTGGCAGATCCGGATGTTAGACGAATTTACCAGAACCGTCTTTTAGGGTATCTTCCAAATGCTGCACCACCAGATGTGGACTCATATTGGGACGCGATCGCCACCTGTTTGCATAGTGCTGAGAATTTCACCTGTGGCACGGCACCACCGGGCTCAATCAAGCACTGGATACCAGACCGAACGGTGGCATTGCTTAGGTTTCGGATAAATATCCTAGACGATCGCGAACATCACTTGACGCGATGAATTATCAGACGTCAAATGAAAGAAAGCGTGCAAGCCGACCGTGAAGTGTGGTAGACACAGAAAGCCAAGGAACTGGAAGAGACACAGAAAGCCGATAATGCCCGAAGAGTATTTTAATTGCTTCCTGCGACCGGTCCCCAAAGACCACCTGCGAGCGAAACCATCAAGAATCGGAATGGAATGACCATCCTGAAAAAGAATAATGCCTCAAACGTTGGACTGAATACTTCGAAGAACAATTGTCGCGGCCAGCAGCTGTCACTCACCTGGAGCCCACAGCTGTTGTAGAACCCTGGAGGGTGAACGTGGAAAAACCTACGGCCTCGGACGTTGACGACTGCATTTGTTCTTTCAAGCGCCATATAGCTGCTGGTGGTCTTCCACTCTCATTGCTAAAAGATGGGGTGAAGTCCCTGAGTCAGTGCCTGTCTGATATGTTTCGTTGCGCTTGGGAAAAGCAGTGTGCCCCAGGCAACTTTGGAGAGTCGGTGATAGTACCCATTTTCAAAGAAGGCGCTAGTGGTGAGTGTGGTAACCACATGGGGTTCAGGTTTACCCCGGTCTTAACAAGACTGTTGTGATTCGTCTCCCTACAGTGGCTCACAAAAAACTGACTCGGGAGCAGCAAGCAGCATTCCGGCCTGGTGGGGGTTGGCCGACCAAACTTTCACAAGCCATCAGGTGTTAGAACAACGCCATATGCATAAGTGACCCACAATTCTAGTATTCCTGGATTTACAAGGCGCATTCGAATCCTTCGAGCGGTCTGTTCTTCTTGACGCGCTTGTTCACCAAGGAATGCCTCCGAACTTTGTGAACATAATAAGCTCTTTGCATTCTAAGACTTCCAGATGTGTGAGAGTATATGGCGGTCTCTCCAAAAGCGCCCGTGCACTAAACGGTGTCCGTCAGGGATGACCACTCTCTCCTTTCCCATTTAACTTCGTGATCGATGAGATAATGAGACGAACGCTGGAAGGACTTCAAATCCCGGCGTTCAAATAGACTGTGACGAAAACCTTGTCAATCTGGAATATGCAGACGGCATCGTTTTCGTCTTCCAATAGAAGAAGAAGACGCAGGTGTTTTTGGATGAACTGACCAAAGTGGCATGCATTTTGCACCCACAAAGTGTAATGCCATGCTCGTGGACGTGCAGTCACTGAACACGCCGCTTACAATCCAGAGAGAGATACTGGGAGTTGTGGAGCGTTTTACGTATCCTGGAAGTCGTATTAGTTCCGATTGTAGTGTGACAGACGAAATCAATGTACGAATCTGCAAGGCCCGGGTCACGTTTGCTTATTTGAGAAACCTATGGCGTCAAAGTGGTGTATTCCGGAATCTCAAAGGACCTGTGTATCAGGCTTCAGTGCGGGCTGTTTTGTTGTATGGCTGTGAGACTTGGCCTGTTCGAGCAGCGGAACTTAGACGTTTTCAGGTGTTCGACAATCGTTGTTTCAGAACCATAGCTCGTGTGGGTTGGCGTCAGCGAATCCGTAACGGGGCATTTAGAAAGCGAGTTCTCGGTTGTGCAACGGGTACTTCCACTGAAGAATGTGTCCAGCACCGGAAGCTGCGTTGGTTGGGACACGTGTTGCGTATGCCTAACCATCGTTTGCCGAAGACAGTGCTGTTTTCCATGCCCAGTTCAGAGTGGCGGAATCAGAGAGCTGGCCAACCGTTGACCTGGCAGAGGGTATGAAGGAGATTACGAAACGTTTGGGTGCTGTCGGTGCTACTCACCTTCTAGTATAGGGACCGCGTGATCCCCACTGCGCCTGGTTGGAGACACTGCAAGATATGGCTGCCAACCGATGTCAGTAGCATTCGTGTTGTCAGTTTCTATCCAGATTGCATAAATGAGTATTTGAAGGTATAGGCGACTCGGAATAATTGTAGAAAGGTAGAACTGGGTCCCTTCTCTGTCCGCCTTTATTCTTTTCTTCACAAAAAGGCATTCAAATATATCATGGTTGTACGGCAGTGAAGCATCGGTGTTGAACACTGATGTCATACTGTCGATATGAATATGATGATGATCTTTCAGTATCGCTACGCAGGAGTATACATTTACCCTGGTGTTCATGAGGAAGTACAGCTGTTGCCGTGTAAAGTCTTTAAGAGAGGAGAAAGTTTTCCATGGGGTTGCTACTTTGGGCTACAAAGTCGAAAGTTGCTGAATAGTGAACATCATAGTCTTTGGCTTCGTTGACTGAATGAACTGCAGAAAGGCCGCGTCCGATTTCAGTTAGCACGACACTCGTGGCATCCTCATAAATCATCTCAACAGAACAGACTACTCATGTGCTATTATTGTTTGCCAAATTATCCGATTTCTCGTCAGGCACGGATATCTGGAGTGGAAGCGTTCTTCTGGAAACTTCAGTCGATGGTAGTACCGCTCCGCTAAAACTTCGTGACACAACGCTATGCAATCACGTGACCCCACCTTGTCCAATCAGAGCTGATCGAACATACACTTTTAGATACTCAGACACCGTGAATTGGAATATTCCAACTGTAAGTCACAGATGACCCTGTAACTGATCACTTTTAGACGATTTCATAATTTCCTCTAGAAACCTCCTGCGGTTCACCCGACACCCTTTGCTTGACGCATTTCCACCGATCCCCCTAAACACATTCTTCCAGGGCTCAAAATTTTCATTGGCACATTTCATCGAATAAACCCTCACCGTGACAGATTCAGTATATTTGAGTGAACATGCAGGCATCACGGTTTTAGGCACGGCCCTTACACTGAGATAGGTTGGACCGCTTTTAGCGTCTTTCGACATCATCCCACAGGAAAATGATGGATAATCTTAGTAACAGAAAGGCGAGCCCACCAAAATACACTCGACTTTTGCTCTTAGATAAAGCACTTTCGCTAAATGCGAAATTTTCACATTTGATGTGTTGTGCTTTGACAGAATGGCATCAGGTATTTTTCTGCTTGACGCTAGCAAGTCTGATGTAGAAATTTACCAAAGTTATGCATCAGACAATCTAAGGCATCGGTTTCAATCATGTCCGAAGATTCGTACTTTTCACCAATGGGCACAACGCTCATCCAAATGATTTACAAAAATTCCTATAAGGAGGTTTAAGGCACATAGTGAAATTGACAACCCCAAACCTTCATGATGTTTTATGTTCAAGCTGCACCTAAGATTTTGATCCTGGGCTTGTTACACCTGATCATATTACTCAATGAGAACGACTTTGCATGAACACTTAGAAAGAATACCACCCACTTGCATCCAGAAAGTAGCGAACTGGAAATTGTTGAGCGACATAAGTGTCTAGAGACTACAGTTTTTTGCGTTAAATGGCTTTTTTGAGTTTGGACCTATTTTTGCAGTAGAATCCATGCTTCGGGGATTCCGTTTATTCCATGAAAGCATAGTGTCTGAAAAGTCATTTGCTTTCACCAAACGATTCCCCAAATTCGTGGTTATAATCTTCAGGATGTGACTCCTCCATGGGCTTTCTTATCCCATAACTCATTACCCTGTGGTATGCATAATTACTTCCGCAAATTTCCTTTGCAGGGTAAAGTGACCCTACGCTGGCAACTGACTAATCCTTATCAATGGCCGTTTCTCTGTGTCCAATTTCTCACAGAAATCAAAAGCAGATATCTATAATGAACCCTGTTTATTATCTGTCTACCTAATAAAACATTGTAATGGACAAACGGCTCCTAATTTTTTTCTCCCGGTCATTTGGAAGAACCACGTTTTCAACACGAAGACAAAAAGCATCACGTTTACCTAGTTATATCTCAGGTGCTATATCATAAGCCACACACACTTAGCATTCAAATCAAACTGGCATCAAATCAAACCAAAAAAACGTACAGCATAACACAACGTTTCTTTCAACTGTGGCACTACATTTATGAAAGATAGACTCAACACTTCTCAGCTTTTCTAATTCAGACCACCCATGAGCCAAGACACCTCATTTCACCATACATAACGGCCGTCACGTAGGTTGGCAAAAAAACTTTCCTATTAAAATTTGTTAGTTTGACAAACGATCTGTCTGTCGTCTCCATAGCATTCTTTCCCAATGCCGTCTCCTGTGGCCTTGAATTCTTTGGCTGTTTGGCAACTAATAGTGTGTCGTTTGCCACAGTTTTCAAGCAACTGCTAATATCCTCTTCGATAGAACAACCGCTGCAGCTTTACACTCGTTGCTTTACACTCGTTGCTTTACACCGCATACCCAGCAGCCGAATGAGTAAACTGGTGCAAAACAAAATCAGCCTTTTCATGCATACGCCCATACAGAACCTTTATGATTTTCAGCTCTTTGCGTATACCCCATATGTTATAGTGTTCAGTGGACGCATTTGCAAAGAGGGCTTTCGGGCTTTGAGCAAGATTTTGAAATACGCTTGGCATGGATAATGTTCGGAAAATTCTTTGTGTATAGAGAATGGTCTCTTACTTGTCTATCCCTTTATTCTTATGCTTACCAAGAACACCAGCAAAGGGCGAGCCATTCATGTTGGATATTCCTGGGGTGAGCTCCACTGCAAACGTGCAGTTATGAAGGGTGCAAGCCGGCATGCTTGATTTTAGTTCAGTTTAGTTCATTCTGTTACAACTGCGCATAAGATCTGGCCTGCATCAAGTACCTTCTGTACCAGTTACAGTGAATCATGACTAACGTGCAGCCCATGGACAGCATTTCCAAAATTAAAGAGCAGCAAAATACTTTGACAATTATTCAGGTAGGAGTTTGTGCACAAGTACACAGTTTAATTTGCTTTAATGGCAAAAAATATGTTATACAACCTTGTCTGGATATCAAAAACCTCCGCTTCTCTAGCATCACAGCTTGTAGAAAGCTAAATATTTAATAAAAATTCAAACCCTCGTTGTAAATGAAACAGACAAACACCGAGGAAATGAGACGGTTAGGTTGTAGACTCCAACTTGCATAAAATATACTTATCATTAGAAAGACTGCAGTCATTCGCAACATCACACCTGCTTGACGGTTTACTTTGCTGAATTATGTTTCACTGAAAGCCTGTTGAAACAAAACTCCAATTCTAAACCTACAGAGGAGTTTTCATGAAGAATCATGTGTGCCAGCAGCATATTTACCTGGCGTGATGACATGTGCAGTTATTAGCTAACAATGATGATCTAAGATATTTGCCTCAGATTTCCATTATATATCATTAAGATGCACGACCAGACAAATGCTCCACTGCCTTGGTTCGCTCACATTGGGCTGGATTTGTAGGTGGGTCTCTCTTTAAAATTCAAGCTCTCGTCACCTCTGAACCAGGGAGGTAATGGTGCAACGATGGCTACTACTGATGAACCATAAAAGTAATCTATGTTGAGCGGCCAAGCTCCGCCCCTCTCTGATGGAAGGCGAAGTTTACTGAGGAAATTTTAGAACTGCTTTGCAGTCTTCATTTACTTTTGTGTAACAGTTCATGAATATATAGAAAAATTCAAGAGGACGCGTGTGAATCTTTAGTTTTTAAAGGCTGTGTGCATGTACGGTGTTTACTTTCTTCTTAATTACTTATGACTGCTTATTTCATGTTTGTTAATAAATGACATATTCGCAGCGACTGGCTTTCATCCTTTTAATGGTAGTTGGTCCCCTTTGATTACCCTTGAAATATTAAGATAAAATTAAACTAGAAGGGGGGAGACGCAAGTCAATTTGTATGACTTTATTGAACCCCACGCATATAACCACTCAAGATAATAAATAGGGACGCTTTTTTAAGGGTACCTGAAAAGGCGTGGTTCGTCTATTGGAAAGGTCGGACTGAGGGTAGACGTGCTTTATTGTGTGGATCGAATCGGTGGAGTTGCAGCACACCTACCTCAAAACGATTTTCAGTTTATTATTGTTTTGAAATGAAATATCAATGACTAGCATCCGTCATGAGGAATGCAACAATTAACTGATCATAAACAAAGTGCGGGAGCACAAGCCTGAATAACACATGACGTTATTCACATTTTTTAACTGTAGTTGATCGTGTGAGGTCATTATGTGATCCGCGAAACATAGTTAGGCGAGACAAGGCAAGGTGCTTTCCACCCATTCGTTACCCGTCTAATTAGTTCCCACATGTTTGCGATTCTACCGGTTGCCTCATTCGCCATGCATTTAAGCTTAACATATCCCGTAGAAGAGGTCATAGGGGATTTGCACATTATCGGACCAACGACTTTCAGATGATTCTGTACTAGCAGAGTTACTAAAAGTTCTGTTAAGTCGCTGGAGTTTTTCGTTCAAACCAGTTGCTTGCCAAAACAGTAACTCATGTACAAAAACCTCATTCGTTTCTTCTTCTTAATCCAACTTGTCTTCAGTATCAACTATCTTTGAAACATTTTATTTCCAGAATGAATATCACACTGTTTCTATGGCTTCTCCGTGGCCTTTGAGATAGTGCTGTAAACATAAGGTTAGCAGGTCAAAATAGTACTGACCAGGAAGGAAGATTGCCTGTAAACTTACTCAATACACTTCGGATCAGTTTCGCCCTTTCATGAGCTTAGCCCTGAATTTCCTTCAAATAGTAAGCGAAATTCACACGTTCACAAATTAACTCGGTACCATTCCGCTCCGTTTGTATGGAGTGAAAATTGATACAAGCCCAAAATAAACCATTTATGGATGCGAGATTTGTTTTACCTCAACTAGAAAAAGGCCTCTGAATTGGGACCACATAGGCGCGTCCTTCAGGCCTGGTGCTCCTGAGAAACAGTCATTTCATGCAAGGAATTTACTAATTGCCACTCACGTTGGTCCAAATTTGGGTATCATAGGGCAAATACTATTCAGTGAGAGATTGATATGTTTGGTGAATTTATGTAAGCCTGTTTATCTCATAGAAAATCGCGCCTAAGTCAGCACCTGTCATCATGACACAAAAACTGAAGTCCATATAAAAAGACAATTTCCGAATCGGCTACCTTCCAGTCCGACTCCAGTCTCGCACTTATAACCGAGGTATTGTCGTCACCCGCCTATTTCTTTTAAAACCATACAATCAGGAACCCATTAATGAACTGTTAAAATTGCACCAATAACCAGTGACCCCGCGGTTGATGACCTTACCAAATGGGTTACTCTGCCACCGTTCGGAGCACCAAACTAATCATATTTCTATAGTTCTGAAAGGCTCGTCAGAATTCGAGTCATGTCCGTGTGCCATCAGACAGGTAAACAGTCATAGCACATTCGCCCGATATCAAAATCCAAGCGCTGACAGGACTTCCACCAAAAATTTTGGAAGGTCCTGACGTGACTAGTGACCACGGTAGTTGTTTTCCTGTAGGTGACCTTACAGCACTAAGTAAAACTTCATTCGTAGACTGCCTCATTAAAGGATTATTCGTGCCATAGGATCTTACCCCGCTGCTGTTTTTCACCCATTCTTGTGTCTCAAAAACTATTTAAAGCAGTACCTCCACCCCTCAGTGTTAGCTTAGCATGCAACCCAACCAACGCAGCATAGCGGTGGAATAGTGCATCTCTATGTTTCTGTTTCATGTCATTGGTGCTAGCGATCAGCAGTAAATCAACAGATAAATTGTCACCTCAAAATTCCGGGCCGAAATCTTTCGTTACTATTGACTGTCTCTGTCCGACTTCTTCAAGGAAGAGTCGGTCCAAACTACTTTCAAGTCTTTTTCCAGTTGTTCTGCATACACAGTCTGGATGTTCCAATTCGTACCCACTTTCTCGTGTTTCACACCACTTTTATATTATCCTGCATTTCCAGACAGTAATTCTTTGTATCACAGAATGTCCTGTCCCTTCAAAACGCCAAAGAGAACAAAAACAATAAAGCCTCTACCACAATCGGCTAGAAGTTACGTCATTTGAAGAACGTTATACCTCCCAAAGTTAGTTCGGTTGACCTCTACAATAAAACAGACCCAATAATCACTGAGGAACACAAGGGAGCTAAATCTTCTGGTTTGTGAAACAAAATATAACCGGGAAATTTCGGACCATCATGTGGTCGGTGGTTATGCAGCACTGCCGAAAAATTGGTGTACTCATATTTTTTCAACAAGAGGTGCTCGTCAGTGGAGTTCCATAGGAATTCGCTGGCTGCAGTCAAAGCTTGTTTTCTCCGGTGGACTTTCGAGAAGTGCTTCCAGTTAAACGGGCAATTCAGTTTGGTCTCTTTTTGACTCCAATTTAATTCGCAAATGGGTGCACTTCATCAGCTGCATGGCCTGCACTGAGATAACAACTGTATTATGAATTCCATTCTGTCCTTTAGCAACCAAAACTGACACACCACATTTCACATTGCTGTGTGTGGTCCAGCAGTTTACTGTCCTGCTTCAACTCGCTTGGTGAGTGACGCCCACAACCTTTGAAAAAAAGCTTGATTTGATCAGATATTCCCCAGATTCATTACTACGTCTTTGTTTTTCCATAGCCTCACGTAGTCAGGCTCATGTGTAATCAAACTGTAATTAAGTCAGCTGGATCACGGAATCCGTCCATCCAATTTTATTAGGTCGTTTACAGGTGCTGCTGTTATTATGCAAAATGCACCCTTCTTTGTAGGCCAGTACTAAGAACTGATGAAAACAATCTCGGTGTCCATTCGATTCCCTTCGAAAAAATTCAGGTAGTCATCCAACTTCATTACGCCTAACTCTGTTTACAACATTTTTCACTACTGAGAGTAGCGGACTGAAACGGAATTCCTTGAACAGTCCTATTCATGCCTTAGTCTGATGTGAGCGTCAAGTCCACACAAAGTTCACAAACTTTGTAACCAGCTGGGTACAGTCAAGCAGTATTTACTGTTTTGCAGTGTTCTAGCAACCGAAATATTGTGACAAGCGAACTCATTAGTCCAAACATTCAAGGAATCTACCGATTTTGTTTTAGAGGCCTCGGATCAAGCACACATGTCCCACATGTTTATCCCCAGCAGTCTGATTATACACGTCCATCGAGGCGGGATAGCCCTAGGGACCTTGCCCTTAGTGTCATTGGGTTCAAAGTGTGAAAGTAAGTACACGATGCCAAACGGAAGTGAGTTGCAATCGAGAGTTCTTCTGGTAAGTGTAGCTGTGCCAAAATTCCGTGAAGCACCGTGCAGCTGCTTTATCTTGGTGGAAATCACCAACATCCCAAGTCTAGTGCGATCCCAGTGAAACTCGAACTCGCGACCTCCAGGTTAGTAGTTTAGGACTAAATCTCGCCAAACTTTCAACACTATCGAAGTAGCTCAGAAGGCTTGAACCTTCTGTCTGCGAAATCGTCAATGAAGGAGTCAATCAACACTTGACTACGTGATGTGAACTCCGTGAGTTAAAGATTAGTAGTTCTATATACAAACTGCAAGCTTATCATGGAGTTTATCAGCTACTCTTCGCCGAACGATTTAGTCTTCAAGTATTAGCTCACGGGCTGCGAATTCGAATACCTCTGAAAGTATGTGAGATGCGCCATGCTGATGATTCCTAACATGTATAAAACAGCTATACGGTGATTCTCGGACTTGTGCACAGAGTAAATTCTCTGAATTGAAATTTCCGAATCTCTTCCTAAGTTATAAGCGAAGTGGGTACGGCTGATCGTTAACATGACCACGTTAACTCTTTTGGTAATGAATACATATTATGCAGCATCAGAATTTTGTTTACGTCATCCCCATAAGCAAACATATGGATAAAATGTTTTGTCCAC
Organism: Opisthorchis felineus; assembly: GCA_004794785.1. Classification (NCBI taxonomy): domain Eukaryota; kingdom Metazoa; phylum Platyhelminthes; class Trematoda; order Opisthorchiida; family Opisthorchiidae; genus Opisthorchis; species Opisthorchis felineus. The sequence goes on along the minus strand of SJOL01006422.1, from coordinate 45,478 downwards.
GTGGCCTCTCAATGGTGGATACCACTGATGGTTTTTCACTTCCACGAAACCGCCTTTTACCGACAGTCTTTTGCCTGGGTAAGGTATTCGGAGAAACGTTTGCTGGTTAATCCACACTTCTATTTGCTACCGCAGCACACCTGCAGATCCCTTCTGCTAGTTATTCCTTATGGGTGAACATATCTGCTGATTTTATTCAAAATCACACTAGTATAAACAGTAAATTAATTTTATGTACAGCTGCAACTTCACCAACACTCTTTGGACGGTTTAGTCGAGTTTAGCTAATTTTTTTGGACGTTGATCTGTTTGCAGATGATCGAAACTCGCTTGTAAACGTTTCCTTACCCTAAGAGACATCGTCGTTTGGATGGGTAAATCCTCTAGTTTCGCCTGCTTTTATGTAGCTCCTGAGGGGTACTTAGTGTATGTAATTTGATCGACTGTTTCACGATTATCTAGCAAGTACACTGATTGGTTTGCTTGGGGTATGTGTTGCGTTGTGGTTTGATTATCTTGCAGTTGTCTGGTCCGTTCACTAGCAACATTCCAGTAGTTCTGGTCACTTACTCCAAATGATCGTTTCTTTAGTTACAGTCTTGTTTTATATGATTTTCTTTTCCTACTTTCGTAAGTCATCCAAAACATTGGTTCGTGTTTGGCTCGTTTGTGATCTTGTTCCCACCCGATGGGTTCTTTCTTGCCTCTAATAAGCTATAGTGCAACATGTAATTTGGCTGTGTACGTTTAATAGGTTTCCAAGGTCACTTCTTGAAACGTGTCTACAACTTACTGATTGGTGGGTAAATACAGCACCAACTGCTGGTAATTATGTTTCCTTTCTTAGATTACCGTTCAGGACTGTTTACCTGGTCTGTCCATAGTCCACACCTTATTAAAACTGCAAGGCTATTAAGAGGGTGCCTAATAGCATACAGTAAGACTGGCTAAAAGAGGAACTGAAAGAAAATAGAATCTCTTTAATCTTTCTTAAGCTCATCTACATATGAATTCTTGACCAGATAGGAACGCTCAATTTCCGTTTGATCGCAGTAAATTTGCTTTAGGCCGATAGTGAGTTAACAACTTTTGAGTCTCCTAATCAAAGGTTCGCTTAAAATGCAAACAGCGACACTTATTACTGTAACAAAATCTGGTTCATCGTTTATTCAGGCGGATTAGCGTGAGTACTAGTCGATAAATCTCAATACAGTGTTATTCTGCAAATATCCAATTTTAAGACACGGCGCATTCTGAACGGTATTAACCTTGTCAGTTTTGACAAACAGATGTTTATCGGCTAATTAACATTGCACGGTCAATATTCGTTCTAAAACCAAAATATTCACGTGATCGCTCGATTTAATAACCATTTCCGTACACAAGGACAAGGACCTCCAGCGTTAGAGATCAACGTGTCTACTGATCGTTAGATTTCGGCGTAAGGATCGAACGTTTCTTGCAACTTCGCCTGTGCATAACGTTTTAACTAAATCCTCGATGGGAATCGATAACAAAGTACGTCATCCATCTCCCAGGCCAGGCACAACTTTCCAGTAAGGCATCCCTACCATGCTAACTTCTACCTCAACAAAAATGCACAGTCAAAGACCATTTGTCTCGAGCGCTAATGATAAACCGGTCAAATAACCGGACGAATCCAACAGTAGACCGCCGTTTGTAGTGCCATTTGGGTAAAATAATGTAGACTGTTTTGGGCTACTTACAAGTGAAAAATCGTCATACAGTTGCTGTCAATGGGAGGAAATCTAACATAAAAGCCCACTCTCTTGGTTTCGCCGTAACAAAATTAAAGTTTCCCTGTGCTTTTCTTGCAGCTTCAATGCTTCTGAGTCAGTCTCAATTTTCTTCCAGTAGCTGTACGCTTTTGAATTCATTTGATGTTTGATGTGCTCCATAAAAGCTTTTTGATTGAAAAGATGCTGAGGTTCTGAGACAATATTTTTCACCTACCTATCTATTGCGCAGACCAACTAAATAGAGTTATTCGACAGGCCTTGGAATTGTGCTGAACAGTGATTCTAAAAAACATCTTGTAGTAGTTTTATAGAAACGCATAAAAGCGGATGACTCAACGCTGGATCTAACCTGAACTTGGTTTGAAACGAACATACTAACTACCTATCGGGAGGTATGGGGGCCATCCTTCATGCCCTGGACGAAACGCTCTCTCATTCATTCCTTTCTCAGGGATTTTCCGTTTCTGATAAACAAATAAAACATGCTATCAAGACTTGTGTTCAAATTGGGGCTGAATATAAGTGCTTTGTCGTTCTCTGAGTCACTCCCAAAGGTCTCACCCTACGCCGCACAAAGGTCCTGAGTTGGTGCGTAGAGAGAAAGAAGAAAACCAAAGTCGTTCTATAATTTAAAGTCACTGTTCGCTCCAGGAAGTATCCCGTCGGTTGAATAAATAACCTTTTAATCAAGTGGAATTTTCAACAGTATTTCAGCGAAATTCACGCCAGGTACACCCACTGTTGCACAAAATGTATACTCCTTAGCCTTAGCTGATTCATCCGACTGATCCACATCAGAATGAATTGACATATATTAGAGGTGCTTGTATGCGGTCGCAAGACAACAGCATGACCCCCAGAGATTACTTCACATGACCTAGCTAACGCTTCCACCTGCCCCAAATGCACTGGTAAAAGTACTGGAGTAAGTTACGTCCCTTCAATGCAGAGCTGCAGAAATCAAAGCACCAAAATATTTTCAGTGGTCGAACTTGTTGTCATCTTAAACCTCGTCCTTCTTAGAATGCATCTTCCACACACAATTGTCAGATTTTGTGCATCTCACTCAGGTGAAACATTGCAGTCACGCTGACCGACAGTTTGGCAGTTTATCATTGAGCTGTTACTACATTTTAGGGTGCTTTCACCCGAAAGGTCGCTTTTGCACAATGAATTACAACCCACTTGCCTTTGGTGATCTCTTGTCACACGGAAGGTACAGCTGGGTTATACAGTCGCAATATCGCCCATTAAGCTTTCAGACAGAAAAGCCTTGGCATTTCGAGGACGCATTGCAGTCTATTGGCTTAGTTTTTGCTTTAAACATACACCATCTTCCTGTAGCTATTTCGGATAAACGCTAGCCATCCAGGTTATGGGCAAATGATAATGATCCATAAAATGTCCCTGCAGGATGAGCAATATTACCGTTGCGGAGAGCAGTTTAGAAAAATGCAGCCCCTTTTTGGTAATTCTGTTTACCTATTTCGCAAATAAAATTGTTAAAACAACAGTTTAGGAAGACATCAAAAAGCGTCCTTCCGCTTTGTGGAGTCTGCAATCCTTAACAGGCTTTATCAACTAGGCGGAGTCCTAATCCACCTTCACTTGCTTTTTACTGTCTCATGTTCGGCGCAATCACTCTCCATATAAATGTTCAGGGATTCTGATACTTTAGCGCGCAGTTTGTTGTGTAAATAAGTCGCCACGAAACTGAAAATCATGAAGACCCGCGCGCTTGCAAAGATTTATTGATTCAAAATTATTTGGAGGAATCCCCACGCATATGTTTTGAATCATCATGCTGTGTTTGCCGGGTCATCGCCACCGGAATTGTCATCCATGCTGCCATGGATTTAAAATACTCCGTCTGTGAAGCTTGAGCGCAAAAAATGAGTGAAATGAACAAATCAATTAGCATAAAAAAGGGATTTCAAAGCTCACGGTGTACAGTGATATGACTGAGCTCTTTATGCCACGTGATATTTGAATCTTTTGCCGGATGTGAAGCAAAACTATCTTAACATCCGTATTTCCAACATTCATGTACGCATGCCTATATATATACATTTATTTATCCATTTATTTATTTATTTACGGGTGACTATTCGACAACATATACGATAGCAGGCTGCACAAAAAAGGTGCATCCCAGACGCATAGGTCAAATGTCGGTGAAGAATACTAGAAAGGTGGTTCAAATTCATTTATGGAATGCTAATCTTTATGGGTAGACAAAAGAATTTTCTCGGAACTGAAGCTGATTTACGCACGTTCTCAACACAACACGCATTCTATTGTTGCGTAAGCCATGCGTGGCCTCATGCCAGTTTGTATGCTGTTTTAAAGACATCACTGAAAAAATTTGAACAGTTTTTCTCCAATCAATCTTCCACTAACTTTCTATTTCACCTTGAGTACCAACTCATTGGCAACGAAGAAAAAATGTCTACCATTAGTTATGTGTGCAAAATCTTGCCTTTCAGCTTTTCTTGGATTTATAGTGCAGTTTCTAGACATAATTGGTAGTCGTCTTCATATGCATTTGAAAAATACGAATAATGCGTGCTTTGTAGATTCATAAAGGTAAAACTTACGTCCCAATTGACGTCATCTCAACTCAATATTTTGTCACGCAAATCCGTCCCATATAGACTTCCAGAACTCATTTGCTTCCAACTGCATGAAGCCTAACAGGACACTCTTTTCAGTTGAGATTTGATAGGAATATGAGGACTGTGCCTTAAGTTAATGCGGGGGCAATAGTATCATGTTGTTCCACAATTTTTGTCATGAAATCCTCTATAACACTCATTCTATCCAAATGTGTCCAGCGTATAAATGGCCTGGAGTTTTGCGTATAACCGGTGGAATATGCGGTCGTTTAAAGAGTTTTGTTGGAAATTTTCATCTGACCTGTATTATTGGCCTGTCCGCTTTTGGCGTGACTAAATGAGATGGTGCGCAAACGACGTGAGTGTAGCCTTATAGGACTAAGGTTCGTCCCAAGTTCAATTTATTCCGAAGGTTTTCAGTAGCGTAGTTCTAACCAACCGATGGTAAAAGCTCCAACATCGAATGATACCGACCCATTGAGATTGTACAGCACACATGCTGCGGGGCGGGTACGCAGCACCACTGCATGTAATGTTAGAACCCCGCTTGCAAAGCTTTAGCGATGTTGAGATTGTTATTAGTTGCGGAACTGGCAGAAAGTTTATTGGCACATTATGACCACAACAACCGTAATGTCTGCCCTAATGCAACCGTTCTGATTAGTTCGCGCAAAGAAAATGTCCACTAAACCCGTGTTTTACTCTTATTAAGGCCCATCAATACATCACAATGAAGTGATTACACAGCCATATTGCTTGTTTGGATGTCTCGCGATCTAACCTCAAATTCGAATTCACATGGTTCTCGTTTGAATAGTTCTAATCCTTACCTTGTGCAACTATTTTGATTAATTCTGAACTCGCTTTTTACTCACCATCAATGCATATCCCTGGCCGCGCCGCACCGCTAACTTGTTAATCAAGCGTGCTACCGGCATTTGAACGGTGTAGACTGGATGCACTTGAATTATCATGTCTGAATGCCCAGGAGAAACCACTTATTGCTAACCAAACATTGTCCAGCAGGTTTCAAACGTCCGTGACGCTACCTGGTTGGGAAATCCTGACAGGTGGGTCAATCGGCCGAAGCAGCTAGGACAGTTACTGGTCAGTAATTCGAGGTGTCATGTAAACCAGCAACATCATCCAAGCGTGAATAAGTTCGCCCTTTCAGAGGTGATGATTCGGTCGCGTCCAATGCGCACTGACAGAATGGTCGTAAGATACTCGCATCGTATATCAGATGTCCGGAGTTCAAGCGCCAATATAACCAAGGGTATGCATTGCTGATGAGCTCTATTAAGAGTGGAACGCGAGTCTAGTGCTCTCCTCTTCTGCGTGGGCTCCTTGGATTAATTGTGCCACGACAATAGCTGGACTGTTCAAACGAGAGTTGCATCAGCGTGCATTCTACAAACACCGTATCCACCTATAAGTACTTCTACCTCGAAACGTCAAAACGCAAGTCAGCCGCAATAGGAGTGATGCAGGTCAAAGATCCAACCGCCATAGCATCAGTAATCTCAGAAATAAATTATGAATATTTTAATCGACAGTTCTGTTCATCGGAACACTAGATCTTGGCCCCAAAGAGGAGCAAACGACCAACAAGTTTTGAGGTAAACCAGTAGTGACCATTTTGGTGTGCTTGATTCAGTCATGATCTACTCTGCTACAAATCTAAACAGCGTTCGCTAGAATTTTCGCAAAAAGCTTTCAACTTCTTGTTGTTGTACACTCGTTTTAAAATCCTGATATAGGCCTTGTCCACCCTTAAGCACCTGGGCGAAAAACTCAGTTGATTTTGGATGCTTTAAAAGGGTCTTGTCGGAGTTCACTGAATCTCTTTACTCCATCATGAATAAGAGCTCAATATATTACATCATAACTCCTACAGGCCATAATCTAACAAGAACGAAAATGACTGGATGAATATTGTTTAATTTATTGTTGCAAATCCATTATCAAGCAAATTGCATTGTTTTGTGCCGCTAACCCCACTGTCTACTCCTACCCTTCACGTGCAGTATGTCGGTCAGATAACTCTGAAATAGCTTGGCAATGCAGCGTTTGGTAGCAGCGTTTTTGATGACGTCAACAGTTTTTGCTTGACTGTCGACTGATAAAAACAAGCCGATGACTGTCGAAGCTTCCACTTAATTTGCACCCTGGGAATCAACAGTTCCACGAACCAAATGTGTTTGGCACGGTTATCCATTTCCCCGGGTTCATTTCCTCGATAGCGATTGCCAACATAATTTCCATCGTCGTCATCCTCAGTGAGAGCAACACCAGAGAACGTGCCGTACAACCGTGTCCCTCTGTTTAACTAAGGAATTACGGTTGAAATAATGAAGCACTGTGGGGATCTTAAGCAAATTCGTCACCGAAATCCGAGGTGCATACACCTCTAGTACTTATTCAGGCAGTCTGAGTTGCACGAATGTCATTAAAATTTGTGCGCTGCTATATTTTAGTGTCTCCAGCCAAGCAGAGGAAAGGTCTTCTGGGCCCAATCTTTGAACGTAAACAGCACCAGTAGCACCCAGACCTTACGTCTCATCTCACATTCCTCTCTGCGATGTCATGTTCTGTGCTACCCCAGAATTCCTTTCCACATCATCCAGAATGTGGTACAATCGTGCCAATGCACCGCTGTATCTGTCATAGGGGGGAGAATGATTTTGCTTAACCCGCTCTTGGTAGTTTCTCACAGGCCCATTTAGAGAATAAGACGATTTCTAAATCTTGATCGCCTCCGAGCTCTGATGCTAAAACAAAACTTGCACATACATGTCACTCTATGATACGCACGACTTTGAGTCGGCTGAAGCGAAAGATTTGTGTTAACGCGTTTTGCTTTAACTTATATGTGGGGTGTGTAGTATTGACTAGTAAAAGTTATGCATAGTTACGTCATCATTAGATACGTTGAGCCTGCAAAAAGCAACTTCCTCTGTATGCGGTGAGCTTTATTATAAAAAATGCTCAACATCTTTTATTTTCGAACTTTTATTGAGTACAATGTAGTCCAGCAGGATCAAGGCCAAAATACTGGTAGCTAGATTGCTCAGAAAGAATAAGCACAAGTCATTTTTAGAACCGAAGTAATAAGAGTGGAAATGATATATATATATATATATATATGCTACAATATTGTTTGCCCATAAAGCTTATCATTCATAGTCGGGATCTGAATATCCATGTGGCTGCAGATGCAAGATCCTGTTGACTTAGTATATTTATGGATAAAACGTTTGTAAATTTCAAATCCACAGCCACCGTCCACGATGAATATGTTTGTGGAGTCATGGAGCAGGCATAAATCAAACGGTGTGTAAATCCTGGTTTTTGCGGAATCACTGTCAAATACTTACATACCGCCACAACCACACGAGTTCGCCCAAAGTTTGCGCTGCTGCACTTATCCGACCAAAATTGTGGTAAACTGGATTGAAGTTCTTCACACACAGGAGGTCAACCCCATGGATGATTTTCTCTTTCTGCAAAGACTTTATCTAGACAGTTGGTCGGGCTTGGTGTTTAGCTTTCCCATGCAACCGAGCAATAAAGCATGTTAACATTGATTTATCACTTGTGACCAGCTAAGACATCAATAGTCCATATATTGCGATTTGTCGTTGTGGCCCGCCAGTATCGCTGTTTCGGTATCATTTCCAGTTTTCGGTTTAAATTGAAAGGGTTATGCACACAACTTTAATTAATTCCAATATCTTATAGCCAGGCGGAGTACGATAAGTATATTCTTTATTTATAAATTTGAAACTGGTTTCACAGAATGGAGGATTATTCTCATGTGAGTGGAGACCAGTCAGTCAGTCAGTCAGTCTATTCAAGCCTACATCATGTATCCAAAGTGGTTTGATATATTCACCTGCTTTCCTGTCATTCTGGCACATCCATCTGCTGATGTGTTAGTCTGTACCCAGCTGACTGTCACAGATACTGTGCTTTCTGTTTGATGGTTGGCGATAATTCAATGCTGACGAGCGATGCCGGACTACCTGCGTCCACGAGTGTTGCTTAGTGTTTTTTTTATGACAGAAACGACGTGATAGGTTCATGCGGCAAAAATCAACCAAGCCGTCAGGCCTTTCTGTTGATTTTCTCGAAGGCGTGGTATGCAGATCGTTTTTGGTGATGGTAAAAACATATTCGATGTGGCGAAAGACCGAAGACGAACTCGGTCTTTAGGGCGGTTCTAGAGAGAATCTAGGTGAGAACGTGATTATAACATGGAAGTCGCCCTCCACTGGGATTTCACAGGGCACCTCAGGCTAAGGACTTGTTCAGAAACTTAGTTAAGCATGTATCTGAAGATTTATTCAAGTCGTGATAAAAGGCTTTGCGTTTTGATTTTTACTGAGTCTTTTCAGGTACTACAATCTGTACCAAAGACTTGGGTCAATACAACTTTGAGAATAGTCATTTAGGTTGAGGGATTTCATGGGTGGCTGTTGTTATCGGTGAGCAAATAAGCATTTCCAACAATGCTCCGTGGAATTCCTGGATTGGAAAATGTTATTAAATGGAGCCAGTAAGGCGTTCTTGTAAGGTAATCCAAAGCTAAATTCCTATCGATAACATCTGTTCACGAAAAAACTCTTGATATTTAGAACCCGTATCTGCATGTCATTCTGACTGATAGCATTCCAATGGAGATTTCATTCACATTTCGGACCAATCAACCAGTCAGTTCTGAACAGTCACAGAATTTTGCACTTTTGCATGGTTTTCATCATAGAATCTTCTGCAGGTTTCTAACCGAAGGAAAACTAGAACTCCAATTTGTTCAGTTTGATACATTCAAACGCAGATAAAGAAGCCAGCCCATGGAACTAATCCAGGTGTAAACCTCTACACCTGCTCATCGGAATTACATGTGATTCTGTGAATTCCTAGCACAGATTAACAGTATTGATGTTCCTGTGATGTAGACCAAGCCGCTGGAATCTAATTTCTACAGTAACTTTATATAAACCGGAAAAGTCGCCTCATAGGAGCACTTTTTATCTCCTGCACAGATGTCATACGCAAAAGGTAAGAGCTTGACTTATCACGAATAGCAGAGCAGTTGTTTTATTTATCATACTGAACAATTTTCTTGTCTTTTAACATTTTTCGGGGACATTAGGAGATGACCTAATTGCTTGGCGCACTCACGGTTGAATCTGAAGTCAATTTAGCTTTTCGATTAACGTAGTCTCTCGCTTGTTCATCCAGCCCTGAGGATAGTTGTGATAACCAAAAGAAGAAAGGACGACCAATTATTTCAGCAAGTTTGCCTGGAGTTCCAAACTTAACACTGCATTGGCCACCGGCTTCTGTTACATCATTTTAAGCTACTGACTACTTTGTCGACCTGATTAGAAACCCGTTGGAACTACTAACTTGCCAAAAGGACCAAATGCGTGACCCGGCTAAATCACTAACGGATGGACACCAGAGTAAGGGTCATTCAGCTACTTACCAAAACATTACCGGTATGGTTTATACAGCTCTGAGCCCAGTATGTTAGTGACAACACGCTCTGTGTGACGACACCAACAAACGATTTCATAATCTTGCATTGTTCGCCTCGGATTCTTGGTGTTTTCACAACAGGCCTTTCGGTTAAGAATTCCCTAGTTTCTGCGTTTCATTTAAGATAGGACGTCGCATGCTATTTTTCAGTATCCAGGCCAGTGTACAAACATGCATAATCCTATAGTTTCGCTAAACGGTGTAGGTGTGAGTAGTTTCTTGGTCATTATTTGAGGATAGTCTCATTTAAACAACTCAATAAACTGTTCGTAATAATTCTTTATAGGTCAGAGAATCCACAGCGATCCACATCCCCAATCATTTTTACTAAGACTTGCTAACATTTTTCGACTGATTTATAAAAAGCACTTACGCATTTCACAGTCTGCCAGAAGATCATTTATTCGAACCACCCGAACTTCCTTGGAATGGATAGTCAAAGATAAGATAAGCAATAAGACCAATCGACCGACAGTCATGCGGCACAAATAGTCTCTTCCATAAAACTGAAAACAGCTGCCTATTCAGCGTTGATGATTATATTGTGTGGGCAAATAATAGAGACGCATTTTCAAGACTTATAAACAAAATACCGTGCACTGTAGTGCATAGGGTGGTTTATTACCTTCCGGTAATGTTTAGGCTCAAGGTCTTTTCAACTCCCACGCATACTGAGAATGCTAAATGAACCAGTGAGAGTAAGGCTTGACTACATGTTAATTGTTAATTGTGTTAGATGGGCGATCGATTAGTACTCAAGTTCTGCAAAGCTCTACACAAAGTGCACAAAACTGTCACTGACCAATCAGGAATTAGCAACAGAGCGTGAACCCATAAATGGAGACCAAGAAACAACACTTAACGGATGGTCAAACGGTTAGTAACCAATTCAAGTGACATTGTGAGGGATCTCGTTGGTCCCTCATTTTAGCAGCCCCAACTCGATGACACTCGCTTGAGCACAGATAACCCACTTTTCAAACAACTAAGTTGTTACCTCTGGAGGGATTTGTCTGATACCTCTAGTTCTTACAGAGTTGTAGCCTACTTCGCAATGCTCAAGTCCCCACTTGCTTTTTCAGCAGTGACCGTAAACCGGGTCATTTAATAAGTTCAGGGCAATTCATGCTGGTAAGAACGAACAAAAGGGCAACCGGCACCATCATATGTGGTCAGTTTAAAAGGATATCATTGTACGTGAGTTTACTGCCATTCTTGTAATGCGTACAAGCCTCTGATCCCAACATGTTAATCTGCAAATAAACCTTCTGACTAAAGATTACTTCGCACTCACTAGCCATCTTCAAGAGCTATTTGCGGTCACTTGACCTTCCGAATTGTTTGTTCCTTATTTCGAATTAGGCGTCAACTAGTTTTTCTGTGAAAGTAGTCGGTGAGTCGACAGCTACTTATGTTTCAGTGAATACATCCTCATGATGAACATGATAGAGAGGTAAAATCTTGAGAACGCGATATTTGAAACAACGGTACCAAAGCTAAAAAGATTCCCAAGAATAATCTGCATGCTCAGTGATGAAGATGGACATATTTTGCCATGCAGGATTCCTGCTAGTATCTCACTAAAGGATGGCAATAAAAAACTCACGAGTAGTCGCACAGCACCTTGGGCGAAAAGGTGTGAAATGAAGCATGTGATTATGCCCCAATGCTCGCAAGTTCGGCGCCCGTTAAAGTGTAGAAATCTCTTTTAAGTAAGAATGTTTTTCACAGAACTAAATGCTTATCCAAGAATCTAGCGAATGTTTTGCGATCTTCTACTCACCATCAAAAGCAACCTGCCAGTGTTAATTCAGCGCTGTTATTATTTGTTATCCGAACATAGCTGTTAGTTGCCTGAGTTCACGGATGCAAAATGAAATACTTTATTCATGTGCGTGCGGTTCACTTGGAAAGTAAAAAAGCTAGTAAAAAGTTGGATTGTACTCAGAGCTTTCGTAGTTGGGCTATGTAATGCGCATTTCAAACCTTCGTTTGTCGAAGGGGGCGTTGTTTTTTGTGCCCATTTCATAGTGATGCAAGCAGAGAGGTGGCGAACCTTTGACCTGACAGGAGGGTATGAAAGATACTACAAAAAGTCTGCGTGCCGTCGGTGCGGCTGCCTTCCAGGATCCGGTTCCCTTGATGTGTATGGTCAAAGACACTGCAAGATATGGCTGTTCATCACTGGCAATGGTGCTCTCGTTGTTTGTTTCCATTTTAGATTGTGTGAATGAGTGTTTTGGGGTGTAGGTACCTTAGAATGATTGTGTAGACATAATGCTGAGTCCATAGGTTTTCCACTTTTACTCTTTTTTTCACAATAAGGCTTTTCACTGAGTCATGGTTTTGCGTCAGAAAAGCATCAGTGCTGAACACTGACGTCATGCTGTCGATGATGATGATGATGAATACCTTACAATAGCATATGCTTTGTTAAATATGCTTTGCTCCGGTTTTTGGTCTGATATCGTCACAAATATATAACGGTTCCCATCGACACTTTTAGAGACCAAACTGGTGGCAACGAAGCTGAAGGAAACCTTATATCTCGTTGCAGGGTGGGCAATAACTGAGTCCCGCTGAGAATGTCCACTCCAGAAGGTTTGACGACCTAAGGTTTATTGCATGATTACCCACCCAAATTAGGAATTACGTTCCAGGTCTGATTTTGCGAATAGCACGTCACTTATGGAGGACATGTATCTGGCTTCTGTCGAAATTTTAGAAAAATCCACATTAAAAAGCCATCGCCACAAGTAAGAGACCACCCCATATAGGGATGCTGCAGAAGAATTTGTTCGTAAACAAACCACGTGGATACTACTTACGGAGGCTCAGTCTACTTTTAGCGGTCAGGGTTAAATTACACTTTGTATATTCACTAACTTGTGATTATTTTTGTAATCCTCAAACAACTGGTCTCTGACAACGTCTTGTTACCGGTGTATTGTTTCGATCACCTGTCATGCGTAATGTATGCTGCGTTACAATCTACCATCATGTGTGTAACATGTATCTGCTATGATCATATGCTATGATTTAGTGTGTAACAATTACACGTGATGCAGTTTGTAACGAAATATGACCAAGAATTGGTCATAGAATTATTGGACAAACCACGGTATGCATCCCGGAGACGGTTTTTATACAAGGGTAAGTGTTGTTCTAATAACTAACCGGGCCAAACCCTTCAACTAGTCTCTTGCCAACAGGAGACTCCAAATTATGATTCCAAATAAATGCAATATATCACTATTTATCTCTTCGCCTCACAACAAATACACGTGCAGTAAGTGCAGTCGTGTGCAAGTCTACTGGGAAATCACAGGAGTAGGCAGCGGCAATTAAAAACTTGACACAGTGACCAGGTAGACGATGATGAGTTTTCCTTTTTGTCTTATTTCCTGGTTGCTCTCGGCTGAATACGCATACGCTGGGAAACGTAAGCACGGCATAGAGAGGGAGATGATGAACAGTCGGAATCGTTGGCAGTGTAGTTGAGAAAACCTTGATTAGATCTCCGGTGGTTTTATTATTTGTCCAAGATGCGGAAGAAGAAGTTTACCTGGAATAGAGAAAAAGAAGTTTTCCCCTCAACAGGTGTGTCTGTGTTTGTTAACCACCAAAAAGTTAGTCTTACACATAAAGCGCAGGAGGTGGAATACTAGCCAGCATAAACCTCTTGTTGACTTGTAACATACGTTTGCGCGACTTGTGGTAAGACGCATGTCCGATTGCTATCTAATAGTATCCACTTAGGCACAAAGTACCTGGTTACATGCCAAAATTTGCTGCGAATGAAAGCACAGTCCCACTGCTCAGTCTGTTGTTTATGAAGGTGAAAAACACCTTAGTCCAGAGTAACATAATATCCATTTTTACCTCGGTTCCACAGAGGATAAATCATAGCGAATTCGTTGTATCTACAGAATTACGTACTGACTCAGCTACACATGAGGCACACTAGAGAGCATTCACTTGAAACCACGTATTGCGTCCTTGTGAACCACTATTAGTATTTCAGGCATTACTAAACAAACTAAAATTAAGAATAATCTGGTTGTAAGTTTCAGGGTTCCCACTGAGGAGCAGAGAATATTACGAATCCCTTCGTAAATCTTGAAAATGTTAGCTTTCGTTGCCATCTAAGACGTTCTTGTCTACGTTCATACTGTATACTATCGGTCCTCGCTAAAGGCGGGTTTGAATTTCGCGCGGGCAGCATTGCCCAAACGATTTCAGAGAACATCGAATAGGAAAAAAAAAACAAATAACGTTCAACACGAAATGAATTCTTGTAGCTTACTTCCAACTCTGTATCCTCTGGTAGGTCGGTGCAATGCACAGCGTTACGAATTTTGTCTACCCCAAACTTTGCGCGTAGTGTTTGTGGCCGAAGAAATTTGGCGATTTCCTGTAAGACATTTTGGAACGTAATGAAAGAGGTAAATTCACACGTCATTTTTTTAAAACAACTTATTTCTGGGATTTATCTTTTATAGGTGTTATTTATATTAACCGAGAATAAACAAATATTTAGCAGCTTCGTCAATTAGTACTCAGATAGCAGGCATTTCACCAACCCCATGAAAGAATGATATGTACAATTAGTAGGGTAGTTTATGATAGGCGTTTGACGACATCTGACGTGTTATAAGTGAACTAATGTGATTGCAAAAACTACGACTGTTGTTCATGTGCTGTAGGAAGGGACCCTCGTTCCTCTAGCTGCATTTGATTGGATGTGTTGCTTGATAAGAGCAAAAGCCACTGAAGTCGGCCTGTGTTGTCCACCTGATATTTGGAAAACGTAAGCGGCAGTAAGTGTTTGCAGTCCTTCATCACTGATGGTCTCTTTTTTCTTCTCTATTTTAAGTTTGAGGACAATAACTCTTTTCAGTCTGCGCTAATTAGAAACCAATATTTGCGATGTCGTTGCTATCCGATCGACGAGGAATACTTGCGGAGTTGCAATCACTGAATGGAATATTTTGGAAGTCATTTCACATGAAGTACTCAGCCCAAGTTCAACGATGTTATTAAGGCCAACGTAGTAAAAATTTAAGTTCCTTTTATATAGGCCGCTTATGTTTAGTAATTAAAACTAGGATGTCTACGCAAATGGATAGCATAACTGACTACACATGACTAACCCAAACAAAATGTTCCCGATCAAATGAAAATCTGGCGAATTGTAGCCTTCTGACGTTTGGGTAAAAAGCACCATTTGGTAATTGATCAGGTGGCTGTTGATCTGTTTGCCGAGCTTGGCAATTGATTTGCAAACGTGTCGTCACCGTTCCAGGGGACATCTTCAGTGAGCTGTTGGGTGACGAAACGTCTGTAAATCAATCTCCAAACTCGGCAAACAGATCTACAGCCACCTGATCAATTACCAATTAATGCACCCGAGCTACCAATATTCCAACACATTACCAAAAAGCACTATTTTCAGGGATTGGTTGGGGCGGTCGTATGAGGGCATCTTTAAAAAACTATAAAGGGAGCTTCGTTGGAGTCTGTTTCATTCATTTGGGATAAGTAATGTATCTGTAGATTTAGGAATCAGGCAAGCTAAAGTTCGTTGAGCGTTTTGAAACGTAGTGCTGGCCTTTCCCCTTATTTTTAATTACGATTGTCACCAAATTCCATTGGTTACTTAACTGTAAGATCAGTAATAACATTTTCAAATCTCAAAGGCAACAAACAAAAACTGAAAGTTAACAAGCATCACAATTTTGTTTGGAAAAATCGATTTTTAAAGGAACCAGGCTGAAAGAAGTTAGGCTTTGTCAGTAGTTAAAAAAATCATAAAATTATGGGGGCGTAACTTGTCATTTGACGTACAGCGCGATCAAGCACCACTTACAGTATTCAGCAATTTTTCTTGAGCGAGAACTATTCCATTGAAGACAGTGTGTACAGTCAATAAAGCAAACACCGAATGAATTATTCACCCGCTATATCAGAGCCAAACACGATAATCTCTTCGGTTTTCAGTTATAAATCATGTACTAAATGTTCATTGATTCAGCTGACCGACTGTTTTGATTATTCGGAGTGAACAAAAGGTGACAGCTACGTACTGATGGCCGGAGTTGGTGTAAATCTGGCTCAAAGCTGCTGATTCCGAAAGTAGTTTTTCCCCTGAACACTACCAAAACTAGTGAACAGAGGAAAGTAGATTGGTTTATCCACTGTCAGCTACTTTGCTTCAAAACAACTTAGATCTTTCAAGAGGTTCGCATCTCCCTAAGTAAAAGCCCTAGGAGAATTTCAAACGTAACGTAAGCGTAGGAACGCTTCAAGCAACACACTATCACTAATTTTCAATACAAGTGGTATGTGAATTCAATCTTCATCTGAAGTACTGAGGAAATAAGCTGACAGCTTCTTGCATACACAGAATTCGGCTTTTTGTTTCTATTGTGTTGCTGAACGAATAATTCAGAAGACAAACGTTTGATACCAAAACGTTAGTAAGGTTGATCAAAAAGAAACTGAGTGGAAAAAATGGTGCCGCTTATTGATTTGTCCTCATTCAGGGCAAATCTCCCTTGACACACCGATCCCACATTGCTATCCAGGAGACCTACGTATATTATGGAAGCAAGGCTGGTGTTAAGTATATTTTGTTTGATGTTCTCTCGTACTCAGAGAAGCCCGATTACTCACAAAGGCTTTGCTCATGTCCTTGGACAACGCAGATTGCGAGCCGTCTGAATTGCATTGTTTGTCTTGTTGGACAGTCGAAATCGAAAGTTCATTGTTGTTTACTGGTGAGAGTCTTGTTTTGACGCAAAATTTAGTTCACTGCTATCTTTTAGGTCTCGAGTTGGTGAAGGTCGATTAAACTGCCTTTGAAGTGTGTAGGCCATTGCTTAAGACAGCGTTTCTGTGATTTAACTCTCCTGGCTATGTTCAGTCGGTTGGAAAACGCCTGGAACTGATTGAGAAGTCATAGTTTCCGGAGACGTTCAGGGGAAGATAAATCTACCGACTGTCTCCCAAACGTTTTTGAAAACTACCCTGGTTGTTTGATCGCACCTGGTGTAAAAGTCAACACTTATTTCACTGTACCAAAGGCAACTCAATCTTCCATTCTCTGGCTGTACACCGCCATTCTCCACCACTCTTGATGCTCTCTGTTTCTTTCTGAGATTAGTATATTTCTTCTCCTCCTCAAAGACGCCAAATCCCAGTAGTGTTTAGCCCCACAACAACAAGAGTGCATTCTGATCTATTCTCTTCGAGTTCACATAGTCCCACGAGTGGGTCAAACAAGATCGATAAAATCCGGTGTGACAGAAAAATCCTTAAACAGATATTAGCTGACTGTGCAAACAAAAACAATCGGTCCAATTGATGTGCTGAAATTGATTTTACAGGAGTATTGTGCTCTCTGTTTGACCTGATAAATAATCACGGACAAGATGTACGTATCATGAGAGACTATCGATTAGTCGGTGAATCTACGGGCACCACACTCCAGAATAGGTAGTTGTTGATTTTCACAGCTACAGACAGTCCTGGTTGTGTAACATCAGTGCTACTTTTAAAAGGTTTAACTTGCATGTCTACGAGAGTACTTAATAAATAACAACACAAAGGCTACTTGCTCTGATCAGTTGATACATTCATTAGCATCTTCAACCAAAGCCAAGGAGGTTCACGATGACAACAATTCAGAGAGAAACTGCGCCATAACCGGTTTCCTTAACATTTACCTTCCAAGCCGGAATATATCTCCCCTGCAGGAGTAAGGTGATATTCTAGTACACAACAAATGACTAACTTGCACCCGTGCTGGGTGTACCAATGTTCCATAGGCAGCTCCTTTCATTACCCATCATAAGTCTACAAGGAATTATTAATTGCCCTAGTTGAGATGTTTCGTAAGTTTACCTGCAAACCCAATCTCTGTTTAGGCCTCATAAGGAAAGCCTGAGTGCACGAAGGGCCCCTTTGACACGGAAGCTCTAATGCAACCACAAAATGGACACTATACCATTACCTTAAAAATGGATGGTTCTATCTCATTTTTTCACCAGACTCCATGAAAATGACCACCAGAAAGATTAGTCAGAACGACAAAACTGAATTCACAAAGATTAAAGGAAAACCAACTTAATCAAAGTTTTAGGGTTAGCAACTGTGTACACACCGGGTCTAGAGGCCCCACAAATTCTCGAAATGTTTTTTGTACATCCACTCCTTCCTCCGTTGTGGCGATTTCCAAAGCCACGCAAGGACCGGACGCAAGCTGATCGAGCATTTCCGGGTACTCGTGAGCGACTCCTTTATATACTTCCAGGAACTCAGCAGCATCCGCTTTGGATAGACGATACAAACGAGCAGCACTGATGCAGAATCCGCGTTCCCTGATTGCAGTCCAGATGGAACCGGTAAGGCCTGGGGGCATATTAAGCAAATGTCATCATGTAAAAAAATTGAGCTTCTGTAGCTTTTCTGGCGAGTGATCAAACCTACTAGACAGAAAACCTTCCGGAGGGAAGTCATTCAATAGAAGACTCAATAGTAGCGTTCCCGGTCAGTCACGACCAGTGATTGCGGGACACCGTCCGCAATCAAAAGGTAGATATCCCTTGCGTTCGATGACCTCTTTTTAAAAGCGACTTGTTGGAGGTTTTATGAAAGCAAGCGTTCCATAATCGTGTTAAACAGAGTAAAAAGCACAACCCCGCCTGGATCGTTGCACCCAGATGCAAACGTACTGAAAGAATGTAAACAATAGCGGCAACTTCCAGTGAATTTTGTTTGAAAACGGAGGCGTTTGAATACTTGCCTGGCCCTTTCTCTGGTATAAAACAGAAAATGTGGGGTTTTATGCTCTGAGAAGGTTCGCTGCCCTTGGATCCGGAAGGTCTTTATCGTCCACCTGAGTAGCTATTCTACTTTCCGGCGTCTTAACAAAGATGGTTTTTTCATGCTTACTTACATTATTCACCTGGATCGCACCTATATTTCATTGCCCAGTATAAAGGACAGAGCTACGCGCCTTCTATTTTACGATTGTAGCCTCCCCTCTCCCACGTTTAATCTCTCTTCACTGAAAGAGCTACACATAGCTTTTTTCATCATGGACACACCTAAACCTGAGTCCTCTATTCAGCGTAAATATACACCTAATAAGATGATTGTTTGTAACTGCCGCTTTCCCGGAGCATATATGTACTTGAGAATTGCCCCGAATGAAGCTGCTATCCCTTCACTTAAACAATCTCTGACGCCCAGTTCACCCAAGTTCCAAAACCTTTTGTTGACCAGCATCTCCTGTTATTGGTACCATGATCCATTCTGTGATTTCCAAGCCCTCATCTTACGAATCTACTGTAAACCTACTGTGAAATATTCAGCTAGAATTCCATCGGATAACACTGTTTGTATCTTCACAGTCAAGTTGCCCTTAGTGGAGTTCGACACCAACAAAACTAAACTTCTTTCTAGTCCATAGATTCCAGTCATATTCGTATTCACGTTTTCTTATTGAGTGCATTCATCCTTTCTGGACTTAGGATACATCAGTCGTTTTGTGACGTCTATGCAACAAAAATCACTGGCTTTTTGTTAGAAAGGCGGGAAAGCTTAAAAAGTCAAAGTAGATTTTTCAACATCAAGAGGTGACTTCTTCCGTCCTGTGAATGCGGTAGACTCATCTTCATCCGATTGCTAATATATACAGCACGGTAGTTGTAAGGTGTAAGCAACTGAGTCAGCGGATTCCCAAGAAAATGAATAGAGAAGCACGGACCAAATAGCATCTATGCCTGCAGAAAAATCAGATCAAGTTGATGAAAGTTTTGAGAAAAATAACTGTAAAATGTCATCAGTATATGAATGGTCCTATAATGTTGCTGCGCCAACTCTTAACCCTTCAGCCCCAAGTGTCAGTAAACTTATATTTCTTGGATTATTTTCCGATGGGCACTCAGGCAGGCTAAAAACCACTCAGTAGAGTATAGGTGAAAACATGGGAGGCCCTATGTTGTAGTCTCAAAGCGTAGTTGGTAGAGAACAAACTAATGACCAGTAAATGAAAGAAGTAGGAATAAATGTCACCAAGTAAAAAATGCTTGTTTAGCCTGTTTGAAATGTTCTGAGGTAACTTCCGGTAATCTCCAGCTTTAGTCTCTTGTGGCTTTAACAATGCAGAAAAACTGTATTCGAGAGTAGTTCGCATTATAAACTGGTGTTAACCAGAAATTTGAATGTCCCGTCAGAAAGGAATACTCTCAACCAGAATAACAGCAAGTGGCTACCTCCAGAACGAAACTCATGAAAACGAGGTATTTTTTCTCCAAGCACGGTAATGGAAGACTGATAAAACTATGTCCATCGCGTGGTTTCAACCATTTTTTACTAATCAAGGTTAATATCTCATTCGCGGTCTTTTGTTTTCTCAAAATAGATACTATTTTCATTTCGTGTTTTTGGCAAATGGAAATCGGATTAACCCAGTGTGCTTTGTACTTAGTGAGTTGAAACAACCATGGAAGATAATAATCAAAAAGGAGACTGCCCACTTCTGCTTCACAGAAGACCTACGCAAAGCATTTGGGACCTCCGGTTGTTCCAGTGACTTTCAGAGGCGATGTCATCAAGATCCACATAATCGCTCACATGTCTACGAAGCTGAGAAAAAGTTATTCTTCTCAACGATTTTTGCCCCTAGAGAGACTAGCAACTTGGTCAGTGAAGCAGCGTGCACTTAAACATTCTCGCTGCCTTTGACTGGGAGGTTTATTACTCGACTACTTTTTACCACTCGGTAGTACGTGTACAGATTAAAAATTTTACAGATTTTATATCGAGCGTACCAGTGGTAGAGCTATTCCGCTAGTATCACTCGATTATCATAAGCTACGATTTATATCCCACCTCACATTTAACTGGAAGTTTAAACTGGTGCATATCTCAAACATTTACAGAGAATGATACACGTAGCTACTGTGTCGGAATGTTGGCAATAGAAGCGCGATAATTGTTGTTGATCGCGTAGCACTTGATCCGTTTACCGGGGGTGGCAGTTTTCTAGCAAGCTGGCGATGCACGTTTATTGAAGCAATTGGTGACTTTTAGATCACAGTAGGCTCTTAAGTTAAAACACCAGCTATTTCATAAGTACGGTCATCATCATAATCATTATCATCATCGTCATCATCATTATCGACAGAATGACAGTGTCCAAAACTGATGCTCCGCTACCGTACAACCATGCATTAGTTGCAAGTCTTGTTGCAAAGAAAAGAATAAAAGTGGACGGGACTTAGTGTCAACCTACTACAATCATTTAGATGTGCATTTAGACTCTCATTCAGTCAATCTAGACAGAAACTGACAACAAGGAAGCCATTGGCATTGATTAGCAGCCATATCTTGAAGCTTCTCCAACCGGGCGCAGTGGGGGTCATGCGGCCCTCATCCTGGAAGAGGAGTAGCACCAGCTGCACGCAAACAGTATTTCCAAGGATTTTAACTGGTCAACACATAGCCACCTTATATTTATTGCCAGTCAACCGCCGTTCTTCTTTGAAGGTTACCCGGACTGTGAAGACTCATCAAAAACTGGAACATTGTCCGTAGGCACTTGGTTGAAACTCCCGAACCAACTTTTTGGCTGCATTTCTTTTTATTTCGAACTAGAGAAACACAATTGTAAGAGTACAAAAGTTATTGTATTTCATCGTTCTGTGAGAGGTGTGGTAGGTAAAAAATCTTGTTGGAGAATCGAAAATCGTCGTGTGTGATTTTTTCACAAAAAATGCCTACAGATAGTGAGAAGGTATCAGAATACACTCCACCAGTGTGCGCATGGAAGCATAATTTTGGATTACACTAAACTTGCGTGAACAAACGGTTGAATGCTAACTATCGGAAAGTCACCTTCTGCAAAATATTCTGCATTCCTAATCCATCATCCAAATATCGCCTATATGACTCAACGTTCATACAAGGAGAAGCTGATCCGGTTAAGTATATATACTCTGTTCATAAAACAACTGATTGTTAGCAGCAAGCGCCCACTTGTCAGTGAAGTGTCCCTACTCATGGCAGAAAATGCGGGTCAGAAGTCATTCATGGATAAGTTCCGATAAGTCACCTATTCAATGGGCTCAACCAGTGCATTTACCAGAGTTATGTAACAAGAACACTGGTTACACGAACCAAGGCTTCGCAAGCAAAATGGGATGATTTGTACAGACCATGAACCTGGTAACAGTCGAGGGGTCACTTGGTAGAAGCTTTACAATAACTGGCTCCATATTTCTGAATGACACGCAAATGTCACTACCACAGTGCACGCAATAACCGAACGAGTATTGATTTATACCAAAGAACTTGTCGAAACGTACCATCAGACACAGCATGTGGTTTAATTATTGCCAAAGTGGTTCCTTTCAGGCGGGCGGAACCTCTGAACCGTGGACCACCAGGATTGCCAAAAATCATTTCGGCCTGAGCGGCGGAACTTTCTGGGTCCGTTGCGAATACCAACAAATCCTTGCTAGAAACAAAACTTGTTCCCTTTTCAGGTCCGCTCGGGCCACCCACAAGTTCGCGCATTGCAGCACATGCGTTGTTTGCCATTACCTCAACAGCGACGATGTTCATCTCGGCAAGTTCAGTAAGGAAGTGTCTGATGGAAAGCAGAGGGATATAAAATAAAATATCTGCCCCAAAAGCAATGAAACAAATCGTTTTTGGCATATAGGAAGATTGAAAACGACCAGCTTTTAGCAAATAATCCATCATTTCTGTGTGATTTTTCAATGAAATTTACGTATAATGTTCAAGGATTTGAAATAAAAAGAACAAGCTTCTTTGCCATGGTATACCTGAAACCATGCTCTTGAAGCAACCTGTCTAAAACAAACAACCCAGTAGTGGCACCCAGTATTTTCCACTGCAGTCGTCCTCCGGTACCCAAATGATGATTTGGCCTACGCAAAGAGATATGAGAATGTAAAATCTGCACACCATTTTTTGGTATGTACTAGTAGTCTCTTATACTGGATGACGATTTCGCCCCGTCTGCTGTGATTCTATCGCTTTTTTGAAAACCACAACTTCCCGGCAAAAAGCGTACAACGTGACTTGATTTACTTTTTCACTTATCAAAGATTGTCCTAGTGTCGGCTAAATATGTTTCAAAGTGGTTTCATAAAAAGGAATAATACTCCCAAAAACCTCAAAGCTTTGAACCGGTTCCGTCTCGTATTTTTAAGAAATATCCCTGTAATTCAATTTCATTTTCAGACCTCCACCCAATTTGTCATGGGAGTAAACTCGATTCAGTAACAAACCCATTGTGAACAATTCCGCCTCAGACAATAGCACGGTTAAACCTTACAATAAAAGACTCCTTACTAGAACACACTCGAATCCTACAAGTCGAAATCAAAGCGCTCGTTCTTGCACTTAAACAGAGCAGCTGAGACATTCAAAGCTAAACTGTCTTCAAGCATCTGACAAATGTGGTGTTTTTGAATGGATATAAAACGCGCAATACCCTGATATAACCGCCGTCATTTCCTATTTTCAACAGGCATCCCCACACAGATACCGATGATTAGATATGATAATGAGGAAATTAAGTCCACAGTTCTGTTTTAGGCACAGTTGAATAATTATTCGAATTAATTCACTTGTCGCGTTGGACTGGTGAGTATAGAGGTATCCAATTATCTGAAGTAAATCTCGTTGATACTTCATATCAAGTTCTTAGCATAGGTGAAAAACCACATTTCTAAATGCATCCACAGGGTCGAAGTAAGATCATTTGCCTAAATCATCCGTCGTGTTAGACCTTAAGCACCTCCCATAATATTGTAATGCTTTCACTGCTTGGAGTAAACCACTGTTTGATGTTGCAAACCAATATGCGAAACCCTTCATGAAACATTGCGTATGGAAATCTTGTGTCATTTCAAACACCTGTGGATTTCGGCCAGATTTTTGAACTAGCAGAAAAACGTTTAACGATTGATTAATATAATCGATGCTTCCATTTAAGAGCTGTTGAGCTCACTACACAAACGCCCCTGAGACCAGGTGCTGAAGTGTAAAATAACTGCATTCACTGTTACAGAGCTCGGAAGTCACCGTTACAAAGACTTACTTATATCTGGACTTCCCTAAGTTCATTCAAATCTGTTGTTACAGCTTTACGCTATTTTCATCTATTTGGTAATAAGAATCGGACTCCAGCTGGGCGCTGACTTGGCTTACACACAATTAACCAGTTATGTCGCTGGACAAAATCCTACGAGCTTTGAATCAAAACTCTTTGGCTATGTTACACAAGCTGGATTGAACAGTGCACTCAATGAAATTTAGGATACTAACTAACATGTCAACGGCCGTCAAGATAAAATACGACGCCGCAAGCCCAACGGTAAACAAAACAGATCACAGCCCGGAGGTGAGTTTGCTCAAACCACCACCAAAAGGTAAGACGCTCGTTTTTCTAGTTCCCACTGTGAACGATGTCACCTCAGGGAGGTTCGCGCCAAGAGGAAATCCGATAAACCAACCATATAACAAAGCACTCACCCCCTAGAATGCGAAGGAAACTAGTTTGCTCCGAGTTCATTTGGTAAACAACCAACCGTTGCTGGTGGTGTTTCCAAAGAACCAACTCAACTTTGGCAGCAAGTAGTAATAATGCTGGAAAAACTGATAAATGTGCACGCTGCTGCTTGCTAGCGCTCAGCTTGCGATTGTATATTCCGCAACGAAATGTGGTGGTTTCCAAACCATCAGTGATAGGCTTCGTCAGTTCATAACCGTGACATTAGCTTGGTTAAAGGGAGATAATCGGACGCGAATACATAGCTGTGTTATCTACAGTAAGGATAGAGCAGATACGAAGAAGGGATATTGTGCGCTTAAGTCAAATTTTTCAGTAAACCAGGAACATTCAAATGTTTGAGTGGGATGCTCTACCATGCACACAACTTAGCCTGTATGCATTCCATCGAAGCCCTAGTGCCACAACAGAAAAAGGAGACACACCTCTGGCTGAGCTTTGCTGGTACGTGGCTATCTTCTTAGGAGTTCGTCTGCGTGAACTCCTTTGCAAGAGCCATCGCATGGTCATCGGAACAGTCACAATCACTAGATTTGAAAAGCTCGCAATGAAATGAATTCAAAAAATGGTGAGATGACAAGTCCATGAACTCGGGTAAAATATTGTTGGGGAAGGGCGAAGGTCAATGAAAGATGCTTGAAAATAATTTCAAGTATAAAAACTGAGTTGTTGTTTTGAATTTATGGTGCAAGACAAAAGAGAATCGTCAGTGTAACGCGACGATCAAATGGATACGGACAAGAAAATAACTAAGGGATCTACTGGAAACCCCAAACACCTTCGCTGATATGCATACTAACATGGACACATTTGACATCCTTTAACGATGGTCATATGGACGAACGCTGTTGACCTAAAAACAGGTATGGCAAGATTTGACACACAAATAACAGGAGATGAGTGTTTTTTGCTGCAGCTGAACCAAACTGTACCCCCCACTTTTAAAAATCAGAAAACCAGAGAGGAACACAGTTGGATGATTTAATGGACGAAAGTAAATAAATGTTCAGAAAACATAAGGGTCTAAAAAAGATGTATCCCGCAATATTGAGAATGGTCGTAAAGACTGCAACGACATCACCAGCCGCACCTTCCAATCGACCACTAACAAAACGAACCGAAATAAACTACTGGAAAACGATGGTTGTAGGTACCATGCACTGTTGACGCAAGGAAGACCTACTAGTGAAACAGGGACTAGGAAGATTGACCAGCAGTACCGCATTGCAGAAGTATCAGCAAAATTCTGCTTGCTTGTAATATGCCCTATCCTAGATCCTCACGAGTATGCCAACATCAGGTGGCGTCTCACTTGTGCCATCGGATGTTGATGCCTTATTTGCAGGCGACAGGGTTCAAGCGGTATCTTTTGACTTTGGAAGCGATGAGAATTTTCCAAAACACCCAGTACTCATTTTAACGCTGTGATTTTTCTGTAAGAATCAAATTAACTGCTGACAAACAAAGTTGGAGGAGCCTACGCAGAAAGTTACACGAGCATAAACGTCCATCGTAAGTGACCCACAAGTAAACGCGTCTATAATTTTTAATCTGCCATTGAGCAACGAATGAGTGGGTGACGTGATAAACTCGAAGGAAGTGACTTCAGACAGGTTTAGTTATGACGGCAAAAAAGTAGTTTTACTGCTGAGCTCAAAAAAGCATTTGTTTTATAATAAGACTTGAAGCTTTTCAGCCAATCTGTGCGGAACATCCAGAAAACATTTTACAGCCGTCAAATCCTTACTTGGGATTTTCATCCGTACGAAGCTTACGAAACTCAAAAGTCTTGAATTCGTGACCTCTCTGTAAGTAGTTGAAGTTTAAAACTTTCTGCCACAAGTGTCTGATCAACAAAAAATGTTTATCCCGCTGCCTTGCTACCCACCCTTCATTCAGATACCGCATTACGTGGTCATCAGCTGATTGGCTTTCTGCGTAATAACTTCTCGGATGGAAGAGCCACTGGTCGTGTGAATTACGGTCAAACTGTTAGGGCATGACATTTCAAGATTCTTAGTGGAAACATTGTTCTCTAAGTGAATTCAACCTATGCTAAATTGTCAAACTGCTTCATTTGTCTTATTCAGAGCACTGATATAAAGATCTTTAGAATGGGCCGTCCATATTCACAGATAAAAGGCATGAGAACCATCGTACGATTGGTCTGCAAAAACTTCTCAACTAAAGGTTGATACACGGTGGTAACGAATAAGGCTTTGGAAGCTTCGGTTATGTTGAAGGAATTGGTTTACAGTTGTTAGTCCAAGGGTTTTGATTTTAGTGCACCATACATTTGCCAGGTATTATGTCAGGTGCCGCGAACAGCCCTGGGTCTTGTAATTCATAAAGTGAAAGACCGGTCTAGCTGGTTATAGCGCATGTACACAAGACGGGTATTGTGCCTTTGAATGTTAGCATATACTTAATGAGTAATGCCTCTGGACTCGTGTCTTTAGAACAAAGAACGTGGTAAACCTAAAGAAGGCATACAAGATCGTAGGTGTTCTTTTGAGTTGATTCTGGAGGCTTTTGTGGGGTTAAAATAGAAGATCTGGTAAAAAAGCACAGAAACTGCTCTGTTTAATAGCGACGTTGACAAAGGGTTGACCAGAATTCGCCTAAAATCTAGCGGAGCTTGGGACAGTTTCCTAAAAAAAGATAATTGGGAGTTAATTTGAGGAACTCCGCAAGAAAAAGCCACACCATTTGTGAGATATTTTCTACACAGTGTGATCAGCATTTCATATTAGAACTCTAGGTATAATTTGAAGCTTCAAATAGTCCCTGAATCTAGGGTCTCATATCGCTATAACCCGATTCACTCTCTCCTAGGCACTACCCCAAGAATATTGACGGAGCGCAGGTATTTCTTGCCTGACTCACCGCCTTTGTACAAGTCTGCCTTCAGTTTGCTGCACCTGAAAAATTCACAGTAGCGGATGACAAGCCTGAAATATTCACTTTTTGACGGACCGACCGCGAAAAGCAGCGGTAAGTGAGCAACTTTTTGGCCGCTCCGGGAATAACACCAAAACTATTACTCAAAATTAACCCAAATCTGTCTAGGGACTTAATTAATTCAGTTGCTTTCAAAGGACAATGCTTTTTAACTCCAAAACATGTTTTTTAAACACGGCGCTTGGCTGCTCGAAACAAGGCTTGATATGAATTTTTCACGTTTTACTATGGTCGAGAAAAATGGCCTTGGTAGAGCCAATCAGCCTTTTAGTTGAGCTGTGGCTAAGAATGCTACATACTTCTTATGATTACTCTTCTCCAAGCCTTTCCAACCTCATTGCACACAATTTATTGGAAAACAGGCGGCAGAATGCCCACGAAATTTGTACAGGTATGCCAATCATTGCGACAGGCTGCATGTACAGCAGTTGTAAACTACTGTTTCTTCTCCATTTTAATGTCAGTCACAGTATTTGGCAATTTTTTGATAATAGAAAATACAGCAATTTTCGCGCTAAAGGGCTTTGCTCGTTTTTTGGGTGACTGTTTTTTGTGAACTTGCTGGTTGAATAATACTGACTATCGCTAATCTTTAAGGTGGACAAAATCTTGTCCGCAAATATACCTTATCTTTTCACAACAGTGGATTAGTATTATGCCTACGAGAGATTTGAATATCCAGATGGTATGGCTTTTTCTCTGCTGTGTGGTGGTTCGACGGAATATGGAGCTGTGAGTCAAGACGTCCTTGAAGTGTTTTCCCTTTGACTTGTACCTGACTGCCATCATTAGTTTTTTTTATGTTCATTTGGGACCCCTAAGTACCGTTAACCACTAAACATGCATACAGTTTGGCAGGAACTCCTACGCAAGCTGCGTTAGTCAATCTCTCCTTGTAGAAAGCAGTAAATAACAATTTGTTAGCTCTTTTACTTCTCGGCTGACCACCCTAGATCCATTTTCTTTCTTTGGTTTTGCCGCTCCTGAAATATGACCTGCGGCAGGTGTGATAACCATTGGTAGTCCTCGTGCACCCATTTTCCCTCTGAATATCTCCTATGATTCAGTTGGCATCGAAACTGGCGCTTGTAACCCAACCTGATACAGTAATTTTATTCCACATGAAGTAACTCAAAGCATCCCTAGATGGGCACAGAGTGTATGCAAGCACCGTGGCCGTGCCAAATATTGAGGTTTTTGCGCTAAACACTACAATCGCTGTGATGACATGACCAAGCTAAATACTTTCGCTGAATTTACGCTAATTAACCAAAGTATGGCTGTTAACTTACGGTAATTTGGTGTAGTCTACAAGATTGCCAACGAGGGCTGTTGTCTCATCCGACGTAGGACAGAAAATCTTGAGATTAACTAGGCGAAATCCTTTTTCCTCCAAGTAAGATAAAATCTCTCCGGCTCTGCACGCAGAATCTGGGCGGATAAACGCTACGCACCTATCCCAACGGTATCAAAAAAGGTCATATGTATGACGTACCGTTCAGAGTTGCGGCAAAGAGCTTTGCGCGTAAAATTATCCGCAAAGTCAACCACTCTCAAAGTTCTAGATAGAACAGTAACACAGCTTCCTAGGTACAGATCCGACAGCTTGATATTCTCCATCTTTGTTGGTTTCAAAAACAGTCTGTTTAGTCGCTGATCGTGCTAAACTCCATAAATAAATTAGTCGGTGCTTTTTTGAGCGAATACCATTTCGACTGATTTCCCACCGGAATGATATAAAAGGACATATTTTTTAATGGTAGTTGAATATGGATCATAGTACTCCACGATAAAGGAGTAGGTTGGCCCTTTCCCCTCCTAGTGTCCAAAAAATTTAGACAAATTGTAACTGACCATCATTGTTCAATATTTGAATTACCGCGTAAGAATGACGCACCGCGGTCTCCATGGTCTGGCTTGGGTTCGATTCAACCAAATTCCATCCGATCTCTCTCTGGGCTGAAAATGTACTGGCTTGTCCTTTGCTCCACTGCATGCGCAGATCCAACAGAAGATAAACTTGGTTTCCTCACCTTTTTTGTTTGCCTATATCGTTCCCTTTACCACTGCTTCCAGCGGGAAGCCGAAGGTTCGCAGACCCGATTCGCTAGGTTCGGTATCCTGACCAAAGTTCGCATGTGCAGTTTAGAAGAAAAGTAAAAAGAATTAACAGACTTAGCGATACATGGGCTAATGGGGTTAATTAGAAACCAAGGCGATTTGTACGTCCCTCGTGGGAAAGTGAAATCTGGACAAGTTTGTGGTGTAGTTAGAACGTCCTATTGGGATATTCTTGTAATTCCTGTGTGGAAGTTGTATACGGTGGAAACAGGCAGTGTGGAATAAACGTGACAAGCGGAGATGTTTGCATTGGAGACGGTCGATATCACACCTGAACGTGGTAAGGTTGAGGGCGCTAAGGTTCCTGCCTAGGAATATGTTCCAAACTAAGAGAAAAAGGACCGAGGACCCTATCAATGATATCCATACACGAAGACCAAGAAGGCCACAACTTCAATCTGAAAAACGCAAAAATTTTGGCACACGGAGACACCAGACACGGAAAGGAATTTCTGGAAGCATGGCACTCCACGGTGGATTCGATCAACCGGTGCATCGAACTGGACCCAAATTACGCACCTCTGCGTACAAAGCACCAATATCTCGACCGGAATACTCAAGGAGAACCGAATATTGGATTCACAAACAAAGAACCAAGGAAATCCTTGAAGTCTAATCAATAAAGGTCACAAGCCGGCAGTCGGAAGTGCCGAGGAAAAAGGTCACTCCAACATCGACCAGAGTACGATGACAGGGGATCATCATCATCATCATCGACAGCATGACATCACGACAGTGTGTCTGTTCTTAACTGTTTGCGAGTCTGATGACACCACCCTTCGGACTGACTAAGATAATAAATCTAGCCACACCCATTTTGCCAGGCATCAGCATATGGCCTTCTTCGGGCAGCTCCGTGACGTTTTAAACGTTGGTGCTGCATGCGTGAACTTCCCGTTTTCATTTGACGAAGCCCACAAAAAAACACGAAAGCACCTAACGTTGTACTGACTGTTTTCACCAGCCGAAATTCCAGATCAGTGGAGATTCATGCTTTTGGCATCATTGGTTATTAGCTCGATACAGTAAGCTAATGCTGAAAATAGAAATTTCTCGCACGAGTATTGCGGATTTTGCCGAAGTTGTTCCACACAAAGGAATAGTACACCCCACTGGGCAAGTTATGCACCAATTCGGCCCCATAATTTGAAAACAGAACGAATCAATTGTTGACAAACTAACACTGCAAGGCCGACGAGTACATCTATAAGCTCGGTGATCGGGAGTGAGTCAATATGCAAGCGCCTTAAAAAATAAATGGCTCACGTGCGGGTACGAAAAGCATGTCAACAGCGGATGTAGAAGTGAAGAACGGAAGGCAGGAATATGTTTGAAAATATATATACATATTTGTAACTTCTCGCCTTCAGTGAGGACGCACGTCTCAAACATGCCGATAACAAATCTTTGTGGTTTACCAATTAGGGCATAATCGATTCTTCAAGGTACGAACATGCTGGGGGATAGCACAAGCGAGGTGGAGGAAAATTCAAGAGGCACCATCGTTACGTGATAAGAAATTTTACATTGTGTAAAGCGAAAGCTGAAAAAACGAGGGTAGTTATGCTTGAGCGCTCTAGTAGCAGAGGGTAAACTGATTGAGCTATTTCGAGAAACTCATCCATCATGGGCGACCTTAAACAGTCGATTCAAGGACCAGGACCGTAAACAGTGAGTGAGTATAGTGCAGTGAAGTCATTTGCATTGTAAAGAAGTATTGGTTTGTACTTTATGATTGGAAGTGGATAAACTCAGTGGCTTTATCGCTGTAGACGTATCAGAATGAAGATTTCCTGGATTGAAGAAGTGTTGCTGGTGCGCACGGCTAAGTAAACACAGAAATCACTGAATCTGTAGACATGACGAGCTGCATGTGCAGCAACATACCTGGATACTTGAGTCCAAGGAGGGGGTTCAAAAGATTACAACGAAGCCCTCGCACTTATCAGGATGGGGCTTAATCGGAACGAAACTAGACCAAAAAGCCCAGCCGTAGGACAACTTGGTAGACAATACTACATCGTAGGTCAGTCGGGGAGTGGCGATACTTTCTGCTGTGAGAACGGAGTTCAAAACTATAAGAAATGAAGCGGAATTTCAGAGGTAGTATACAAGGGCTGTGAAACGGCAGAAAGTTGTCGCATGAGCTATAATAGTAACTTAGTAAGGGAAGGAAATGAAGGCGAGATTATGGTTCCCCGGCCACTGAGCCACTGCCGCAAGCTCCAAGCAGCCGGTGGTGAGTTGCCAAAAAGTCCATGGGTGCTAGTAGTGAATGCCAGTACTAAAAGAACTGGAAGGACTTTGTTTGCATGAAGCTGCTGATATTCACTTCCTGAAGCAAGATAGTTGGGGTAAATATGTTGGGCTTGGTCGACAACGTGGAAGTCGGGGGAAACCACAAGTACGAGGACAGCTGTGACAGCTCAGCGCAAATATTTAATCTAGGAGCGTTGCAGGCGACTCAATGCATTTTTGAGTTTTGGGACAGAGTCTAGGTAGATTTCCAAAACCGCAGCTTCTATTTTGTTTTATGGAAGGACCTGGCGCTTGGAACAGTGACATGGGAAGTAGCTAGATGTGCAAAGCTTCGGGGCGCAACGCGTTGCAATCCTGGAAAATAAGCGAGACATTCAGAAGGGACTAAAGCACCCAAATTCAGCTTCGACCGTGTGGGAGTGCGCAAAGTTCGAACGCACATGCCCTAAGAGGTTCAGCCTTGTGTGACACCAGCGTACCCACTGGTTTACCTGAAAAGCGCAACCTACTGGAACCCAGATGACCTTGTTCCATTTTGCAATGGTACCCGCCCCATATCACTAAATGCAGGGTCAGTAGAATATCGCTGTTAGCACGCCATTACCATCTTGATGAGGTGCTGACGGAGACTTGCGGTAAAAATTGCGTGATACTATGTTGGGAGGGGTTTCAGTTGGTGCGATGTTCGAGATGTCGCAAAGTACTTTTTGTCTAGTCGTAACACACTACTCATAATACTGATTGCTTGGTGCTTTGCTGGGGAACATGCGGCATTACCCTTAAGCTTAAAGGAATTGACAGATAGTGCCAGCGCGTCGATGACCAAGTAAATGGTACTGGTGTCTACTGTTATACTATCACGTCTCGGCCGGCTGATGGCCTGCTACAGTCCTCTGCACTTTTGCCCACTGATCTTACTTCCTCAAGTTTACATCAGCCCCAGGGGCTTGATCACAGCATCGCATTCGGCTTGCCACAAACTGTATTTGGCTTCGTACTGTGCGCAGATTCCCGGTAGCCCGACCAATATTGACCGGCTAACTCGATTTGGATACCAGTCATTCATTAGATTAAACATATTCGTTTATAAGTAGTAATGCTGCTCATCCACACTCGCCATTGAGTATCAGAAAAGTGTATTCCTAAAAGCTGGTCCTAGATCAACCCACTTCCGAACCCCATGCTGGCCTATATTTCACAGTTATCACACACAAACTTTGCTCCTTCAGGTTCCGGAACATGTGGGATCAGGGATGTGTCTCTTCTTGTTGGTCAATAGTAAGTTTGCTTCACAAAGACTTACCCAGTTAGCTGTTCCCCGGCCCATCTACGGAGGAGCGTTTTCGAACAAACGCGGGATCATATTCCTGGAGCCAGACATACTTCTTTCATCCTTTTTTTAACCCCGCAGAAGAAGGTCAGGGAGGTCAGCAGAACATCAGTACATGCAACCGCCTTGCGTCCGCCATACTTCTGAAGCGCGCACCCTTCTTTTAACACGCTTCTGTTTCGATCAACCGCACACATACTATTCCAAACTTGGGCAACCCCTTCGATTTTTCTGACACGTTTGACACCTATGATCGAGCTCTTAATTTGACCACTCATAAGAACAACTCATGGGGCCGTCATCCACTTGCATATTGATTTGGCGTTCAGATGAAATTGCAATAAGTTTCGTTGAGCTTCTATCGGTCTTCCCATGCAAATTATGAAGATCGAAAGTTCCTCATATTGTGGGTTTTATATTACACCTTTGGGTAGAAAAGCATAAACGAGAGGCCACCCCGAATCCTCCATGAATCCTAGGTTTGCTCGATTTTCAGTCAATGAATAATTGGGGGAATTCCAACTTTTCGAAATGGTGGTGGGTCGGTTGTGGTGATTTGTGGCTGATCTCTCCACCAACCGTGAAGATATCGCCCACAACCGGATGCACGACCAGCAACGTTATGAGCCTTAAATAGGACGAAATCAGCGACTGACTGCTTGCAAGGTGTAGTCAATTACCCTGTGGAGAACTACGTTCGTCTGCTTTCCGCGAACAGATCAAGGGGACTCAAGTACAGTCATGAAGTTTGAATCTATGATACGTGTTATTGTTCGAAACCTAATAGTCTTTATGCAAGTATTCAGCCACTTGGTTAGATAAGGCCTTTGAAAATCTTACACTCGAGCCAATGAGGTCTGCATATGGTGGATCTGAAACCTTTGGATCTCTTCGAGCAGAAGGTGGACAGTGCAGATGTGGGATAAATAGGCTTAGAAGATGCTGCAACTTCAAACATGGGTGCCATGACGTGTGTGTCTGTGTGAACGTGCAAACAGATAAGTGTCTAGTGCTACCAAAGATAACTTGTTTCATTGATCAACAGTAGATTTTTCATGATTAACTGTGGGATTTGTAAAATTCTTGCTCACATCACTCTCGTCTGAACAGTCATCCTCCTGTCCAGGAGCAATTATTTTGATGAGTCTTCACCAAAGTGGGGAAACGCTGGACTCGAGTTTCGCTCTTATTGGAGCTCATCCGCATTGTACATCCTCCGCCGTGTAGTCTACACATATTGACCAAAGTCATCAACCAACTAGTGACGTTGATGACGTTCTCGCATCAATATCGAACACCAACCGATAAAGGACCAGTTAGTGAAACCGTGGACACGTTTTCTCCCAGGGCATAATTGGAGGAATCTCAAAAACCCAATGAACCATCCATATGGGAAGTCGTCAATGGGTGTGCCTGTGAGTGTGCGTGTGCCTGCCCTCTGAGTGTCCAAACTAGTCACACTGCTAATCAGTCAATCGTGGTTCAACGGTGCAGTTTTCACTTTTTGACCAGAAAGTCGAGGGTTGGAGTATCCCTGAAGATTTGTGAAATGCATAGCAGTGATAGTATAGTGGGTTTTTTCACCACTGAACAGATTCTGAACGTGTAAACTTCATCGTAGCAACAAGCCACGCAGCTGGGAAACAGATTCGTCAGATTCGCGTCTTGAATCTGTGATTTACTTAATGAGATAGTGGTAAACAGGCATTGAATGCTTAGCCACGTCACCCCTCAGTGAGAGGTTGAGTTTGTAATACGCAAATGGGGCTAGCAGACACGCCTTCTCTCCGGATTTCGTGAATCCGTGAGGATGTGAAATCGCAGAATCAGCTGGTTTGATGGTACAAATAAACCGCAAGTGATTACGTCATCGTCACTGTGTAACCTGAGACCTCACAAGGTGCGGTAACGGGGTGCTTTTATAGGCGAACGCATAAGGTTACTAATCAACGCTTCCTCGCGGAATGCGCATTTGTGACAGGGCATTTGTCCAGCGAGCTGCTACGAAAATGGTTGCCGGTCTTAAATCCATGGACTGCGAAGTGCGTCTCGCGGCGCTTGACCGCTTTCCCCTCGAGTATTGCCGCCTCCCAGGAGACCTAATTCTTACTTATGCCCTGTTTGAACAAGGTTTGGCCAACAGGTTTTTCAACGTTGAGCCAGAAAACACACGGCGGGGACATGGTAAAAAGATATTCAAGCTCAGATCTGCAGGATTGCAAACCACTGAGCAGTCATAATTTCTGCTTGCACATTAACAAAGACTTCCAACCGCCAAGCGCTTTATCCGGTTGGAGGGAAAGCTATGCCAGTGAAGCTGCTTAATCAAATTTAAAGTCAAACGCCAAATAGCAGCCAAAACGGGCAAGTCTCATAGATTACAGGTGAGTCAACAGTTGCCAATCGAGCATTGGGTGTAGGGTGAGGATGGTCAGAAATTTTCGCGCTGTGGCTGAATGACGACGGAGCGTTGGTGCGGCCTGCCATATCAAGTAAGGGCACAAAACGGTGTTGTGCATATAATAATAATAATGTTTATTCACAACTAGTGGGTAGCATACCTTCAGGCATGAGCATAAAGTTACAGTCAGAATAAGTGCATGACTGGTGGGGTTTGTGGGTACCGGGAATTTCGTGGAAAAGGGATGGCGACATAAACAGTAGGCATTACCCGAAGTAGACTTGGTCACGCCCGAGGCGGCATGGGTAGGGCACCGAAATTACAGGGGCTCATTCTTTCTTATGGGAAACACTTCAGATGAGACAGGATACTGTCGTTAAGATTTGAAAGTGGCGGGCAAAAACAATACAAGGGAAGGTATAGCAAGAGGCTTCCTGCCTGGTATGTGAGAAAAATAATTTTAAAGAAGCTTCGATCTGCAGAAAAAGTGGAACCAGAATAACGGATCAGGATAGGCAGCAGAACTGGCACGACCTGACCGGCCGATTTAAACTGAAGCTTAAAACCGTTAATGAGGCTTCTTAGCATTGGGCTGTTGGGCGCATGGCGAGAGTCACGAATATGCGGTACGGATAAATGGTAGTGGGAAACTCAGAATCACAGTGTGCAGTGAAACTGGAGAGACTCACTAGTGTTGCTGCTGGAGCGGGGTCGATTGCAAAACGTTCATCGGGAGAAGGAGTTCACGAAAACACACAACAAAGAACGCGAACTGCACGGGAAATGACCGACTTGGTGAGGAGTACAAAGTAAAAGACACCAAGATGTTTAGATCCAATGGGAGGTTCAGCAGATTGGGATGAATGCCTCCCGGGGACGGCTGGAGCGAGATGAAGATTTTTGTTGTGGTCGTAGGTAAGGGGACGAGTGGGAGGGAGGGCGCAGTGAAAGTAGGAGGCGAACAGTTGCGGGTATGCTATCAAACTGGATATGGCAGTGCGTGCCTTCACTGCACTGAGATACTTCAGTTTCTGGACAGCCCCGTGACGGACGTCGTGATTGAGGTAGTTGGGCTGGGATGTGCAGTTCTGTCAGCAGTGGGACGTGGGTTTGCCAAGGGATTCCGCAGGGCGAGCAAGAACAATGTAATGTTGTAGGTAGTAGTTGGTATTTTGTCCGGTCGGGGATCCCTTCAGGTGTATTGCACTGATCGGTTGGAGTGGATAACGGCCAAACAGGACGTCCATAGCACGTATTACCGCAGGCCGAAGCTTGGGAAGAAGATGAGATGGGATGAGATCAGTAAGGCCTAGAGAGCTACGAAAGTCATCAGACAGGATATAGTCCCTTAAGAAAAAAACGGAACAATTGCTACAGTTAGGGTGCTAACGATAAGTGGTTAAGCGAGGGGGCATAGGGATGGATCTGCACTCAGTAGCCTAGTCATCAAAGCCAAGCTGAGATTTCCAATATATGATATACTACCTGAGACATAGGACAGTACGATGTAAGTAGGGAGAGAGTCGGCGTTTTAAGGGAAACCAAACACTTTAAGACTGGCTTGGCTGGAACTTCTCAGAAGGTGTGACCGAACAAGCTGTGGAACGAAACAAATGTCGCGGATATTGCGCATCATTGGGGGCCTCTGAGTAATCCACGATGGAATTGATTTCTCGAAAGCTACAACATGTTCAGGGTTGCCACTTCGTAGCGTGGGATAACTATGTACAGTGAATTATTATGCTAGTTATTTACATTGGTGATTTATTTAAGTGAGTGAATTTTCAAGGTCAGTAAACGCCACCGACTGTGAATACGTTGCCTAATGTAATAAAAAATCGCGAATTGCGGAAAAAGGCGAATCGCTTACGATGGACGAAACCTTCAGATACTTTTACAGCCGAAATAATTCGCTGAACATTCTGGAATCTAAACGGCCCTTTTGGGCGCAAAATGTGCGAAGGTGCCACTCCTGTAAATAATTCTTGCCCGATGATTGCCATTACGAGTTAAAGTCGCGGAGGCAGCGTTCATTATTGCCGGAAAAGCCGTGCAAGGTTGTTGTTAAACGGCAGAGTGTTCCACTAAAACTTGGGAAATATGCCACGAAGACCATGACGACGATCATAGCGGACAGCTGAACGAACCTAGCTGACGCACACGACTAACATGCGGCTAGGAGTCCGCGATGCCTAATCAGCTGGCCGGAGCGCGCCCATCCATCTCTACCGGGAAAAAGTTCCAAATTAGACGAAATGAAAAGTTGAACTCTACTGGTCGTTTTGATGAGTGCATATGTCCTACCAGGAAGCGCATGGCCTTCTTCGTGCCGAGTGTTCATTGAGTCATTGACATCCTGAAATGAGAGAAAGATACAGGTTAGGTAGTCGAAATATCCCAATAAGGCAGTCGGCTTACAAACTGGGAGCAATACTTGCTCTATAACGGGGGCAGTTCAGCGGCTACAATGTCGTAGAGACTTGGTTACACAATGCATTATTCAGCGGCTACTACGTTAACCCACAAGTGAGACAACTAACCTCCCAAGTGTCCTTGTCCATAAATCACCATATTATCTATCTCTTATGCAGACGTTCACCCCTGGGACTACATATACACCTGCCCCCTAAAGCGCAGTTGTGTCACAGAGAGTGTCTTGCGCCCGCCATCGTAATTGTTTTCATGCCCATCTTCACCGATCTCGCTGCATTCTCTTACCTAACGCCTAAAGCTTCTATGCCCAGCCAAATTATTCCTAATTTTTTCAAGCCCGGTCCCATCACTGGATAACTCTGTCAGCTAAATTTAATAACTGGCGCCTTGCTTTGATTAGATTTAAATAATCTTATCCAAACTGAAGCCTTAGTTTCTCTTTGTTCAGAACCATTCCGCACCCCCTGATCACTTGCAGTGCACACACATCAAATAGCGAGTCTGTAAATCCGCAACGAATGAAGCAATTGTTTGGCTCCACAGCCCACTCATTCACACATACACGCAACACTGTAGTGCCCCTTTACTTGAAATGGCGGATCACACTAATGCTTTGTCGTCGGGTAGCCATAGTACGCAAGCTCTAAATATCTCCATTCTACTCCCATGGCCCAGAAAGCTGCTGCCGTTTCATT
>SJOL01006421.1:782541-878212 GCA_004794785.1 Opisthorchis felineus | reverse complement strand
GTGCATATTTGTCCTTGGGGTAACGTGCTGTTGTGTTGTGATTTGTTTGGTTGGTGTGTTATTTCTGATTACTGCGAGTTCAATGTTTTCGCGGAGTGCTGTGTAAGCTGTTGGGATGTTGTCTGAGTCTGTTTGTTCGATTATCGGAGTACTGAGTTGGAGTAGCTGGTTACTAAGGGCATCGCGAATTGTTATTTGTCGCTGTTCGTGAATCACCGCTATTCTGTCTTCAGTATGCTGATGTTCTAGCAGTTGTTGGACGGTTCTTATTCTTGTGCGCAGATTCTGTTGTGGGGTGATCACGTCAATGGTTTCTTGTTCAGTTGTGGGCTCTGTCTGGACGAACAATGTCTGTAGTTGATTGTAGTCCGTCTGGGTAAGGGTATGTTGTTGGATTATTTCCATTTTGCCTCCTGTGCTCATCAGTGGCGAGGAGCTTGCTGCCTGAAGTAACATAGTAAGCAGTTTCCTATTCCATAGCTGTAAGGGCTTTGGATTATCTGTAGCGTGTGACATGGTCACCAATGCGTCTAAAACCACCGCCAGGCTATAGTAGTACATCACCGGTTGATCACTGTACAAAGCTTGATCGGGTACATCAGTCTCCATTGGTTGAACTACACGAACCAATATCTGCATTGGGTCTAGCATACCTTGTTCCACAGCATCCATCAAGGTTAGTTTGCTCGATCGGCCGCTCTGTGTGTACAGCTGTCCGCTAATTGGATCCAACCACCCACGTTTAATGGCAGTTTCCAAAGTAATGAATCGGGTGGGCCATGAGGGCTGCCGTTCATGCACAGTGGGTAACTTGGGCATACGCTGGTAACGTACAAAGGATAGACTCATAGCAGGAACGAGATCACCATCACTTAGAGGTGTGGGTGTTGATGGGTCAAAACGAGGTGCGTCGAACGTGGTTCTCAATCCGCTCGGCTGATCTAAAATATCTGAGGTGAATCTAGGCGATCTGAGAGACGATCGAGGCTGCAAGACATATATTTGTAATGGGATGAGAAAAAAGAACAATCCAAAAATTACGCATACACGGGAGAAACGAGTGGGCAAGCAATGCAGGTAGACGGGCAAACAAGCGAACGATTAAAGCAATGAGGAGCAGCAAAGGTAAAAACAGAAGTAAGGAGAGATTGACACAGTACAAGGTAAGAAATTGATGAATGAGCGCGTTTTGGATTAACACCGTTGTAATTGGTTGTTGGATGAATAAATGGAATGAGACGTGCAGCAAGATGCGCAGCACGAGACGACAACAAATGATAAAAGCAAGACCGTGTTAACAGGATTTACCGGATTAGGCCCAAGTGGGGTGAGTGGTAAGATAAAAGAAGGGAGTGGAAAACAAACACGAGTTAAAAGCGTGCGGACTATGCCAAGTAAGTCACCAGTGACAATTAGAGCGCCTAGTAGCCAACACTAAAGCAGGAAATGCGAGCGCGCGTCTACTTACAACATAAAAGCTAGTAAACTAGTCCACAAACGAACATTCGTT
This sequence comes from Opisthorchis felineus, assembly GCA_004794785.1. NCBI lineage: Eukaryota > Metazoa > Platyhelminthes > Trematoda > Opisthorchiida > Opisthorchiidae > Opisthorchis > Opisthorchis felineus. The sequence goes on along the minus strand of SJOL01006421.1, from coordinate 876,702 downwards.
TCAGAGGCGGTATCGAATGGTAGACATTAGTCCAAACAAACAGCAGGATGTACGGACATTCAGTGACTGGTTTCCTGAGCAGGGCATTTGAGTAGACCTGATCAGCACAGTGAAGTTAAGGAGGCGGAACGCGATTTCAGTTAATTTATCATCTAAATCAAGGAGGGTGTGGCTTGACTAACGAGACAGAAAAATGAGCGCTCCTTTGCATAATGCAAGGATGAATAATGCTCTTTACTGGTTTCCACTCCAATAAGTCAAATGCAATGCCAGTATATTCTGAAGTATGTCCACCAAAGCAGTTTGGTAGGGTAGAGTTGAATGGGCAGTTGTACGTTGATACGTGGTATAACTGCTCAACTATTTTGAGCACTTGACACAGAGACGGAACACTGCAGACCGGCACATATTTACCGTGTTGAGCTCGTCTACATTACGTCACGGTAAGAGACCAAAGAGCTCTTTGGTAGGAACCCAGAGCGGTCCCAGTGGCAAATTATCGTGTCCCAAAAGTGCCCCGACATGCATATCCTGGAACACTAGAATCCACCCCGGACTAATTGACTTCATTTCAAACCTTCTTTATCATCGGCATTTTAAGATTTGTATTGAGGTTTTATGAATATCGCAGGACAGGCCAACCTGCGCAATCAATCGGTGTGTTGTTTAACCGGCGATATTATTTGTAAATAAAGGAGTAAGAGTCTTTTTCGGTCAAATGCACCTGGTGTCACAATTTCATTCGTTCTCGGGAACTAGGCCACAACTGGTTTGCACAATCTGTACCTCAATAGACTACTGATTTGTGGATGAGTAAACAGAGTGGGATGAGTGGCAATCTGCTGAGACAGCTTGTTCGGTACATAGGCTGTTTGGAGCTTCGAAAGTGGGTGTAGATTAGCTGAATGAAAGTTTGATGCTGAGGGTGGCAGCGTACACACCGGCGCCTTACATCTACCTGAAGGTGATATATTCGTAAATGGATTCGTCTACAGATCACGGCACTTCCCTCCGAAGATCATCATGAAAAAAGAACTCTCTGACCGCATTTAGGAAGCGACATGGGTCCAGGAGAAGGGGCATTCTCGTCAGTCATAAGAGACGTCATTGTACAATCACTAAGGCGGGCCTATCTTAGGAGGATTACCTTACCTTGTTCAAGAATTCATTGCGCGCTCCGACCTTAGTCCGTGCAGAAGTCACATTCGACCTTAAAATGTTACTTTACTCAGCACAAGTAGAAAAGACGTCGCCGCAGCGAAGACGACCCGAAATAAGAAAAATTAGATCGCAACAATTTGATATAGTAACAAGTTTTTACTATAAAGTGGTCTACTGTAAGGGACAATCATGCACTTGTAATTTTGTCGCCCTTTTTATAACAGCAAAACCGTGGTTTTCAAGAACCAGTCATGTCCTTGTTAGTGAAAGACAAATACAACTGGTCACATGAAATTCAGTCCGAAAATAACACACAAAACCAAATAACTAAGGAGTTTTTGTTACAGGATATAAACATAGCATCTTCGAGGTGGTATTTTGGTTAAATTTTCCAGAACTAAGGTGGTTACTTTGAGCCTTAAGCGTAGCAGAACAATATAAACAAGGATACGTACCTGTGGCAGCAGTTGAGATTTTTCAGCAGACTATAGTGGGGCGAAGATAGAAAGCGTGTTACAAAGCAGCCAACGATCGACTTTTGTGCACGACGAATACTGTATTGATGTAAACTCGAATGCCTCAGTGTTAATTTTTCAAACATTTGGAGGATAGGAGGTTGAAATTTTACAAAAAACTACAGAACCTACTGCCTACATAAAGGTTGTACACACCGACAAGGGTAAGTGTCGATGATTTTCAGTCCCACACAAGCCACACCAAGTCACATCCGTCAGGTAGCACGGAGAGACGTATCCAGTAGTAATGGTACCCGGCTGTCCTGAAGGTCAGGTTGACATGAATGGCCTACAGTGGATTATACATTTGTGTAAACAGTTTGCAGTGGAAGAACTTGGATTGTTTACTAGGTCACGCCAATGACCAGTGAGGCTCGCTGGCCGTGCCTAGACCTGTCGATTAGCTAAATTGTCTACACTCACCAAGTAGATGTGACCTTACATTTCTACTCTAACAGCACATCGTGAATTCTTGTATGGTTACATCAGATCACCACAGACAGCTCCAGAGAGTCGGCCCCCACAATCAGGATCATAAAAGAGTTACTGCAGATGGCGGGACCCAAGCTATCAAACTTAGTACAACTGCAGCAACAACAGCAGAAAGGTCGGCAGCAGGCAGCAGCATCAGCTAATTGCAAAACAACCAAGGGGATGCATGAGAAACCAATTTTCTTCAGATTATGCAGGAAGCGCAACCCCGAAATCTCCTCCTTACTTGAAATCGCTGCCGACGGAACCTAAATTTTTCCAACCATCGCTCGAATCAACAAAGGTATAGTATTTCAGTTATAATTCAGGACAAGAATCCATTTTGACCCCTAGTTTCTGGAACCATACTACGATCCGCTTCATGAAACACGTTGCTAAATGAAACTGACACGACAGAAAGGTACCCCCACCGATTTGAACGACAAACAAATCATAAGTAGGGACTGGGGACTACAGTTCAAAAAGTAGCAGAGGGAGCGCGGTATCTGTGGCGTAACGATACTCGCAACCACATACATCAACAAGGAGGATTCAGAGAAATGCACACCAGTAGGATGAAGAACTTACTGGGGCGTGGGTAGCTGGAACGGCATAATTCCTTGAGATTGCGTCGGGTACGCTCAGACGTTCTCCGGTTGCGATGATTTCCACTTCGCCGCCGGGAGTGAGCTGATAGCCTGGCTTCAAGTGACAAACTGGCAAGGGTTCACCGCTCCCTCGAGTTCCTAGGTACACCCTAGGTGTTGGTTCCCCAAACATGTGGCGTTTCAGGCTACGAGTGGTGTGAATGCCATCTGCGATCACGTCTGCTGGCTTAGGTGGAGATGGGACAAAATGACGATGTATGGTCACATAGGGAATGGTTCGTGTGATGGACGTGAAGGTGTATCCTTCTTCGACCGTACGTACATGAATGTGGTCGAACGGTCGTCCTTTCAGTTCAAACGGTGGCGGGTTCCCAACTGGCAAAGCTTGGATCCATCCACAATAAAGGGCATCCTCAATGGAATACAAGTCGCCAGTAACCGGGTGAGTATAAGTGCAATGGATTGGATCCAAAACGCCTTTGGCTACTGCATCCGTGACTGCGACCAACTTCTTATCATATGGATCATATACGCGTTCAAGTTGATAGATATCATGTCGACGATGGAAAACTTCGAGCCAGAACAATGGTTCAGGTGAAGATGAAGTATGGTCTGGAGCTGTATCTTCTACGCCAGATTCGGGTGGAACGCGACCGGCCTTGGTAAATACAATGCCAAAAACAAAACCATTTGTAAGGGCTTCTGGGGCGGGAACAAAACGACCGCTGAGCGGATCACACACGACACCTTGTCTGACGTCCACTCGTCCCTCACGCAACATTGACTCTGTAATGGCGGCCTCGACACGAACCTCATCGTGTAAGTAGTAAAAAGCGTACAGTACACAATTTCGTTCGCGGAGCTCCAGTCGATGCTGCAATCGAGGCTTCAATACCTTCTCTACTTCGGTGCCAGGACATTCATTGGACGAACGAGAGCCTAATGTGGCTAATTTGGCAAAGAATCTGTTCGTAATTGTGTCCTTCGCACGAAAAGACCTTTCATCGCTTTTTTCTGACCTGGACAAGGTGTTTGTACGATCGGAAACGTCTGACTGGACAGATGATCGACCGGGAGATTGTGAACGAAGTAATTTACGTAATGAAGCAAGTGGAGTCAAGGCAGGTCGTTTTTTGATGCTTGAAGAACTAGGACTTGGAGGGCGCTTTCGACCAAAAAGTGAGGAAGAGGAACCGTTGTGGAGTGATTTCTTCTAAATGTCGGACAAGAAAAAGAAAGATAAGCGAGGGATCAGTTAATTGATACAGGCAAACAGTTAAGTAAGAGAGCATCACGAGCCTGTGAACGCCTCTGTAGAAGCGAGCTGAGCATCTACTATATACGGCGATTTTCGGAATCATTGTTTTACGAGAACACACAGCTGAGTTGTGACTGATATGACTAGAGGGTAAAATTACTCACCGCGTGAACAAATGTGCCGGTTTCAAAGTCACTGTACTTAAGACAAGCTGAGAAAAGCACATATAACGGAACATCGATAAAATTCCATCGGTTGTGGGTAGGGATCTGAAATTCTTTCGATATATTTCTAAAGAGGATTGGATATCAAGCTGTGTTCATAGAGGTATTAACGCTCTGACATGAGAACCTGAGCTCTGTGCTTCCACTTCTGAGGACATCATGACTTGGAAATGAGGCATGCTTCGATTTTTGTCAAGATATTTTGAGTTTCTGTCGGATTCTCGTAATAAACCTAGTGAGACATCTAATAAAGTGAATGTGAAAATATGACTGCGAAAATGTGGAGTCAAACTGCTCCCTTGAATCGAATTTCATCATACCATAGGTGACTATAGTTGAGTAGAGAGGTTGGTGGATGTAGTAAGATTGCGCAAGCGGAATGCTTCATTTCGAAACTTCACCAAGCGCGATATGTCGCACTTCCCGATTCCTGTGATTATAGGGCCTCCACTCAGCTGAAACAAACATTCAGAAATTCAATGAAAGTCATACACCGAGGTTCCTTTTTCTAACCGGTGAAAAAAGCAAGCGAACCCTGTTGGGGGTTCCCCTACAACAAGGATGCCAACCGCTGTCTTGGTCTTGTTATCCCACACTAGCCGCGTTAGTAAACGACCTTGTGTGATAATCACTACAGTAAAAATCCTCGTAGAGGGACATCGGGCAACTGAGGGCATTTTTGGATTCGCAACAGGTTTAGTTTTCAAATTCTCATAGAGTTTAAGGACACCCCATTGAAACAAGCAAACGACCGGAAAACCCCGTTGTACATTCCGATACGTGAACACGTAGGTGACTGAACTCATTGTGCTAAGGCACTGGTAGCACGATCCATACAACGAATCGTGAAGATGCACTGCGCTGATCGTTACGTTAAGACTCGTTTCCGTTTCGTGCTCATCGGCGGAACCGGAAAACGACACTAGTTTGCGTATGGTGAATGTGTTTACTAGCTGTGCCTTCGAAATTTGATCTTTGTGAAAGGGAGTAAACTAGGTTGCCACAGGAGACTCTCTCCTGAAGCTTTTTGAAGGCTTGTTCGTAGGACTACTCACAAGGTAATGCGGATTCATTCTTTGAGCCAGAGAGCAACAACCATTAATTAACAAGAGGAACCATCACCACTATTGATGCGATTATTCATTACCGAAACGAAGGATTGCGAGGAGTAAACACCGGGACGTGGCCTGTTATCTTATCGAAAAAACACGCGTGACCAACATGGGACGCTGAAACGTAGTTGCGCCGGATCCATAGTGTGGGTCCTAGGTAAAGTGAAATCGTAGGCTTTTGGACGTTTCCATTTCGGCAGGATATAAAAAGGGCGAAGGGACGAGTTAAAATGAGACTCATCAAATCCACAGTCGGCAGCATGCCGCGTCACAAAAGTTGTTGCCAACCGTTTGAATTGAAGCGAAAAGAAACTTGTCCCAACAGTATACTAATAGACAGAAAAACCGTCAGGCGTTTAGTTGCATCTCTTATCTGGCGGTACGATTAGGTCTTTTGGATGTCACACAAAGCACAACCCTTGTGGACGGAGAAAGTTTTCAAAAGGGTTCCCCAAAGGTAATCCGAGACAGCAACATGAAACAAGATCGTCACTGAACATAATGCAACTACAGCGCCGTCAGTTTGAAAGCAACACCACCCGTTTGACTACTTGACAAATCAATAAATTCACTTCTTATACTTTTGTAATTAATCATGCATTTATTCACAAAACCCATGGAGAAGAGATACTCTATCCATGGGTACATTGTGGTTCACCTGATCAACGTCCCTTACCGTACTGGCTAATCTGTTTTTTTTTCTAGGCTTGACGTTCCATTCAACTTGCACAAAGTGTAAGGTCGTGGTTTCGGACATGCAGTCACTGAACATGCCACTTACAATCCAGGGAGAGGCACTCCAGGTTGTGCAGCGTTTCTATGTATCTTGGAGGTTGTATGATTTCCGAGTTTAGTGTGACAAATGAGGTTAACATATGAATATCTAAGGCTCGAGTCGGGTTGCTAATTCGGGATACTATGGCGACAAAGCGGTATGTTCTTGAATCTGAAGAGGCGTGTGAATCAGCCTACAGTACGGGTTGTTTTGTTGTACGGCTGAGACGTAGTCTCTGCGAGCAGCTAAACTGGGGCGTCTTCAGGTCTTCGACAACCGTTGTCTCATAGCCATAACTCGTGTAAGCTAGAGCCGGCAAATCCCTAGTGGAACAATCAAAAAACAGTTGTGCAACTGGAAAATGTGTTAACGGCCAAAATCAGTGGTTAGTTGTTTATGTATTGCGCATGCGGAATCATCGCTTGAAAAAGAGAATCCTGTTCACCGTGCGCAATTCAGAGTGGCGCAAACAAAGTGACCCGGCAGAGGGAAATGAAATTGCTTAAGAAGAGTCTGGGTACTATTGGTGTGACTAGCCCCCCAGGACAGAGTTCACATGATACCCCCTGTGTTTCGGTGGAGACGCTGTAAGGTATGGCTGCTAATCGATGTCAGTGGGGTTCTTGTTTTCAAGTGTAGGTACCCCGGTAGGCTAACACTAAGTCCCTTCCTGACACACTTTTCTTCTTTTTTTTCACAATAAGACTCAAATAAATTTCGGTGGTATGGCGCCGAAGCATCAGTGTTTGAATACCGATGTTGCGCTGCCAATGATGATGATCAGGATGGTGGTGATGACGATGATGCACAGTCCGTAGTACACATAGTTCACGTCCCGTCCAGTGTTTGTCCCCTCATTCCTTGGGTTAGTGGACAACAAAGGTTAGGATATACACCAGCAAGAAGCGATACTGTTAGGACAGGAGCACCAGCATGGTTATGAAGCTGTGAGTGAGCGCTGGAAAACGGTCAGATAATTGCTACAAAATGAAACCTATAAGCCTAAAAGATAACCCGAAGAATAAGAAGAGCCTAACTTTATACCAGTCTAAAATGACACTCCCACCGTTATGAGAAATTCAGTGCCCATTGAAGAGTGGTAGACAGAAATGCCTTGTATGCAGGAAATGAATGGGTTAACAAGGGAACGACTACGAGATTATTTTTTACTGCAAGCTGCATCCCAGGATTGAAGAATGTAAAACCACGGAACCGGGACCAGATATAAACTGAAACTTTTCATTCCGAAATGTCTGTAGCACGCGGTCGGCAGCCGTAAGAACACGCCCCATGTAGTAATAACACGACTGATTGTGAGCCAACCCAACTCCAAAGAATCGTCGCAAGGGACGAATCAAATCTATGTATTATTCGACGGATATTTCAAGCTATTTGAAAACAGCACACCTGAAGTTGGCTGAGTGAGAATTTTGACCAAAACCCAGTGAAGTAATGATTCGTTTTCACCGGGCTATAAGATGATCATTGTAGGGACAAATATCTAAGAGACAATAATGAACGGAAGACAAGATTTTGGTCTGCAACTTTAGAAAACCGACACGTTCGAGTGTTGCTGTGGCGCAAACTTGTCTTGGTAGCCGAACCCTAATTTCGGAATAACGATTTCACAACATATACGCACACGTATGTATGCGTGAATTTCCAAACCGTATTTACCCAACGGTTCAACCAGCAGTAGTAGTAGTCAAATAAGCTACGAATAGGAACAGTTTTCTCGGGATATGGACCGCTCTGCTCGTTTATTAGGCGCCTGTTTTCTAAATGGCAAATCAAATTTCTACGTAATCGACAGGTCTGCTAAACACAGACGTGCACCGACGTGTACCGTATGAACGCTGCTCAGACGGCGGAACCAAGGATAGGCACATTAGAATGAAGGAAATCCAAGAGGTGATTGATATTATGCGCCGAGATGTGATCGGAAAAACCACGATTGATGGAGATACATAAACTCTCGCCTGAGACAAACACTGTGAGTAATGAAAACTGAAGTTGTTTCAGTTAGCTGTGGAGTTCTGATACAGACCGAATTGGTACAATTCACTTCCGTTACTAGATCAGTGGCTTTATCTATGGGGACCATAAATACATGGCTCCGCAGACTGAAACTAAAATGAAAAGTGGAATTCAACATTGTAGTAGCATACTAGAAGATAAAGAAAGCTTCTCATGATGTTAATCACTAGTCAACCTTAGTTCCTCTGATGGTCGCAACTAAATGGATTTTCATGCACCAGCTTGGATAGCCCACATGGATAACGCAAAATGAGTGAGCACGAGGTGTTTCACGTGCACTTTGGCATACCAGCAAAGGCCGACGAAGCCACTCATTAATTAAGTGAAACTGGTGTCGTTTCTGTTCGATAACATAGCAACTAAACACCATGAGAGAAAAAAAGCATTAGTTGGATTAGAAAAGAGATGTAGAGTGTGAGATAGATAAAACGAAGGCGTTTGAATAGCTGACGCAGCGTACGCAACCAAACTTCGCTATTCAAGTCACAAAATTTGAAATGAGCCTACCTTCAGTTCGACTGGTGGTTCTAACCATCCGCGATCAATAGCTTCCTTTATGCTAACTGAACTTGGGACTCCAGAGTCCGATTGATTAGGTCTGTAGAACCGTGCTGATACGGGATCTATCAATCCACGAGCCAGAGCCTCGTCGAAAGACACCCGGCCATCTTCTGCTGAAGTTGTTTCCGACAGTAGGCCACGAGATGCCGCATCCAAAATGGAAATCCAACCGGGTTGCAAATTCACATATCCACTTATACCATCCATTTGATTGGTGGATAGAGCCTCTGCTAGAGTAGACCAACTGTTTGTAGACATGTTTCTAAGCAAGGAGTGCTCAGCGTCGAGAATTCCCGTGGCAACAGCTTCAGTCACAGTGATATAGGTAGGCTCGTTTGGAACACGTACCATGCAACTCTTGTCCGAATCCTGGACAATATGACCGGTTGCTATGAGTTCAGTCAACGTCAATGGAAGATTCATTTCCTTCGGGGTTTTTCTTGGCTCTCCATTGAGGAGCACATCTGAATTGCATATGATGGGAGTGGTTCCATGCGCAAGCACAAATCCTCGATTCATTGCCTCGTCGATTGAAATACTGGGCTGTGTGCCCATGTACATTCTTTCGGTGAGATTCAACAGTCCGGTAGCAATAGCTCTGTCTGGATTAATCAACTGACCTGTTGCCGGGTCCATGACGCTGAGAATTCGATAAGTGCGGGTCTCCGTGATTGACAACGAATCGGGAGTATTAGCATCAGTATGTGACGTGGCGTTCTGAACAAAATCAATAGACATACACGCGGGTTAAAAGCGAAAGCACCACAAATCTCCGGTTAAGGCTAGAGACACAGCAGAAAGGTCAGACTTCGTGGTGAACCAGAGTGACAGGTACGTACGTTTCCAGATGTGACCGCTAATATCGCCGTAGTGATTTCGGCGTGATGGTCGTTGCTGGATGCGACAGTGGGACAGAATCAATGGACTGTACGGCACTGGTGTTCATACCCCGTGCCACTCAGCCTATCACTGTTGAGCTAGAAGCCTACCATTAGCAATGGACGGAAAAGTGCGTGCGAACAGGTGGGTGCGTACGTGGGTGTTCGCGTGCGCATTCAGGCTGCCAATTAGACGATCAGTCTAAGGTCACCGATGGGACAACGCACAGACACAAGGTTAAACCAGGACGAAGCACTTCTGTGTTAGCTGGAGTAGGTGTTTAGGTCAAAGCCTGTTAAGTTGGACAAAGTTTGTAGTTAGAGAGAGCATAGCACGTAGCCAAATCAGAGCGAACTGGTGAGTGAGTGTTATTACAGAGAACTACAGAGAATTTTAGAGACCAAATGGTCCTTCTCGATCCATAAGCCTGATGGGCCTTGTAAGAGCAAACGCCTCAATCCTGAACGTTTCTCGCGTCCACCAACAACCAGTTGAATTTGACAAGCACAAATGCGGAGTGATGAAATATAACTAGATGCTACCATAAAATCCTCTTAGGGAAGATACGATCGCATCCTAGGGGACGATCAGTGGTGAAAAGTGTGCTACTCGATTTCTTAGACGTTACTGTGACTGATAACCAGTGATCGAATATCCCCTCTACTTCTTGGGAGGAGTGAAAATTGATGGTTGTAGTGAAGGACTTGCCCGCTTCAGCACTTAATAAGTAGAAATGACAAAGCTGCCGACGCAGTGGTAAATGCACACTGCTCGATTCCTTACCGTGCCCACCTTGTCGCCAGAACACGGCCTCAAAAGCCATTGCGGGGCAAATAGGCGAGTTCAAGCCGTTTATTGGTACCGCTGAATTGGACGAACAACATGGGTACCGAAATGTACATGAAGGGGGTTCACAGCAGAGCTTCTGGTTGTAGGGAAAATATAGGGAACCTTGTCTTGAAAATGCGAACCTGGATACGAAACTGGATACGTCCTCTTGCAACACAATGCAGCATCAATTAAATCAAGGTTTTGGCCATAGTTACGGTCAGTAAACGGAAAATCCTTGAATAAACGAAATCACCGTATAAGTGTAAAGTGTAAGGCTGTTTCGGTCTACCCATCGACAAAAGAATTTAGGCAAATGTGAACTCACACACTTACCGCCAACGTGGTAACCAAATGTGTCGTTTGATGGGACCCTGCGAAGATGATTAACACTGCGATGGTACATGAGGCTAACATTGCCTAAAAGTTCAAAATACTGACTTTCCAGAGTCAGTCTTACGTCCTCGAGTTGGAAACAAAAGAATGTAAGTGGTCCTGGTTCAGAGCACATCAGACAAATAACAGACAGAGAACTTACCGGTGGTTTGGAGCGAGAAACTTGAACCAGTTTTTGGCCTATTGCATCCCCCAGTGAAATCGTTCGTCCCGTATCTGGAAATCTAAACACCCCACTATCCAAATCCAACAGGTTCCGACGTATCGCTTCAGACGGGGATAGATGACGCGCGCTGCTTGGGTCGAGGACACTCAAGATCTGTTCTGGCCGCCACTGATGACCCAAGCTAGTTGAAGAAGGAACACGAGGCAGGTTCGTGAAAAGCTTGGGCTTCACCAGGTTGTCATCATGCAGTCCAGGCCCTATCCAAGATAATTTGGTGATTAGACGTTGGATCATCAGGTAACCCCTACAGGGCCGGTGGGATGAAAGCCCGAGAAGAAGATGAGCACCGTTGGTGGATAAAGGTCGAGTGGGCGGCCATTTGGTCCCTGCCACCACATCAACAGTTAAATCTGTAGTTGGATCAATCACTTGTCCGTATTGCCTGGAGCCTGGTCGTGAACTGCTGCATGGGATTAACCAACCGCGGGCAAGAGCTTCTAAACCCGTCAGCTCTCTTCCGTCTGGATAGATAAGCCCTGACGACCGAGTCAACAGGTTGACTGTTTGAACGTCACACAAATGCGATATTCTGGGAGATTTTCGCAGCAAAATTCTACGCATTGTCGGGGAAAGACCATGTTGTTTGGCCTCCGCTTCAGAGAGAATTATCTCTTCTGAACCGGCATCTAACAAATTTGTGCGAATCGCTTGCAACACAGGATGTTGGTGGTACTGCTGTTTTCTGGCCAGTTTCGGCTGTAGCACGCCTACCGGTGGCGGGTAGACCTGCGTATGCACCAGACGAACCAGACCCGAATTGACCGCATCCCAAAGGCTGATTGAACTTCCGTTATGTAACTGAAATTCGCCAAGTTCGTTGATTATGCCAAGTCGTAAAGCTTCAATCAAACTGAGTTCCTTAACGTGGCTCTCCCGTAGGAGCAAAAGCGACGGGCAACTGCCTTGCACTAATCCACGTTGAATAGCTTCGCTGAAGGATATGTAACTACCAGTATGTGCATCCACCAATCCTGATCGTAATTCACCATTCTCATCAGCGCGGTTAAGGGCCAATAAGCCAGATAGTAGAGCCTCAGATAAACTTGGAGCACGAGAAATGAGACCAGCAGTATGCGCAACGTGAAGACTGACCGAAACATCCGCCCACTGGGATATTCCACACCATAACCCATCTACGTCATCTATTAGACCAACGGAGATAGCCGTATTTAGCGTAATGCGACGATAAGGCGTAGTACGCGCACTTTCAGAAGAAGTTTCCATCGGCACGATAACCTCAGGCATGTGAGGATCGATTAAACCCAGTTCAATACATTGTTTGATGGTGAGTTCGTCTTCACAGAATAGCTTCTTCTCCAAATTGGTGGTCGAGGTATCCTTGAGCATGCTGACACGCAGACGTCTGGTAGCTGGATTATAGGCACCCGCTGAGAGCCAGTCAGAAAGGCATGGCTTTACCACAGATGGGGGTTGTTTCTCACATGAAGCATCACACCAGCATACACGCGATTCACGGTACTCCACTGCGATGCCGCTGGATAACACAGCAGCCAGACGAGTAAAATCGGAAGGGGACAGTTTACTTTCCATCCAGAGTTCCACCAGTTTTTGTTGTTCTGGCCAATAATTCCCAGTGGCAGGGTCGACACCATCGGTTTGATTAAATTCACCGGGTCGAAGTATCAAACTTGCGAGAGGACAATATAGTCCTCGAGGAGTTCGGATTGGGTCGGAAAGAGCACGGGAAGCCTGGTCTGTAAGCCAACCCCGTTCAACGGCTTCCTTCCATGAGATTGACATAGAAGATGCTTTGGAAGAGGGTTGGCATGTTTGCGATCGTGGATCAATCAAGCCACATCGAAGTGCGTCCCCAATACAAAGTGGTTCGTCGCGACAACCTTCTGCATCAAATTCCGATAAACGCGTGACGAACCAGGCACCACTTGTCGGCATGGGTTTTTTGAGACGTGACCAGAACGCGCGGTCAGTATTGAGATCAGGAGGAAAATCCCATCCGTTCGGTAGAGAAACAACTGACTCCGTTTCGATGCAATCAAGACGAAGTTCCCAATTCGTTTGGTGTTCTCCATTCACATATGTATATTCCGTTATGGGTAGGCGAGATCGGCTCGTTCGGAGGGCAACTGGAATAGATGGAGTGGAACCAGGACGAAATGCTTGATCAGGTGTAACAGATCGTCGTTGTGGGAACTCCGGAGGAAATTCGCCGGGGTAGATTTGCCGATAAGTTAGAGCATGTGGGACATGAGTTAACTGCAAATGTCCACTGTAACCCGAATGGCGAAGTACCTGAATCGAAAAAAAGACCGCAGAAGTATTAGCAGGTCACCGGCAAATCACACTACTTACAAGGAAGGACAGGCAAAAGGAAAAGAAAGGAATTTGGTACACAAACTGGCCGCCGGTTAATTGTAGGCTACTGAATCCGATGGGAATGAGACGGATGCTGGAGACCCCTGGATTTTCCCACAAACCAATGATTACCAAAAGAGAATATGCATGGGATTCAGTATTTTTCCAAAGACAAATCAGGGAGGTGTGATAAATTTGCTTTTGTTGGCAATGTGGATGTTTTTAATCTTTGATCAAGGTTTCATCCCGCGGGTGAAGAGCCAAGGACCACTGTAATGCAGTTTAATCCTTGTTGGAAACCACTGGAGTGTGCATTTCACGAGTCTCTATGGAGAGTCGAACCCGCGACATACGAATATAACCTTTGGCCATGAATATCGGAGCATCAATTCAACTGACAGAACCGACAGAGCTCTCTTTGTTGTCAACACTATATGTAATTCACTCTCAAAGAAAAACATCCCAAATCGCATGAGCCTTCTAAATGAAAGTCGTCATGCAAGGAACCAGTTAATATGTTATATGAATTGAGTGACTGAAGAATGAGCGGGGTTATGTTCCGTCAAGACGCGAGCTAGTTACACTCAAGGCGAAACGGTACTTTGTTCAACTATTAGCCGGAAGGTCACAGGTTCAAATGTGCCTGGAGATTCGTGGCATGCACACCGCTGACGATTCCCAACAAGGATGAAGCCGCCGTAAAGTGCTTCTCGGTTTTTCAGCATAAAACGACGGAACAGCGATTGAAATTATCTTCACGAACACGAAATTGTCTAAGATTGGTGGTCATTGTTATAAATGTGAACAGGAGTCCTACAGGAGGAACACAACCAGACAGGAGCTGGTTGTATGCAGAGGTCAACGAAGTGGAAGAGGTAGGATCAATGAATACAAACTATAGCCTAGCGACCACTAGCATAACTGATGCGAGCGAGACAATGGATGCCACATAGATACATAAACAGCCGTAGAGTGTAATAGGACAGTGAAAAATATATGCCACTGACTTGAATCCACGCTTTTATATACATTAGCGCCAGAATACAGGAAAAGGTAAAATCCAGTTAGCCGAATCCCCACTTCCTCTCGCACGGAGTTAAAGCGAAAGAAGTGTTACAAATATCAGTAATCCTCAGTACGACAAAGCTAGGGAACTACAGCTTCGTGCACTCACATTATATAAACTTTGTATCTGATCATACACCTGTTGTGCGTGATCGTTATACCGGTCGGTGATTTGATCGGCGTTGCGAAGAATTTGCGTCATATCAAACAAACCAAAACCAGGGGACCATCGGTAATCCCGAGATGCACCAGACTGCTGGAATGTCGTTTCCACGAGTTGTCGGTAGTTCTGGGTGGCCTTGGCATAGTTCTGAAGGGAGGAAGAGGCAAAGTAGAACAGAACTATGTAGGGGTAGAAAGAAATGAAATATCTGGATATGCTTAGGAAAAAGTGATAACGCTAGGGGAAAAATCCTGAGGGTTTAGAATCCACCTAAATTGCAACTGCTCTAGGTTTCGTTAGAGCCACCAGATCTACCAGGGATTAGCATTAATGACATGCGGTTGGATGACAGCTAGGAGAAGATAAGGTGAACCAAATAAAAAGAAACTTTTGAACAACTAAGTGAAATGTCTAGTAGCGCTTACAGTTAGCACCAGTATCATTTGGGCAATATGTCGATTGAGCTGTTCCACTTTTACTAGCTGATGTTCCACCTCGGCGGCGATTTGATCTGCTTGCCCCAAAGCAGCCTTAATCAAGGTTTCATCTGAACCGGATTCCAATCCAATCGATCGGGCCAATTCACTGAGTTCAACAATGCGATTCTTGAATTCCGTCGACTGATGCAGCAGATCATCGTGTAGAGATTGGTAAGCGGGAAAACAACGAAGTGAATCCCCGAAAGCTTTGAGCCTTTAACACACAAGCGGGAGGAGGGACAAACGCTGAGTGGTAGATCATACAAGTGAGAAACAAAAGGGAAGACCTCAAATCGGCTACTTCGGTAGCGAGTTGGCTTGTTAGCTAAATATCAGGCGTCTGTGCGAATGAAAGGTATCTCAATGGAAAACAGTGGAAAAGCTGATGACCACATCCATTCACTTTCCTTTACGACGTGTGATACCACGTGAGAACAACAGAAGTATCAAAAGAATGGGCAAGTGGGCAAAACGACGCCACAGTACATTTTCGGACTCACCAGCGCTAATGCTACAGCTTTCGGGCGCTAAGTAAGGGTAACGTTGAACACAAGCATACCTAAGGCACACTAATAAGTGCGAGACTGAAACACAAATGAGAAGCCAGATTTGAGCACGAACAGCGCCACATTAAGAAAGCCAGAAACATGGTGCAAGTTCACTTTTGCGTTGATATCTACACCATGGCTCAACGGATACCCCCAACCATGATATTACGTAGCAATATTAAATAAATAAGTGCTCATTTGTTGCTCAAGCGGGTGTAAGAAACCTATAATTCATATAGTGTAAACACATCAGGACGTTATTTCATGTATTTTCTTATCACGACGAAATTTTTCTAGATTTCAAATGGAAAAGCGTCATTAGAGGACCTTGATGCAAATCTTGTGACACAATAAGTTTGATCAGGTTGAGCTCGGAGGAAATGTATGATTCATGCTGTAAACCAAAGCAACCGAGTTACACTGACAACAATAGCATTCCCCGAGAAAATTTTCATAGTCTTTTTGTTAGTCAGCCAGTGAGCTACGGATTCAAATTGATGCCACCTATCGCAGAAACCGCAGATAGGTAGGACAAAAAAAAACGGAATCCCCATACCAATCGTCCCAAACTCTCAATTGGATAACTTTTGGGGATTAGATTGCATCCTGCGTTGGCAGTCGTAAAAAAAAGGCTGGGGCAGTTAGACCCCATAAAGAACTCACTCCAGTTCAACTTCTCTCATCGCAGCCACTAAGCGCTGGTGACATACATTTAATCTTGGTAGCAGTAATTGGTTGTTAACTGGAAGCAGTAGCCGTAGGAACTCTCGAGTTACATGTGGATCCTGATTTTCCGATAACGTGAGTTTGTTTACGTCAGGAACTTGTTGCGAAAGCAAATCCAATTCAGCGCGCACGCGTGGTAGGCGATCAGCGATTGCCTAGGTGGACAAACGAAGAGGTAAAATTGGTGGGACTGTGCTAATTGGCCTGGAAAGAGGGTTTTTAAGAAAACTAAATCACGCTGCGAAACCATACCAAGCTGTCAACAAGCTCACACCCCGAAGAACGCGGGAGAAAAAAAAGGCTTAGTGTGAGAATGGAGATTCACAAAAATCAAGTGTTCCTTCTCATGAAAAAAGGGTGTTATGGGATACAAAAAGTGTTTTCCCGTTAGGAGGCTTCTTTTTATAGGGGGCAAGGAAGGTTCTTCTTGAGAATTCACTTGCGGAAAAGGAGAAGAGAACTCCGACCGTAAAATATTGATGCAGCATGGAATTAATGAGCTCCATAGGTATACAGAGGGAGTCATTTGTGGTAACTCCAGTGACATCCCGTTAACTTAGTTCAAAGAAAACAAGCTAAATCGAACAGAGTGTAAATCACTCGTGAGCAGATCAGAGAAATGGCGAATAAAACGTTTAAGAAAAAGCGATGAACAAACATCAGTACAAAACAGCATCGGGAACCTTACCTTGAGATCCTTGTGTGCCCGTTCCACGGATTCGGCTCGCAGACCGTCATGATTGGCCGGCTCTAGAGTTCCAAGTGATGGAAACAGACCGTGAATGTGTATAGCTGATCCAAGCAGACTAAGTTCGCACTCGCCGAGTACTTCATCCGCTCTATTCAAACGCGCCAGCCAAGCATCGGTGTCAGCAAGCAGTTGGGAGTAGCCCTGACCAGCAACATGCAGCTGAGCTGCAGTGTCACCCAAAGCTTGTGCCTGAATTATTATGGGAGAAATCTGTCCATGAAGTGTCAGGTTTTCTGAACGTTGCAGCTTTTGGTGGAACTCCAATGAGCGGGATTGGATGTGAGCAAGATCCTTCACCCAGGCCTGATGGAGCAAAATACAATACACAAACATCGGCGGAATTCAAAAGCATAATCGACTGCTATTAGGAAAAAGAGCACGATGAATGTACTGAATAAGATCGGATACTAGGTGAAGGATTAACCCAGGATTTCTTAGCCCCTTATTGTGTAACGGGAAAGTGGTTGGCGACCCTTGGGTTGTTGGTTATTTCCTCGTCATTTAACGAGATTCATCACTTGAGGTCTGCTTGTTGATTTCTTATTCTGTTGATTTATGGGCCGTTAGAGTGCGCGGTACGGAGGTCTGTTCTCTAACTCCCTCTCTACACATAAATAAGACTAGACCTAGATTGATCCCTGTTACTTTGAGAAATGCAAACACGTGACTTGGTGTTACGCGGAATTCCGCACCGATACCGCTTTACCGCTCGCAGTTAGGCGCTGTTACGGCAAAGAAGCCTATCTCGCATGCGACTGGCTAGAAGATCGGACCGCTGGCCGGTCCAGCATCAAGGCGAGCTCTGATTGGCCAAAGGTCTGGATTCAACAGCTAAACGTGGTCCAGTATCCGCCGACTGCCGGTTGCCAATGCCGCATCTAGAGTACGAAAATCTACTTGGCTGCACTGGATTAGTGTACTATATTCGAGGTGCATGGATTACCGTTTGATGAAATTTACCATTTCAACTAAATTAGGTTAATATAAATCAGCATACTCAACTTGAATTCCGCTGTTATCCTAGCACGGAAGTGATACTTTTGCCGAGCAAAAATGTATCATCACATTCTGACGATTGTTCCGCCAAATTCTGGCGAATCCACTCATTTTCTATCGTCTCATCGTGTGAGCAGATTAATGAAATTTGGTTTATTCTTAACGTGAACCGAATGCATTCTAAATTGATGGTTTTCGTTATACGTGGCTTGATTTCACTGCCAATGAATACACGTGTTGTCAGTGTCATACTGATTGCATAGTTTTGCATCAAGAGATGTGATGGACTAAGAAGGTCTTAAAATAGATGAAACTTGGAGCAGAAACTTGAAAGGTAGTGATGTTGAATATGGCTGGTTATCAGGACTACGGTCTAGTTGGTATAGTTGTCCTTCTAAAAAAAAACCAGCAATCCAAATTGGAGGTAGGAGTAAGTAATGCGACTACGCTTTGAAAACACGTGGACACAGAACATCATCAAATGAGGGACCCGTGGCTTTATTATCAGAACATTAGCACCAAAACTTGTTATAGCATCGCGTGGAGAAGTTGCGCATCCAGTGGAAATAATAAATTTTATGGAGATAGTAGATTATCGTGTGGAAGATACAAACAGATTGCAAAGCTGCAATACAAATGAAGAATGGGGGCTGAGCTAAGATCAGATTGGCAAACTTTACACAGGTGGGACATCCAAAACATGGTAGACATGAACCGTGCGAAAATGACTTGATATGGATGGATTGCGCCTCTGGTATAGTACAGCACTGTAAGTAGACTAATTATACCGCTGTAAAAATACAGTAATAATGATTACATTATAGTTGACAAGTTGTCTGACCTGGTTTTTCGACCTAGGCCAGAAAATGGACTATGTTTTAATCAAATAACAGAATGACAGGTGGTTGACTATATCCAGGTGTATAGCCAAAAGGCAATAAATCGAACAAATCCGCCTTCAAGGACGCAAAAGGATCGGACTATTATGGGATTATATACCAAAGTACCTTAGTTAACGCATGTGATAGTGTGTACAGAAGTCACTGCACACGGCTTGAAGGCAAAGATTTAGCTGAAGAAAAAATTATGTTATATTTAGTGAAAGTCCAGATGACGAGAAAGCGTACAGAGGGACTGTGCTTAAGTCAGCCAAACATCAGTTGCCATAATCAAAACCTGAACATAAGCTAGATGCAAGAGGAGAGCTCCTTATGAGACCACCAGGGCAACCAAGTATGCAACAACATGCGACAACGTCTCTTAGTCAACCGATTTCACCACTGATATGTAGTTGGTACAGAGTAGCAGTTCATTGCTGACAAATGGGCTGGTATAATACATGGGATAGAATCGTTTTGTTTAGACTGTCCTCTGTGCTAGTTTAAAGTTGGGGATAATAGGATTCCAACCGTGTTTACCCCAGCTGGATAAGAATGCATACAAACGACTTGTGTGTGCAGCCGAACTAGACTTTCGTTTTTTTTGCGCTCCTCGACGCCCCTATAAGGGTAGAAGGCTTCGTGCGTCTGATCTTTTCAAAAACCACCCTAGATTTTTACCCTGATAAACCAGTTTCCGATTAAGTCAAGAATGACTTTATGCAGCCCAAAGGGAGTAACTTAAACGATAAGTCGTGACATGAGTGCATCATGCAATGAGTCAGGGTTTACAAGAAACCATGCAACAGAATTTCGGTAGGCAGCAGATTTAATAGGAGGAATTTTGTACTTAGACAACCTACAGGAGATCGATATGGCCTTAGACCATATGGTGTGACGGTGTTGATAATCCAAAAACAATCTTTTGGGTAAATTTGCCACAAGTGGATGGTGTGCTTGCTAACCATAAAGCTGATCAGGATACTCCCGAACACGGCACTGTCCTCAGAGACGTATTTAAGTAACCTAATCGGAAAGCGGTCATCTTTCTCGAAGAATCAACGGGATATAGCAGAACAGCAAACCCAATGCAATAGCAAATTCGTAAATAAGATTCAGAGAAACAGTCTGAGAACATAAAAAGGCCGACAGATTTTGGTTAAAAAAGGTTTCAACGTGAGGCGACCAACTGAAGCTTTCAGCCAGCGTACCCTCATCATCATCATCATCATCGACAGCATGACATCAGTGTTCAACACCGATGCTTCGCTGCCGTACAACCATGATACCAACGTACCCTACAGGTCTGAAGAGACAAATGGTATCAACCAGTAAGGATAATAGGTACATTAAGAAAAAGGGAGCGGTCTCAGGTATACTCAACAAGTTCACCGAATTCGGATTCTAATTTCAACTGAGTTTTTGGACTGCGAAAGTTACGACAACTCACAATGTCACCAGCTGAGTTATACCGGCTGAAAGGATTAAGGACAAGGACGTACAGAACGGGAAAAGAATAATCCCTTGTAATATACATGTGTGCGTTGGTGGTGGTGAGGACCTTCGGTTACCCAAACATACATACACAAGTTCGGACAAACATCGCTCGTTACGTCCATTGGTGAGAAGGTGTAGAACACAGAGAATGATGGTACTAAAAGCAGCCGTACAACCTAGCAATACCGAACACAGTGTTTTGGCCAACCTGTCAAGTGCTGAAGAAACAGAGTGCGAAGGACATGCGACAGAATACGGGGAGAGGGCGCCGTTGTCAGCAAACTAACCGGTACGTATCTTCAGCTAACTGGATGGAATGTAGCCTCGGTAAGAATATGCATGCAAACTATGACAAATGACGGGATGTGCAGGTAATCGGTCGACATTTGAAAGCCCCTTTCTCATATTCATGAGCTAGTTTGGCTATGCAACGGAAATCAGGTATTTTTCCGCTGATGAAACACTGAACGAACAAAGCTCTAACGGGTTCGCCCGCAAGCAGTTAGTTTTAAGAGTACAGGCGATACAAGAGTAGGACCACAAGACTTGTTGGAACAACATTTCATGCACAGTATTTTTAGTTCTGTGATATATTCTGGCTTATAAGTGATACAGGAGAATCCAAGTGTTGATGTATCTGTGAGACCTGCAGACTGATGATTAAGCTTTGAACAAGACTTCAATCCACTCCCACAGTGGTGCTCAGAACTACGTAATCTATATCAGAACGTGTTCCATTCGTACCAGAGGGAATGAAAGTGTTCAGATATTTTTAGGAGTACGACGTAGACAGGTGTCACAACTTGTGGGCGCCTTTTTGACAATCGGAAGTCTCTGAAGGGATTGAGAGAGAAATGCTGAAATCCGAAAAAATAAAGTGTAAAAATACGAACCGTACTACTAATTCGCTAAAAACCGGGCCATAAGCTGAATGCGTCAATAACAAAGACTTTTTGAAGGGTTAGGACTGATCAAAGGTGTTCTTCCGTAGGAGACTTCCAATGCAGTGGAAAACACAAGAAACTAACCAAAAGTTGCACAATTTGGACAATCATCTAGCTTAAGAGTGGCCTATCCACAAATGCAGAACGGCCAGAATGTTGTAGAATCAACTGAAACCTGGGAAAAGAAACGACCTCTCAGGAGAAATCTTTTGGCCTTTATTCCCCATATACTTATTTGACAGGTTGCAGTGTAACAGTTTGGTGCACTGGATCTTCATACATCTGCGCGCCAGGCTGAGCTTATCGACGTAGACGGAAAATGGCGGGAAAGCGGACTAACCAAGATAACGTTTTCTAAGTGACAACCTCTATCAAAAGCCAAAGAATTGCATACGGAGTGGCTATGGACATATGGAAATATCAATAAGAAGGATGTCCGAGTTTCAAGCAGCGAGACCAATAAAATGTTGTTAAAAATAGGACTAACTTTATGTTCCTGAATGCGCCTTTCAAGTTCTGATATCCGGTCCGGCAAAGAAGAGGCACAACGTTGTTGAAGTTGAGAAGCAAGTGTATTCACAGCAAGTCGTAGCTGTCCGATCACTTGGCGAAGTTCGGAGTAGGCTCCTGATTCTGTTTGATTAGGGGGAAGACTGGTGCCGATCAAGAGATTGTCAAACCGGGCCAGTTCCGTTTCAAATCGGTCAATCTCGTCAGTTGGTCGATTGGCCAGTCGCAGCGCTAACAAATGGCGCAGTCCATCCATGTAAATACGCTGTGAAGTTTGATAAATGATTCAGTATAAGGTTCGATCACTGCATGGTGATCGCAGATACTAGACAGTAGAAAACGGAAAAAGGAACAAAAGCTAACCTTTGCCTCCTCAAAACTGTCAACAGTGAAGGGCTGGTTGGTGTCACCGTCCCTCCATGCGTTCATGCAAGCAAGCAACACTTCTCCCCGAAGAGATAGATCCGCTAAGGTCAAACAGGACTTCACCTTGTTCAGAAAATTCATTACATGTCGTGTTCGTTCTATGGCTTCTGTACAAGGCCAAGAGGGCAGGAAGCACACAACGGGTGTTTGCAGACACGTTCCAGTGGCTGTTCGGAGCTGGTAGAGTTAAAGAGAAAGCACATGAGGTTTGATGTCAATGTATAGTAGCTGCCATGGGAACGCATAGCAGTAAACTGAACATACGCACGCATCAAAATGTCATTTCAGCGACGTTCAACAACATGTATAAATATCGTGCTCATAATCAAGTGAGAACATAATAACATACATACTAACCTGTAATAATGCCAACAACATTATCGAGTCATTGGTGCGATAAAAAGAGTAATATGAAAACTCACATTCGACATTTTCGTGTCAGTCATTCCAACAAGAACTAGGGTATCCCCCTTATCGAACTCGGCAGCCTCCGATCCCCTTGGCCAGAATGTCTCACCCATCACAGATTGATAGGTCGTGTTTGGCTTGTCGAACCAATAATCAGCTGATCGGAAACAGCAAAGTGGACGAACACGTGATCCAATGTGCCGATGATCGAGGGAGGAACCAAGAGAGGCTGATTCGTCAATGTTCACGCTCAAAGAAACAATATCTTGTGCCTCCAACATTAATCCATTTATTAATGACTCATAATCATTGAGTTGCGTGGCGATGTGCTTGACAGAGGGAGTGAGAGAGTCAGAAAGAGTTGCGAGCGAGCGAAGGGCGTGAGGAACATTGTAGTAGCAAATTCATTGATAGAAGAATTGTACGCCCTACCATTTCACGAAATTAATTTGATTTATTTGACATTTGTACCTCATCGCATAAGCCCTGTGTGAAGTGCGCCGGTGAAGGTGTCTGCCACAATAGCGTAAAAAACAGGGTAACAAAAGTTTACGACTGTGGTGTTTTCACTGATGGCAAATTCTCACTTCAATTACTTTTAGGCATTCATTTGAAAACAGCATTGATATGACAGGAAGGGTTTGTACTTATCTTCCACTTACATGCATCACCATCATCATCAGAGACAGCAACATCAGTATTGACACGGATGCTTCACTACCATATAGTTTATCTAATTATATTTAAAGCCTTTGAATGAAAAGAAGAGAAAAAGAGTGGGTGAGGGAGGGGACCTAGTGCTGGCCTATGTCAAGCATTCTGAGGTGCCTACACCTACAAGCGCTCAATCAGATAATCTGGAAAGAAACTGACAGCACGAACGCCGCTGACATCGATCAGCCGCCATTTCTTGCCATGTCTCCAGCTAAGTGCAGGCGCGGTCACGGGGACCCCATCCTGGAAGGCGTATAACATCAAAAACACGCAAACTCTTCGTAATCTCTTTCGCATCCTTCAACCAAGTCTTACGTTGTCCACCTCACGGCTGGCGCCATTCGGAACAAGGCACGGAGAACAACACTCGCCTCGGTAGATGGTGTTTCGGCATGCGTAGCACAAGGCCGAGCCACCGTAGTTGATGGTGCTGGATGTTTTCTGCCATTGAATTACCTGCTGTACAACCAAATACCCGCTTTCTAGTCACTCAGTTGACGCCATCCACAACCATCAACGCTTCTGAGGCATCGGTGGTCACACACAGTTTTGTGCCGAAAACGTTTAGACTACGAGCTAGTCAAAGTGAATGAAAAATGTGACCGTTACTTCTTAAACTGTCACCGTTTAGGATGCTTCACAGTCAGGAGGACAAGGAGGGAGTCTGGTAGGATAGGGTAAGATTTGTAAACATCACTTTATCGAAATAGCCCCCACCGCTTCAAGCAGTCCAATGCATACTGCAGATAAATTCACATACAAGACAGTCCGTCAAAAAGATACAAAAGAAAGGACCTATTAAAATTTGTTCCACTAATACGCTTTGATACGTAGTGGCTGGTGGGAAAGTCGAGCTGGAAAACGTTCGTTAGGAGTCTTTGGAATGCTTGCTTTAACTCACCTGCAGTTGAGTCCGAAGACGATCCACTTCCATTGTACTCGAACGCTTGCACGACTGACTGAGCAGCAGTTGCATATCATGTAACTGTGTTGTCAGGATAGATTCACACTCGGCTACCTGACTAGTGTGTGACTCTTGTCGCATCAGCTGTTCTAAACGGCTCTCTGAACAGCCAAGGATTTGAACCAGCCAAGCCCAGTGCCGCTCCAGGGCAATCACATAAGCCTATGAAGAAGAAAACCGTGACGCAAAAATGAGGCGTAGCTTACAGGCGATTTGGTCGGGTAAAGCCACAAAGGTGCTCTAAATAGGTCCCGATTAATCGCAACCAGTCATCTTAACAAGCCCATGTCCAGTAGAAAATCGCACAATGAACAAAAAAAATTAAGCCTGTTAGGTAAGTGGACTAAGCCCATGATGTAAGTATTTGTAAAACATAAGCTAAGTGTTACAAAATGAGTATATGGTTGGCTGGTCGAAATTGTGCCACAACGGCACACTGTTAACCAAAGGCAAGGACCGGAAGAACACCCTATGTCTAACGGAGCAACAGCTCTTCGCCGATGTTTTCCAGAGCAATGGGGCAAGTTGTTTCCACATCAACCTTCAGATGTTGTCTGGCGCAAAATCAGGTAGCAGATAGAACATTGACACTCTGAGGGGCCCAGTTGTGAACTAGAATGGCCCATCTGCCGGACAAGAAGAGGATAAGTGCTGTCAATATGCCTATCGTATTGAGATATGTTCACCGGCTGAGACTTGCTTTATTAGCAAATCCTGCTTGAGTTTCGTAATGTTACTACCGTATAATAGGGGGTTGAACTGAACAGCTGAAAACGCACTGAAAAGCGAAATGGTGAACAGATCTCTCTCGTTGCCGATAACCCACGGGTAATACCTATATGTACAGTATGGTGCACCTTGGTGTACGAAGGCTAGAGGTACTCTTTAGACAAAAGCCAAAGTTAGATCGGAAGGTCTGGGGTTCGAACCCAACCTCTGCAGCTCAACTTCTTCTGTCTATGTTTGGGCAACCTGGCAGTATCCCAGCCCTCGTGATTCCTTCGGATGGCATGGCAACTGCGCACCGAAAGGGTGTAAAAGCTGAACGATTATTAGTATTACACCATCAAAGTCCTAAAGAACTCGAAAACACGATTCATTTGGAGACAGAAGCAGGTCAATCAATCATTGCGGACAGAAAATCCATAGTGGAGATGAAAATAACCATACCAAGGTACATGGAGCCTACTTATGTTTCCGATAGTCAAAACAGCCAGTGTTTGACATAAGCTGTTAGGTTGAACACGTCATTACGTTCCCCTAAAGACCCGGGATGCTACAAACTAAGAGAATGCACTAGTAACCGAATGTCCCCAGCAAGCAAATTGAACAAATTGAGAGGAAATGCGAGGTGTGTCATTCAGCGGGTAACATCATTGGCAGGGTTCATCGAAACCAAATTCATTTGATCCTGTTTTACATAGCGTCCATATAAGCACGGCAGACTGGTTATAATAATCAACCGTTAACGTCTCATGTCCGTGGGTATTTTGCCAGGTTCGGTAATTTATGATATTTCACAAGGTCATTATTGTAGGGTTTGTTAAAAAGCAAAATATCTCATATTCCAAGAAAAGCCGAAAAACTTGTTGTCCTGATAACGGAGGTTAGCAGACACGCACCTGTATTAGATCCGAGGCAGGATGATTATCCAGTTGCATCGAAGTGCCCGCCACGCTCAGATCACTGAAGCCCGGTTCACGCAATTTTAACTCTTTCACTAACTCCTAAAAATGGAAGTATAAGACAGTAGGTTCAGGAAGTGAAGAAAACAGATGCCATCATTAAGTATGAAGTTCCAAGGTGAATTGAACTGCTGTAGATTGAGGTACAAGGGTATTCTATAGCACAATTAAAGTGAGATAATCCACATAAAGAATCTAGTGCTAGCCAAAACCGCCCCTAACGCGACGAACATGGCCCTGGACTCATCGAACCAATGCTCTTAGCGGCCTATTACTTATCTATAGGGTGTGGGCTCCCGCGGGCTGTCGTGACAGAAGTAAACCGGAACAAATAAACGATTATATTTTGCAGGATGTCACTGATGCAGCGATATTGTCTGGATGTTGGCTGAATTAAGTATGATTAGATACATACATGTTGGTGGTGCGTAAAAATCGCAACCTATTCGTTTGAAGACCATATATTTTCGGTACGTACAGATCCGGCGTCTTGCGGCAAAAATATGGCTTTTGAAAATCTGGCATTACATCAAACGGTCATTGAAAGTTATACATTGACTGGCTTTCAAAAACGTCAATGCTCATTGTCTGATGAAAGTTCACGATTAACTATAAACTTCGGTTAACTCATGAAATGCTGAGACAGCTAAGAATAAGAGATGTTTAGAAAAACACAGGCTCCAACTGAGCCTGTGAACGATCTTGAGCAATATGAGCTGTTAAATCATCATCGACAGCATGACATCAGTGTTCAACACCGATGCTTCACTGCCGTAAGCTGTTAAAAACTATGGTTGAATTAAAAAAGGAAGCGGAATTCCAAAGATATGGCTACTTGCCACTTTCCAGTTACAGGTACATAGGTTCAGACTCAGTTTCGCTTCCATCAAGTCCAATTTCTGCAGTTATTCGGCGTATGAGTAAAACCGTTAGCTAATAACTGGCACCAGGATGAGGGTAGAACGTTCAGTTGACACAAGACCAAGTGGATGATCGAGATAATCAATGACAGCTACCATATACACAGCACACTAACCCACCTGCAAAGTACGCCTTATTTCACCAGAGTTCAGTTGATCTGGTCGACTCCAATCCCGATGGACCTCACGTGCTTCGTGCGCCCTCAGCCAATCCAGCTGATGAGTAGCCCGACGGACAAAATCCAGGAGGGAGTGTGATAATCTGGTCCGATGATCGCACATTTCCTGTGTGGGGGAAGCAAAGAGAGTAACAGTATCGAGTATATAGACAGTCTGCATGTAGTTAGTGAGACTCAATTCAAAGGAAGGATCCATTTGGCCCTAGACATGTCCGACTATAGAGAGACGTTTCAGGACAACGCCGTCAACCGATTTGAGCTGTATTCGTTCCCCTTCTTATTGTTTGGTTGAGCATTTGAGATGTAGACGCGCCAGAAAGTCTATAGTGCGTGGACATTTGTGCAACGAAATTTCATGGTCGCATTGCAGTGAAGTAACGGCACAAACGCCAGCAATTATACCATAGAATATCGAGAAGATAAGCAAAACGAGGAGTTCAACAATTCAACGGACTCAGTCTGCCAAAGCAGCTCAAATAATTAAGTAAACTAACCGAAAACTACTGGAAGTTACATAGGGATATATGTTGTCCCTGGTTAGCTCTGAGAAGTCGTCTATCAACGGAGTGAAGGGGCCCGGATTCCAAACGAAATGATGTATTGTCCCTGGTTGACAATCTTTACAGTGAAGTCAATTATTTCACACCGGATTACTTCATGGTTGTCTTCCAAAATACAGAAAGAATTGCCGTTGCCCGAGCGCTAGACAGGGGGGGGTCAAGATAAAACTAAGACAAAACGATGATGTACTACGAACAGATACCTCGTTCGAGAGAGGAGGAGCTGCCAATATAAAAGCTGCTCATCTGAAAAATAAGCCGCAAATCGCATCCTTTTCCAATATTAGAAACTCGACAGCGAGAGCCAAAGCGAACGGCAATACCCGTGAAAGACTAGTTTGCAACACATAATTGATCGAGTAGTCCCAAAACCAGGCATGGGAAACCTGTAACGCACGTATCACACTTACAGACAGGCGGGAGCAGATGGCCGGAGTGCTTCTATCCAGAAACAGTGCGAAACAGTAAGTACACCCTCTGCTCCGATCGATAATGAACTGGTTAGCAAAAGCCTAGAAACTTAAAATAGAAAAACGTTGGAATGGGCCAGTTGGTCGATTGACAAATTCCACCATAAGGGTGGCATGTAACTGGCGGTTGGTATAAGGGATATTGACGTAATTAAACATAGTGATCGATAGAGTCGAGGGTATTGTACTAACGACCAGGATTTCAGACCAGCCAGCAGAAAGAAAAGCGAATAGGGTTAATGAAGCCGTCAGCAAATATGGCAATGACCATCCATCAACACATCAAAAAACTTGTCCAACCCAAATGAACATTTGTTTTTCAAACTCATTGAAAATCGACATGTGTTTGTCTTTGTGCGAACAAGTCCGTGCTTCAGCGGTACTGCACATGCGACGACATAGAGGTTAGGGGAAAAAATCAGACAAAGATAATTTTCGCATTTGAGACCTTGACGATTATCTGGACGATTGTGATGGAAGCTAGCATGAGATCAGGGAAAAACAGTAGGGTGGATATTCTTTACCGTGAAACCCACTGATGCAGTACCACGAGGCCGTATTCCCGAGGTAAGAAGGAACACTGCAAACAGAGCTATTAAGCGGAAAGGTCAAATCATTAGTCTCAAATGCAATCAAATTGCCCAGCTCAACGAACAAACCAACGATTAGTCTCAAATAGGTTAACAAAAAAGATTAGGAAACTGATTAAACTAACTAGTAACTGTTGGTAGGCGTGATCAAGTGTTTGCATGGACTCTTCAGACAGTTTCTTTTCTTCCGGAGTGCGTGTGGCCTGAAAGAGGAAGAGTATAAAAAAGGTTTTGCAGTACTTTGTCGGCGTTGCTTAGCAAACAATGCAGGATATACAGTAGCGTGCTTAGCGCACTCGAAGCAAGCAGTTAAGTCAACGCACATTTGGAGGCGAAACGAATATACTTCGAACGCGGTTTACCGAAAGACTACACCAAGAGAAAATAACGTGATCGGTGACTTGCCGATAAGTTTTTGCAGTCTTACGAGAGAGATAAGGAAAGTCATGTAGTCTTCAGGGTTAGATGAGGTTTCAGCCTAATCTCAAAGGTTTCACTTTGATCGGCGTTGGGAGCCTGGTAGCTGGTCTGGCCTGGCCGTTCCTAGATTCTTTCCCTAGACCTTCTACTCAGGTAGCCTCCGGAGGGGGGAATTCTATTCACCACCTTCTGCTGAAGGAGATGCTCTCATCAAAGTAAGAAGTAAATGCGGGTGACCGGCGCTTCATCCGGATCAGATGATCAATGGTTTTCCGACTAGAGGAGTTGGCTAAACCCACATTCCAGACGACTGGTGGACACTATACAGGGTAATCGAGCCTTTGAGTGAAGAGTGCATTGGACATCCTGGACAAATGGCCTGCGTCCAAAAAACGTACGTAGTGGAAAACCTTGTCGGCTCTCGCTGGAATGTGAATTACTTGCTTAACCCATATATCACACGGGTCACATCAAGTTGAACCAACACCGCAGGAGGATCATGGGCGAAAAATTTCTTCCTCAGTTTTAGTTTCTAAGAGGTATTGCCTCCGCACAAACGGAAAACACCACCATAACGACTATCCGATGTTTTACTGTGTACGGTTACAGGAGGCGGATCTGTTGGTGGACCGGATACAATGAAGTTATGGTATTGCCTCACCGAAGGTCGTCCCTCTCTGACTTGTCTACTCTAGTTCCTCCGCATAACTTTATCCTGTTGATCTATTCATCATCATCATCATCATCATCAGCATCATCATCATCAACACCAGCAGCTGTAAGAACCGCGTACTTGCAATACGGTGGTTCAAGCTGCCACAGGTTCATTCACCGATGATTTGGAGAGATGGGATAAGTGGCTGCGCATTGGAGGCGGTAGCTGGTTTAATTGATGCGTAAATTCGGGGTTGCCAGTGGACTTTTAATTGAGGAGATTGGGATGGAAGTTATGGGTTGAAGACACGAACGTCATTGAGAGCGCGACTGGATCACGTCTGAAAATGTCTCTAACCATTGCTGTGTCCCGTCTTGGGGTCCCCATCCATGGAGATGGCAATGACCAGCACAACTGAGTTTGCTGGTAGTTGATTTCACAAGAGGCGATCGGCATTACGCTACTGGTTCAACCCTACATAGAGTAACAGGTGGCTGTGACCTATAGCTCCAGGATGCCAATGATGTCATCCAAGAATGTCGTATCCCATTCACTCTCCTAGCATTCAACGGATTGGCAAACGGTTACACTTACCAAGACATCTAAACTCCTGAGTGAGGACGCGTTGTTCGCCTGAAATTAGCCTTCAAGATCCAACATTATACACTGACTGAGGCCATGTTTTAGAAGATATATGAACTAGGACTTTTAGGTGATCCGAGTGCCATGATAGTTGAACAGGCCTGTTTAGCTGAAGAATCTACCTTAGTTGACTGGTATCCTGCCAACAGCATACATCGGAGTTCACCCAAAAATCATGAAGATGAATGAAAAAAAACTTTAGTGGTCGTCACTGGTGCACAAACCAAATGCCATAATGTAATCTGATGAGAGACTTGCAGTGTCACCAGAATTACGCTGCTGTAGGTAAAAAAGATCAGAGGACTCGGATACGATGACAGCAGCTTAGGGATATTCCGCTGACAGTCAGCAAACGTGGAAGTAACCTATGAGTCTCGTCCAAATCACCTGTAATAACTGAATATTGTCGAAGGATTCCTGACGAGGGTGAATACACGTCGTTGGTAAATGTGCCCGAACGGAGATAAGGAAAGACGTTCACAGAAATGTTTGACTAGCTGTGGTCTAATGGTGGCGAGAAGATTTGA
Organism: Opisthorchis felineus; assembly: GCA_004794785.1. Lineage (NCBI taxonomy): Eukaryota > Metazoa > Platyhelminthes > Trematoda > Opisthorchiida > Opisthorchiidae > Opisthorchis > Opisthorchis felineus. Next base: position 845,600 of record SJOL01006421.1, on the reverse strand, counting down.
CAATTTTCTGTAGAGCTTTCGCGCTGTCAGTGAATCTGACCTATGCTGAAAAGCCGAGAAGCACTGTGTAGCTATTTATCCTTGTTGGGAATCATCACCACTGCTCACCTCACGAAGCTCAGAGTTTCCAACGGAATCTCTACTGAAAATTAACAAATTTCCTTGCACCGCGAACTTGAGGAGCTCAGAGGAGGAGCTTCACAAGATGAGCAGAACTTCCTTCTGAGAAGCTGCCACCCGACAGGCCAGTCAATACGTGACCACATGATGTGATTTCTGTGATTGATGGATAAGTGGCACCATGTCCTGTCTAAGTGGGAGCCAATCACACTGCTGATCAACCGCTCGCGGCCGAACGGTTAAGTGTTCAGCTACTTAGCTTCATTGACAGGAAGAAATCTCTAGCAGTGGTAAACCAGAAAAGTGAGTCAATATCATTCTCGCGTTGTACGCGATCGTAGAGTGGTGTATTCTCAAACGCCGTAGTCTTGAGTTCCTATATAGCGGTGACTTGTGTTGGCAATAAAAGTGGTGTGGATCAGGGAATGATCTGTGTTTGTAAGGTTTTAAAAGGGAAAAATAAAGCATTGCTTCATTATTTCACTGAAAAGTTGTCAAATGTGGAGATGGGTCTGGTAAAAGCTGCTCGTATGATGCAAGTGACTCCATCAATTAAGACTACTTGGTCCAATCCAAAGATGTCTTTGTTCAGGAGGACCATTGTAAATAGATTGTGGCGAAAAGTGTCCGAATATTCACCAACTGTCTACTAGTAATAGTCATTTATGTCCTACGCCTGTATGTAATGTTTGTGGGTTGATGAAGTGGACCCATAAGTAGATCGTCAATCGTCAAGCTGTAACACCCTTTCGGTGCCTAACTGCCATGCCACCAGAAGGAAGCACGAGGGCTGGGATACTGCCAGGTCGCCCAAGCCTAGACAGGGGAAGTCGAGAGGCGGAGGTTGGGTTCGAACCACGGACCTTTCGGTCAGTAAATTCGCGCTCTAACTACTGAGCCATCTCGCACATAAGTAGATAATAAAACCCAAACCAAGGTTACGGTGAGTAGTTCTCAGGAGACCGAAAGGCAACAACGATAGAAATTATGGAAGAGAGGCGATGGGATACAGAAAACTAGTGATAAGCAATCTGATAGGTCAGTGTCCTAGATGAAAACGGTTTCCCAAAGACGACAAGGTCGATACAATTATGCAGAAAGTGGGCTTAAACTAGTGCAAATCAATCGAAAAACGCGGGGTAGCATTTGAAAGGGAGCGACAAAGATGGTAAAAAGTCGACAATTGAAAAATTTGACATACCTTCAACTGGCTTGTACGACAACGCTCAATTTCGTTTCGAAAATATGCTACTTCACGAATCGTTTGTTCATGCTTCCGACAGGCAGCCTCAACACCTGAGAGGAATTGGTAAGGGATGAAAATATGGGACATTAAAAGCCAGATAATCTTTGCTAGAGCCTGGTAATGTGTTGAAATATTGGTAGCTCGGGTGAGTTTATTGGTTGTTGATCAGGTGGCTGTTGATCTGTTCGCCGAGCTTGGCAATTGGCTTGCAAACGTTTCGTCACCATACGAGGAGACATCATCAGTGCGCAGTTGGGTGCGCACCACCCAACTGCGCACTGATGATGTCTCCTCGTATGGTGACGAAACGTTTGCAAGCCAATTGCCAAGCTCGGCGAACAGATCAACAGCCACCTGATCAACAACCAATTTGCTAGAGTCTAGAATTACATGACATCTAGGCGGAAATAGGGCCATAAATTCTAACAGGTGAAGGTATTATTACGGTGAATCCTAAACGGAGGTTCCTGTGTTGCCGTGTGGTGAAGAAACTTTAAGCAAGCACGTCTCGCAATGGACGGACACTTATGCATAGGAAGGACAGTGAAGGCCTAGCCATTATCTTAAACGTAAATAGAACCAATCTACTAATGAGTAGACAAAAACTGCCCAAATAATAACTTGCCTTGGATGGAGTTTCCGTAGGACCCGTCTTTCACCAGATTTACGTGCTCATCGATCCACACAAGACATCGTTGAATTGGGGTGAGGAACTCGTATCGCTGATCCTGGCAACCAGGAGCTAAGCGCTTAGAAAGGTAGGCGGGATGACTTAAGCTGACCTGAGAGGAATGTAGTGCTTTCATCCCATTCGGTTCAGAGTGGCTACTTTGTTGTCGTAATCGCCGTTGGAGGTCGAGGAAACGTTGGTGTAGAGTACAGACACTATATGAAAAACAGAATGGTAAAACGGAAGTAAAACAGATAGAGCACAGACGTGATGGCCATGAACAACGCATGTGGTGGATCTATTCACCGGAAATTCATGAGTGCCCTTGGTCATAAAAATCCAAGATACTGAAAACTACGTCACTAGATAGCTTTACATTCACACGGCCGAAGTATGACTTTGGCCTTGTCCACGGGCCACTATAGGGCTAAAAACTCGTTCTGGAGCTGATTGTATTTAGGGGATCAGTTCAATGAGCTGAACAGATAGCCTATCTGAGATCCCAGAGTGAGGGTATTTGTCCGTTGTAAAAGCAGTTGTGCGGGACGAGGAGCGGCGGAATGCACATGTTTTGAGAATACGATGACATTTTGAGAGAAGGAAGGATAGCCAACAACCGCATTCAGAGACCATGGGCTCGAATTCAATATCATGGGAAGCCTTTGCTATCTTACTGCACTATCACATACGAAGGGCTCGAAGCTTTCAACGAGCTATCCGCTGCTATCATCTATAACGGAGGCCTAAGGCGCAAGACTTCAATGAGGTGGGAGGTCAGAATGGGTGCGGTATGATACGGATAGCGGACACATGGAGTGAAAAAAAACTCATATTTTGTTTCCTGATTTCTGTAACAGTCATTACATTATCTTCCTCACAGTTTTCAACTCATCATCATCGAGACCGTGACATCAACTCAACAATTCCTCTGAGAATACAAAATGTTGTTGATAGTGTGAGGAGATTCGGGGATTTTCAGTTGAAATTTCGTCCTGTAAATGGGCCTGATCCGTGCTGAAAAGTCGACAGGCAGTGTGCAGCTGTTCTATTATTTACTGGGAATCATCAACGGTAGGCATCTCAAAGAAACTTAGGGCGGTTTCGAACTCGTGACCTCATAGCTCGTAGTTTGAACACGGTCGTTCGGCCACAAGTGGCTGATCAGCAAGGTGATATAAATGAGAGTGCATAATGTTTGCTCGAATGACTGGTCTTGCTTAATTGTGATCACCAATCGAACACAAGCCGTTTCGTTCGTCTTTTCAGCCATACAGAAAATGAAATATAGTATTCCATTTCGGCATGGTTAACACATGCTGTCTGCTGCAACATGCACACAGGTGCAATAAATGCGCGCTCATGCTGAATTGAACAAGCGACATTTGCACGCGAACTTAGCCAGTCCTACGAATTCTACAGGGAACTAGAAGGTATTGGAAGCAAACACAGGTAGACTGTCATCCCGTCCAATGCACTGGACACAGTTAAGAGAAGTTAGGCTTATTTTCACATCCAAGCAACAGCGGTAACCTATCCACCATGTAGATATCAGTCGAAACCTTTTCTGTGAGCAGATTTACACTGACATACAAACAAACACTTTCGTTCCTTCCATTTTTCAAACACTAGCAGCCAAATCATCCACCCTTATCATGTCCCATTTTGGGCTGAAAAATTTAATTGATGAATTTGTGCGCACTTCATCAGAACTAATTCGCCCGTTGGAATCTTCTTCAGATTATCCTGAGCCGTTTGAGAACTTTCATTCGATGACCTCTTTGTTTATTCTGGGATGTAGGCCTCATAGTCCTCTACGTTAATGGTACAAAAGTCCCAATCTAAGAGCAACCGACACAACTGCACTGGTTGCGGCACACAATTTCAAACACGTATGCGCTCATCCCTGTCAGCGAACAAAACTCACTAGAAATCACCTCATGGATATGCATTCTTTATGGGCATTAAAGCCTAAGTACAATGAACCAACCAGCACGACGTTTCACATTCTGTTGGACGAGCTGAGACGTAAGTTTCAAAAAACTTTCGTAATGTACGAGAATTCCTTATCCAAATGCGCAGGAAAACATTACAAGTTAAATAACTGATCCTGTAGATCAGTACCAGAACTCTACAAATTACGAACGCACGATGATTCTTCGTAAGCTTGTATGGAGCGAATTCCAACGCTGGAAAAGCAACGCCGAAATGAGGCCTGTGGAGTTGTTTTTACGTTTAGATAAAGCATTTTTCAAGTGAAGGAGAGTCGGCTTATTCATTGACTGAATTTCTACAAGCGCCTTGTGTACATTCAATCATCGTGCGCACGCGATCAGACACTCCCCTGTTGGGGATGCTCTGATGCAATGAGCTCTATTCTATAAGTTCGAAAAAGCTGTACAAATCCGAGGGAGGGGCTGCTCGAATAGACGGGAGAACATTTCTAGAAAACTATCGTTGACGAGTCTTTTTGTGGTCCCCAGGCCAATTTAACACCTTGGACTGTCAAGTGCGCGTAAAACTCCTTCATAAAAATAGACCCTTCCAATTCCATGGTACAGATTTTTTAAACAAATTCCTCATAAACAATGTCAAAGCAACCAAACCCAATAGTGAAAAATCATATGTAAAGAGGTGGAATTGTTGAGGTTTACTCATCAGCTATACACGTCAGCTATACGTCACTTCGCTCGACCGATTGCCGGAAATTCCTTCCAAGCATTGAGTTCAAGACACAGCTGCTTGAGTAAACCCAGAAGCTGAACGATACTAACCAATAAAGCGATTAAAGCGAGCAAGCCACTCACTCCGGTGTAAGCACTTCGTCGTGGACAAAACGCACAGGAGCATACTCGGGGTGAAGCACAAAGCTGAAAGAACCGACTCGGATAATGAGTTGAAAACACAGTGATTCTTCCCTAAAGACCGTCCCAGTGATACCTTCTCAGACCAGTTTCGGTTCATTTCAGTTTGTCAGCTTGAACCATGTACCAAGAGTAGGTTGGTTCCAGCTGCTACAGTTTTGACCACCGGAAAGTGAGAGAGCGAGGGAGATACAGCCAAGCATTGGGGGCGATGACATGATCCGATAGTGCGGAGAATTGGGCAGCTACGCATTGAAGGCAACAGTTGACGCATGCGCTCTACTGACTGCGTAAGCTCCTCTAATGCGACAGTACAATGACAAAAGCCAACCTATTGTTATTCTAAAACACAAATTCACTTGGATTATCACCAACTTTAGTAAGAATGAATTTGGCTGTGTTCCGATGAGTCCCCTTCTTATCTATTCTGCTGCAATGGTTTTGGAGGCCTGAATTTTGCTCTGGAGGGATAATCCAAGAAAGTGAGTGTGCGCAATGCTTCGTGTGACATCCGGTCATCTTGCATCATTCTTATCAAAAGAACAAGTGCGCATCAAATTCAATCAAGCTCCTCATGATTGGCAACTATAGTGAGGATCACAGTCTCTACACATAGGATGTACGTTTCAAAACATGCTACATTATAAGTAGAGATAACAAAACTCAGGGAATTGATCGCTCCCTATTGGGGGCTGTATGCTTTCCATTTCCATGGTCAATAAAGCAACACACGCACTTGTGCTAACAGAAACGACTTTTGTACAACCAATGCTTACTGTTTTGACTCATTTTTGAGACCATACGGTTATGGCATGTTTAGTGTTTCAACAAACCATCCAACATGCGCTAACTGGTCGTTCTCATCCTGGTGTGACCGATCTTGTAACAAATTGATTTTCGAAGAACAGAATCGCGTTCTTGACAATACAGAGCGGAAGACAAGATGCTCTCTATCTCGCACCGAAGTCTCTCAGTGGGTCGAAAGATGGACGGCAAGTAAAGAAGACATTCATTACTATGCAGTCGGTTTGCTTCCATGTGGGAGTTGTTCAATTTCGCTGACTGAACATATCCGTAGATCTGAATCTCTTTCCCAGTGAAAAACACGCTTCACTTTGTGGTTATATCGGCAAGGATGAGAAAGACTACCCTATCGACGCCCGGGTTCAAACTTCGCCATAGAAAAGCTGGTATCCCATTAAACACACTTGGGCCAGATTGACAAAAGAGCCGCGTTTAAAATCATCTACTGCAAGCTCCGTTGTGCCAATCTTCCAGCGCTACTTGCCATCCGACACCCAAAAATTTGCGGAGTTGGTTCATTATACAGTGAAGTGACAAGATCGATGAATCTGCACACGCTCCAACGGTGTGTGTGTACGATTGGAGTCAGCAGTCGACACACTGAGCGTAGGCGAACGGTGTGACTGAAGCAAACAGATAACCTAGTCTATCGGTCTCACTGTCTCATGTAATTATGGAAAAATTTTCACTGAAATGGCTTATCTACTCACAAATTTCAACGGACGGTTGAGTATTCAACTCCACCAAATGCCAAATACTCTTATTTGCACAGTAATTTGATTTTGAAAGGAGACTCGGCTGAATCCAACTGGATCTCCCGTTTACGGTAGTTTTCAAATTAATGCACATTGGAGAGTTATCAACAACATTATGACTAGTCCGTTAGTCCATCAAATACTGTTGCGAAAGGTTATTCTCTCCGAAATCACTTGACTCGGCTTAACCGTATCGGCCTAAAGAAATAAAAATTGGATGGTCCGTCCAAATCCGTAGAATTGTATGGGATCACACTGGACTGAAAACCATAGTCGCCTTGAGTGTCCAAAAGAAATTAAAAATGAATTCGATGAGCCACCTTACTGTTTCATTAGCCTGGTCAAAAGCGGCAGTTCCAACCTACTGAGGCACGCGGAGTTCGGCAACATTGATGTCAAAATTGAAACAGTGAAACTTGCAGCCTGAAGCGGTTGCACTCAAAATGAATGTCGGAACAGTGAATTGACAAACATCAGAACAACCCAGATGGAAATATCTCTTCGGCCAGTTACCTAAACGTTCCCTTAAATTGTAGTATAATAGTGTGCTGATCTGGCTGTTAATCTGTTCACCAAGCTTGACAATTTGCTTGCGGATCCCGTCACCATTCGAGAAGACATCGTCAGTGCGTGGTTGGGTCTCCAGAACTCTGTTACCTAAACATATATTGTTTGTATTAGACAGCGAGCTGCTTAGATTTTCACAGTCAGTAATGAGAACCTTCTTCTCATCTTTGGCTGGAAGGGTTGGGGAAAAGATCTATGGACCAAATGAAAATGTTCAAGCATTTTGCTAACCAGGTTCATCAGAAATATGCAGCCGTAATTGAATTTTAAAAACCATTTTCAACGACGATCTCAACTGCCAGTATTTTCTCGAGTGTTCAAGCTTCATCAGCCCCTCCAGTACCTCCATCACTACCTCACCAGACAGGGTTGTCCAACTAATCACATCGACCCTGACAGAGTCACAGCGCTACTTCAACTTACCGCAGTCTATTTATCAGAGAAGAGTTTGTGGTACGTCCATTGTGCCCTTTCACATGGGGGTGATGCACGCGGTCGACTGCAGTTCCGATACCATTGACCAACATATCGCTAAATGGAGTCCGCAACCGCAGGAGCACTGTAGTTGCTACGCTAAATTCACGAGGCTGGGCCCGAAGAATGCAGTAACGATGCTAACAATAGGCATAGATAAGTGGTACCCCGAGAATGAAGTGTCGTAACGAGCCGACAGTATCGAAGGCTACGTGGGATCGATGACTCGGTGAGATCCGAAACTAAAACACTCAGACCGAAGCCCGTCGTGTTTTGGCTGGTTTGCAACGGGGCATCTGATTACATGCACCCGGATCGGTTTATAACCCGAAAGGTCATTCTGATGTATACTCCGGGAAACATCGTCCTGTGAAGCGTATATTTCACCACCTTCTGCAACCCAGTTGGGCATACGAGTTCACAATATCACTGTTATTATACCCTAACCAACCAATGGCATCTAATGAAATATGGAAAGCCAACAGAGGCCCAGAAAAAAAATCTTCATGACATTTAGTTCTTTAAAGGGCAACCACCTGTCCCAAACAGCTTCAGACTATTTAAGCACGAATTCACTGGAGAAAGAAAATGGTACAAAATTTGTCCATGTTGGTTTGAATTCACATATCCGCGTGTATTTGCTACGGTGCGTCACTCAGTATACAGTGAGTATGAAACTACAAAACGGAACAAAAAATAAGTGCTGGATGCACAAAAGTAAGTTACGTTGGCGGAAATGGGAGTGTTCCACCGTTAGGCACAAAATTCACGGCATGCCACCATTATCCGAATAACAGGATGGACGCTGTCGATATTTTTGTTCCCTACACGACCATTCTCCCTAATTTCGTTAACAAATGGACTCTCTCTAGAAGTTGATACTATCACTTTCCAAGCTTTCAGCATACTATAAATGGCGGTAACGGTTCTGATTGTACGGTGTCCGTCAATGGAGGAGGAAAGCAATTGAGCTCATCTTGCACTCAATCTTCGGGTCCGAATGATACTAGATGGCCAGATGTTGTACAAAACACTGGCGAACTCAGTTAATCCTTTTGTCCTCTCATTAGGGTCTCAGAGAGAAATTCAAGTTCGAAAACTGTTGAGATGAAATTCACCCGAATCGATATGATCAGATACATCGAATAACCGGATACGATAAATGTGAAGACTATGCACCCAAATGAACTAGTGATCCACACCAACACGCACTTGTTAACGGACTGTGGTTAAAAAACTGAACCGAATCGGACTTGAATCCGATGATTCCCACCATCAGTTCTTATATTTTTCGCTTTACATCATATTTATCGTGATCGTCATTGGGTCATCTTCTCCAGGATTTGCAGCTTGACCGCCACTAGCCCGTTACTTTGCCGGATCTCACATGAACACCTCAATACAACATTATATGGGGATAGTCAACGACAGTCATCATTCACTCGCAGAGATGAGTGGGCTGGTCCCACACGTCTCGGACACCTACACTCAAACAGTGTACCGTGTGAGTGAAATGGCTGGTAACTATCTTTCAACAGCCTCGGTGCATGTATGAGATCGAAAAGAGTCGAATTCAGTTTACCCGTGACGAAACTCGTCGAGACAATTGTGAAGTGTGCCGGAAAACGGTACAACCAGCGTTTTTTTGACAAGATTCTGATAATCAACAAAGGTCCGATCTTCAGAATAACTCGAGGAGTTTGGGATGATCAACGGTCGAATTCGCAAAAAAGCATCCGTCTGCAGTTCAGATATCCAAGAAAACGTTGGCCTTGGCGGATTATTTTTGAAACACCATTATTATTGAACCCCAATCCACTGAATTACGAAGCTTCATCTAAGTTGACGTGGATGTACGGCAGTTGAGAACCAGTTTTCATATACGGGTGTTGTCAATCATGATGAGAATGACTGGGATTGACTTGAGGAATCATAAGCCGAGNATAAGCCGAGCTTCTAACTCAAAACCCCTACGGGCGAAGCAACTGGTATGGGAAGGTTACTGTAGAATACCTGAAATAAAGTCACAACATGACTTGTTTGTCCTAAAAAGAGGAGTTTTTGTCACATTACAGATAAGACACCCAGCTTGAATCACGACTCTGCCATCATCAAATAATACTATCCACGAAAAAATGACAGCGGACACGCTTTCAATTCGATGCCAGGAAGGAAGAAGGAGACACACTATCTAATGAGAACAGAAGATATACGACTGAGACGATGGCATTCTTCAGTAAACGTAATTATATTGGTATTTGCGTGTGCATGAGTCAGAGTTGATGGAAAATATGGCAGTACACAGGAGCTGATGTGGGTGCACAAGCACAGAGAGACGCACAAGCTGGCGTATGACTTATGTTCCAGCAAAGAAAAAACTGACCCAAATCAATGTCAACCAGCAGTGATAACGAACAAACAAGCCGGGTCATATTCAAGCAAGTCCATTGTCTGGTACACATGGATTACTATGATTTACACAACTGGTAGGCGAAGTGTTCAAGGAAAGTGGCAAACAGAATTAAATGCTAGGGCGAAAAAGGTGATTTACTCACTCGCGATAAATTTGTTCTGTGTGAACATATCGACCGCTACGCAAATGCTGCACCTGATTGAACAGGCCATTAAGTTTAGTCTCCAAAGCGCCCAACTGTTCGCTCCAACGGCACAAACGTCCCCCACGTTGAGAGTCCAGCATGGAGGTGACCGATGGTTCAGTCTTTGGTAAAGTGATAAATGGGCGAGATAAGTTTGTTGATTAAAATAAAACTGCGACAAAATAAGAGAAACCCCTAGACAAATGACACGGCAGATGAGAAAGCTGAATATGGAATAGGGCTGTACCGCGAGCCCCAACAAGAGAGATTAAACACGGTCGCTGTAGAGGATTTATTGCCTCTTCTCACTCTTCAAAATACAATAGCGTGAGATTGTTTGGCTGCTATTTATTTGTCTATATCACATCGATAGAATCTCCCATTCGAGTGTTACATCTTCGTGAAAACCAACTTGTAACAGTTCGGTTATAAGTAGTGTGGAGAGTACTAGAAAAAGTGCAAAACAGGATAACTTACTTCGACTAGCCGACGTTCTAGTGCAGTAAGCTGTGACTCCACAGCACGACATTCCCGCACAATACGATCAGCGGCCCATTGTAATCGATCTAATCGACGCACATCGCTGAGTGCAGCCAACTCCCGCTCCTCAAGAGCAGTGTTGTACTCGTCCCATAATCGGTTGATTTGCTCAATTCGCAAGAACGGGTCATTCGGAATGTGCCCGGCTCGAATTCCAGGCTAAAACGAATGTTAAAGGACAGTAGGAAACATCGAGCCACGAAGAGGACGAGGAAGGCGGTCACACAGTTAAAGAGGATATGGGACAACCAGACAAACCTTTAGGTCTTCAAACATTCGGATTAATTGTTGACGTTCCCGTTCCCGTCGAGGTCGCTCCTCCAGACGATGCCTCTTGATTTCTCCCATTACACGTTGTTGAACACCTTTTAAGTCTGGTGGGAAATTTCGTGCATTCATGCGATCAGTGGTCAGTCGAAGCCATTGGGCAAGTTCAGTAGCAAGGGATCGGTATTCCAACCACTGTGTCCTGAGCGCAGAGGACTGATCTGATGGAAAGTGTCCCACAACAGATCCATGAGAAAGGGATACTGGTTCTAGGACAGATTCACGATAAAGCGCGGGGAGTGGGGGGATCGACGGGGTGTCTGTAGCGAGGGCCTCATACAGTGAGGCTATATAGGTTATGATGGAACGTTCGTCTGTGGTGGACGCAAGGTCTGGAACACAAAAATACATGGCGCTGTTTAAGGTGCCTGCACAAGTAGTGAACACTCGTGGTCATAACCAATTGAATAAACGTTAATCAACAAGCACATGACCCACATTCATATTAAGAGCTAATTCAAACGCCTGACTTCCCCTAAGCTCGCTTTAAACAGAGATTTCCAGAACCAAAGTGTAATCCACATGGTTCGGTGAATTTCACCTTTTTCCGACCGGTTCCCCTGCGAGGATTTGAAAATATGATGTACCCCTTGCAACGTAAATGTTTTCGAAATGATGTTCATCAATCGTCTTGTATTCTATATTACCGGATAGTTTTCTCAATTTGTAGTCATGTATTTTGGCTTCCAACCCCACGTTAATACACAAGAAAGGAGAGCTTCAAATAAAACAACTCAAAGAGAATTATTATGCAATTAACTTATGGGAAAATTGCGACTGACATTGAAGTTAACAACTTCGGGAAAAGAATAAGGATCCATTGCATAGATTCTATCCTCAGTAATAAGCTAAGAAACTGGGTGTATATAAAGAAGTCAGCAGAAATGGCCGTTTTTGTGACCTTCAGAAATAATCACACAAAAAAGGATTGAATTCGGTGGTCAACTTCCTTCCATTTTCTGTCCTTTAATCATTTAGCAACAACTTGACATCATTAAGGAACTTAGGACGAAAATGATTATGAATGGACTTAGAATAAAATAAAATTGCTCGCAATTAATTTCAAATGACCATTGGCAGAATTTGTTTTGCGATGTTGTAAACTGTAGCGCGACTATAGTTTCACACACTCCGAAGGAGGTCCGCGTTGATCACCTGCAAAAAAATCGATCGATGACAAAGTGAGATGCGCCTACTTTGTCAACTCGATGTTTGTTGCCCTTGTTGTTGAATCGATGGCAATCGGCCTTTTTACGGTTGGTCACATACGAGCTCATGCATCACGTAGAGTATGTGGATAATTCTGTGTATACAACCAGCCACAGTGACAAAGTACTAGAAGGGGTTGAGCGTTTGGAATGGTAATCATGAAAAGACCGTCACCACTCATAAACAGCGCAGATAAGCTCAAACATTAAACGCAAAAACTGCAGCACGCGCCGGATCGGAGCCAGTACTACTTAGTGTCAGATTAGACACCATTGTTCTTCGTCCCAGAGAACACATCGGTGGAAAAAATCACGGAATTTGAAATTACGGCCCACATAGAAAGAGAGCTTTACATCGTATGAAATGCATCAAAACGGGAAGCCTGCATATTCAATCAACCGACCATGGGGTTAAACGGTCAACTGACTGGCCAACGAAGCCACAGCCTTGCTCGTAAGTTTGCAGATGCAGTATAGCTAACCTGTCGTTAAACCAGTCAAATCATCCCATTATTGAGACATCAGCAAGCAGTGTATTATCAAGGCAACGATATAATTCATTTCAAAAGGGCAAAGACACATGTCTGGATATTAGAAAATAGTGGCAGAAACAAACTGCTACGGGCGACTTGCATAATTAACACATTCCAATGGCACATTCCGTGTTTACCTGAGGGATTGATTCTTTTAAAGTACGTAAGTAAGTAAGTAAGTAAGCAGACTATACCTTCTTATCAATTCAGAAAAGCCTTATCACAAATTTGACTGGGAATATCTCGATTTATTTCGAATATGTTATGCGTACACAACTTTGGAAGCTAAGTTTATCACGCTGAGCTAAGGTCTACCCTCGTTACACCGCAACTCGTTCTAAGGTCACCAGGGCTTTTCTAAGCTTTATACAGACGGTTTCTCAACGCGTCTTCCATGTTCGTTTCCCCGATATCAAGTGTCATCCAAAACAGCTTTCTTCTGTCATACAGACAGTGTACGTCCGTTTGCATCAACTCAGGGACAGTACCTTGAGGGTAGTCTGAGGGTACCTGACGTCGTTGGTGAAAAAGACAGACTACATTTTGTCAACTAGAACGAAGATGCGCAGATTCACACCATTATCAACCCCGCAACCACCCACTTACATACCTTTGTAAAAACTAGTCGTCGAGAAATTAGTAAGTACCCACTGTAAGAGTCCTCTGTGAAGAACCGTAACAGCGCAAGTGTGTGTAGTCCTTCAGCTGTAGCACCCTTTCGGCGCCTAGCTGCCATGCCACTGGAAGGAAGCACGTGGGCTGGGATACTACCAGGTTGCCCAAGCCTAGACAGGGGAAGTCGAGAGGCAGAGGTCGGGTTCGAACCACGGACCTTCCGGTCAGTAAATTCGCGATCTAACCATTGAGCCAGCTCGCCAGCTCGCAAGTGTGTGTATTGTCTCGGGTGTCATAGTGTCTTTTATGGAGCTGCACCGATGCTTGAATTCCTTATAACGTCAGCCTAACTTACCGTCACCTTTCTTGGAAAGCGAGGAGTGGGGTTATAACGAGAGTGAAGAGTAAGTTGGCCCTATTCTACAATGTGGTTAGCGTGGCCATATAGTGATGATGGACCGACCAGGAACTAAAACACGCTGGAGACATTTGAAGTGGAATGCTTTGCTGTTTCACCTGTTGTGACGGAATGAAACTTTGTGCGGCGGTAATTCCTCTTCTTTTGGGTAGTGTAGATGCGGATGAAGACGCAGGCTAAGTGCAGAAAGGCACATTATTGGCAGTCGACCAACTGTAGGAATTAATATTAGGTTAAAAGGATCCATATAGTTGTTCCCTTCTGAAGGGACCGCATGAAGAAATGACAGAAATTGTTCCCTAGTGATGGGCAATCTCTACTAGGGGTGAACCAACAGGACCTAAATATAAAAAGAAACCCAAAAAAACGTTTTGCATAAGCATAAGTGGATGATAATGTAGTGTTAACCTCTCGCCTCAGTTTGTATCGTACTTTGGGCACAAAACTGACATGCCAAAGTTGTTTCCAAATACCCACTATTTCATGTCTTTCATCCGTTAGGTGAAATCGGACAAGACACTGCTTCCATCGCAGAGACCAAACAAGTTCTACGTTGTGGCTTACTCTTTTGTCCAGGCTTTCACGCCAAAAAGTACAAACTATGCCTAGTTGAAATAACAAGTACGATGCTGAATCGGGGGTAAAGGGATTGGTAGTTATTCCCGACAGTTTTCTTTAGCTGCACAATTACCACATCTCTTCTCACCAGGCATGAAAAAACACTTCACTCTTTTTTATGAAAGTGGATGTGTGAGTGCAATTTTAGGTAATTTTCACTTTCTCGAAAATCAGTCTAACTAGCCAAAGCGAAAAATTATTTGAACAGTAAAATAAGATTCATGGCTTGGCTGAAATCATGCGTAATAGGTAGCCGATATGGATGAACTACAGAAAATAATTGTGAAATAGGAAAGAATCAAACCAGTTACCTTCAGCATCGAACAGACGGACAACATGAAGTTCTCTTTCAGCCAACGTGAAGGCCAACTCCAAGTTCTGACTTGGTGATTGACGATCAACAAGATGGAAATCGACTAGTTCCGGTCTGTTGAGTGGAAAGTTAAAAAGAGCAGTATAGAATTCATCTGCAACAACTTCCAGCGATGGGACTAAACTCCACTGCGTCACTGACGTACACCAACATACAATGATGCAGCAGCGAAGAAAACAGGGCAAACAAGATGGTGTTATGGGTGTACTCACACTCGCCTTGTAATACACCCCCAAAACCCGATCTCATTAAATTACTTCCACTTTTACTAGCTGGGTTCACACGAGCCAGAATCTCAAGGTCGCCCAGCACACTTTTAATGACATGTTTCCATGGCTCGAAGGGTCTCTTCAGCACAACCTGATGCAAATCACAGGCTCGCATGTCAAACATAATTTCAACTGGGAATCCAGCGACATAAATTTGACTTCGAGACAATGTAAAAACTCAAGGGATGAGAGCTGCACTGTTCTAGAACATTTATTCGTAGATGAATGTTCAAAAAATACTGCGGTTGGTGCTGCGAGTTCATAAAACTCACTTTGGATTACTGCGAGCCTGCTTTTGCTCACTGAGATTACATAAATCATAGGTCTGGCAGTATAGTGACAAGAATCAGCTTGAGCCACCTTGATAGTTATTTACAAACATTTTGTGCACTATACACAGATGGCTCAGTTGTTAGAGCGCGAATTTACTGATCGGAAGGACCGTGGTTCGAACCTGACCTGTGCATCTCGAATACCCCTGTCTAGGCTTGGGCAACCTGGCAGTATCCTAGCCTTCGTGCTTCCTTCCGGTGGAATGGCAGCTAGGCACCGAAAGGATGTTACAGCTCAACGGTTATTATTTATAAATAATACACAATTAGGGAACATCAAAATTCCCCACTTTCTATAGGATGATTTTGCTGCTGTCCACCGAAGAAAACTGAGATCAAAGTCACCGCGCGGCTAATTCACATGAGGTTTGCCGGATAACAGGGACAATCCACACACGCTGAATCGGCCGGGAAACCATACTAACCCTGACAAAACCTTATTAATGAACAACAACAACAACTAGTGGAAATGAGCCGCTTTTTAAAAGCGTCATGGAAGAAATCGTTTTGCCTCTGGATATTAGCAAAAAATCATCCATGCGATTTTCATCAATTTATTATGTACGAATGTGGTGGAACGAGAGAGAAAGATTCAGTGTAAAGGATAGCCGGTGCAAAATACAATCAACAACAAAATATCAAGAGATTGTTGGCAATCGGTCATTATGGTATGAATGAAAGACCGACAACACCACTGAGGACAGTGGAGAACCAATCCAATTTCAACTCAATTTATCAGCTATAAACCGTGTACCATAAGCACATTGGTTCCAGCAGCTACAGTTTAGATCATGGGGAAGCGGAAGAGTGTGGGACATACAGGCAAGCCTTGAGCGCGATGGTATGTTCAGTTAGTTAGGGAACTGGGTAGCTACACAGTAAAGGCGATAACTTTGATGCACGAGCGCCACTGACTTCGCGAGTGCGCCATTTCTGCCAGTGTCACTAACCATTGGTGAAATGAGTCCCGCGGTCCCCATCCTGGGAACTGACAGTTGTCGACCCAACTCAGTTTACTGCTTAGTGTTCTCATACCTCGTTTCCAGGACATACACTGCCCATTTCTCGGTCACTTCCACCCATAACAGGGCTGGGAGAAAAGAGCTCTGCAAGGCAGACGGTCCTCTTGCATGCGGAGTACATACCTAACCAGCGTAACCTATAAAGGCTAAGTAATTCACCTATCGCGGGATAGTTCCCTCCACCTATCTGGCGTAGCTCAGCATTACTAATCAGATGTTCCCACTAGACCTGGCAGATGCTTCGGAGACACCGATGGTCAAAAACTGACATCTTCCGTATGTCCTCTGCGCGTAGGGGCCACGTCTCTGATCCATAAAGCAGTATGGATCGCACCACCGCAGTGTAAACTCCTCCCTTCAGAGGCAAACTGACGTCACGTCGGCGCCATAAGTGTCGGAGGTTGGCAAAAGCTGCCCTGGCCTTTCCTATTCGAGAAATAATCTCACCTCCAGCCAGTCCACCGGAACTTATACAGCTGCCCAGATAAACAAATTTATCTACCACGTCGATTGGCTCGCCTGCAAGCATGAGGTTTGTGTTTGATCCCACCCAGTCTTGTAGCAACACTTTACACTTTGCAGGTGTGAAGCGCATGCCAAACCGTGCGGCAGAGTTACTTAGGTTATTTAAAATCGTTTGCATGTGGGAAGGATCTGAACCAAGGAGAGCAATATCGTCCGCGTACTCAATGTCTGTGAGGGAACGCCCCGGGAGCATTTCGACTCCCGAGGTTTCAGAGGCAGGCAGAGAAATTTCAAGCAGCATATCACTAACAAAGTTGAAGAGGAAAGGGGAAATAGGACAGCCTTGTCTTACACCACTGGACGTGGTGAACTCAGGCGACAGCTTCCCGTATACTCGTACGCGCCCACAGGAGTTCGCGTACAGGGCCCTCATAAAGGATAGAAATTTGGAAGGGACACCTTTGATCACCAGACATTGCCAAAGTTTCTGACGATCAACAGAATCAAAAGCAGCTTTCAAATCCGCAAAAACGACCAACGTGGGACGTTTAAAGGAGTGGCGCTGTTCAAGAATTTGTCTCAAGATAAAGATATGGTCGATGCATCCTCGACCAGGGCGAAATCCAGCTTGATTCTCACGAATCTGTCTCTCCCGATAGTCCATCAACCTACGCAAAATAATGCCAGAGAGCACCTTAGATGCGACGGATACCAGGCTGATACTACGATGGCTTTTACATGAGGTTCTTGCGCCCTTTTTGAAAACTGGGATGACGGTCGAGGAGCTCCATGAGGCTGGTATTCTGTTTTCGTTCCAAATCTTCTGCAGTATGGTTGTCAGACTGTTCACCAGGATCTCGCCACCTTCTTTGAAGAGCGCGGGGTGTAGATCATCCGGGACAGGTGCATTGTCGCGCTTCAGGATTGAAATCTCAACAGGATTTCGGTTGTTGATGGTGGGTTGGTGTCAATGTTCCATTCGGGCCCGCTTGGTTCTTCCAGCGGTTGTGTTGAAGGAGACCAGGTGAACTGTTCTTGAAAGTGCTCAGCCCACCGCTCAAGACGGCGATTGAGGGAGTGAACTGATGTTCCGTCTTTTTCGCATATTGCTTCACTGACATCTGCATTCTTTTGACCTGTTGAAACAGGGCGCGGCTGTTGCCTGCAGCGAAATCCCTCTCCATCTATTGGGTCTTCGAATCCACCAGCATTCTCTGTCGTGCTTCAAGCTCCTGATTATTTGATGTTTCAGGGATCTGCGTGCGCCATCATAGTCGCTAGTTGCTGGTATGGCCTTTCTGGCAGGAATAAGACCTGCTGATCTCGACGATATCCAGTGTTCACTTAGTCGAGTCAGATGGATTGGATAAACAGTTCTGAAAGCTGAGAGCATAGCAGTTTTAACCTACTTCCATTCAAACTCCAAGCAATCTTCGTCATTCGAATGACTGTGCACCAGTGGCTCTCTAGCCAGATGAGTTTGATACTCTTCAACTACTGAAACTTGTCGAAGTTGATGAATGGAACTGATCTGCTTTGGCACGCGTAATGCTGACGGAAACCGAAGTAATAATCGGGATCACACAATGGGATGATCAGAGTCAAGTTGCGTATTGCTGAAGGAACGACAACCTTTAAATGAGGCTCTCCATCGGTAACTGGTAGCCACATGATACAAATGAATCCATGAGTGTCTTGCGCTTGATGGCTCCAGGTAACTCGATGTAAGCATTTGTATTGGAAGTTTGTACTGGTGAGGAACAGGCGAAGATATGCACACAACTGAAACAGTCGCTCCCCATTATCCGTACGCTGAGCATCGACTCCAAATCTACCACCCAATTGTGCTTCTTCCGGACTTAGTCATCCAACTAAGGTATTAATATCACTCGCCAGGATTACTACATCCGTTGTTCTTGCTGACCGAAGAAGTCGTGACAGATCTTGGTAAAACCCGTCCTTCTGCCTCAGAAATGCAGTCTGTCGGGGCGCATGCTGATACGACAAATAAACACAGTTTACTGCATCGACCTGCATTGATGCTAATTGAGCCAGAGGACCGCACAACACAAAGACGACTGCTTACTGGGATCCAGTCCACTAAGGCGCTTTTAATCTTGGTTGTGTACAACTCCCACACCGTAGATGCCACGAGCCACTGCGTGAGGATCACCAGATACCCGAACAGGGAAATGTGGAACATCTGAGCTCGTCCTACGCGACTTGATGTGCACAATCGAAGTCGAGTCTAGTATGCGTGTTCCGGAGACACTAAATACATCGACAGATATGGAAATCAAGGTTTCAGCAAGAGATGCCCGTTGCCCAATTTGACAGAGTGCGGACATTAAGAGCTGCAATGTGGATCTGATCTCTTGAGGTTGGTAAAAATTATTTTGGTTTATTTTTCTTCGCGACGGTTTAGACACGGAACAATGGCTAGCGGAGTGGCAGATGGGTTGCTTGCACTGCATCATCCGATGGGTAGGGAGGGAGTGTGGGGGAAGGCTGATGAGCGAAGGGCTGCAAGGATAAATGATGCTCCCCGGTTACCCAAGTCGAAGAAATGGGTTTGGTTGAGTTAACCCACCTGGAGCCTTTGACTCGAAAGTCTAACCCACAAGGCAGTGGATTTAAGGTTTTGTTCGGGGACCCCAGCCCTAGCTTCTGACTCATAAGTCTGAACCGCGAGACAGCGGTTATTAGGGTTTTCTTGGGGTACCCTCCCCGGAGCCAGTGACTCAATAGTCTAACCCACTTGGCTGCAGGAGGCTGGCCTGGCCCGAGGACGCACGGGGTAAGGTGTTACCGTCTCACTACTAATGCGGCTGCATACAGCAGATGTCTTTTGAGCAGCACAAGACTCTGGTTTGAAAAGTATTTCGACCGTATTGGATAATGCACTGGCGGTCACGGTCAACCGATGGACGATCGGAGTGTGCGGTTTTTGGGGCTGACCTTTTCTAACCCGTCCTTCCTCGGGGGAAGCCAGCGTCGCTGCTTCCCTAGATATGGACATGCTGGTCACCTGGGGGAAACGCCTTACCGCCTTTGCACTACTATCGGAGAGGATAATACCACTTTACCTCCAGACAGCCTAGTAATACGATTACTCGTAGTACGAAAAATCGCTCTTCTTCGTCGGGCTGCTCCCCTCTGGCCTTTCTGGCATGGTTGAACCTGTAGGAACTGAGTTCCAGTCAGTATAGCCCGCCAGGGTCATTGCAGCAGAAGCCCGACCACCACGACAAGGTGACAGTTTTAGGTCACTTTGGGACTCCGGGATGGGAGCGTTAGTTATCTAGGAAAAAGTTCACAAAAAGAACAGCTTTTCCGACCTATTTTTTCGCAGTCAGACGTGTAATACTGTGAGATGATATTGGTACTCATTCAGTTCCCCATTATAACAGTTAGAATGATACAAGAAAGCCCAATGGGAAAATCAGCGTTATTACCTGTTGCCCGAAAGGTGATGTGTGATTCCCAGAAGCCAAATAATATCTGTTTACCTTCAGATCATCCTTTGGAACAAGGGAACAGAGTGTATTCAGCAAATTGAGCCATTTGACGGCTCAGCCCTAAGTGTCCTGTACATCACGGCATAATGGAATTCATGCTACCGCAGAGTTGGAAGACGTTGGATTTGCAGTCCGAAGATCTAGCACGCCTCAGTTTTTTACCATTTATTTCTTAGAAGTATCACAGGTATTCGGTAATTTCGGCGAATTCGTAAAGAGATTATTAGGAAATGGATTACTTTATGGTACAGTACTCACCTCCGTTGAGGAGTAGATCCGGAATTTAGTCCGATCATGGTACAAGTATACCAGATTATCGCCTACCAAGGGGACCTCAGCTTTCTGTAAGAACGGTGGGTGGCGCAATCCATGAAGCTGGTAGGGCATCACTCAGTAAGGCAGAATGGAGGGAGCTGCAGCGACTCTGGGACTGTCGGCTATGACGTCCACATGCCCCTGCCTGAGCTTCGGTAGTGATGCTGCAGTATACGGCTATGAACGGATATGGACAGCGTCCGTGCTATCAGCTTACATGCAGACCGCATGACTAAGTGGATCGTGGATACACAAACATCCCGAGCAACACTGGGCTCCTTTCGTCCCTCATTTCTTCCATTTCTTGAAGTACAAAATTAGCTTCACATAATGCAACACAGTTTATGATAGTAGACCAACGGTGGTCAACGTTGATTTCGTTGACGGTGACGATAGCGACGAGGTTAAGCTTCAACATATGAATTAGAGCATATTCCCCATAAGTACGATTGATTGAAATTGACTGACAGTCGTGTCTGGGTTTCATCAGGCATGTTTAGCACCCGGAATTCAGTCGACATTTTCATCTTTTTTTCCGCCTCACCGGGAAACGTTATTTGGCTTAGCGTGAGCGGTCATGAGTAGTGGTAAGTAGGAGAATCCAAGATCAAGTTATCGATCTTACGGATGATCTTGGAAGAAACATGCAAGCGTAGTCACCGGGTTTTGAAAAGACCAGATGAACAGGGCAATAAAAACGATAGCCAGAAGCAATTGATGGAAAATTGATGAACACTTTGTGGGCGGGTTGGCGATACGTGTAAAAATAGCGCATCCTATATTGATTACAGGCGGGTTTGTTTTACAAATTAATGAAACAAACAAACCAGACAGCATGAACCGATCAGATGAAGAATAATTGATTAACCAACGTTTGAACAGTATCTCTCATCAGCAAGCAAAAGAAAGTCAAGTGAATACCAAACAAAGAATTTTCCGAAGATTATTAAAATAGACCTTATTAGTACTGACGTGGAATAGTTCTTTTAGGCTGTCAGATGAGTGGGAAACGGATAAACGCGTTTCCAGAAGCATGAATGAGTAAGTATCATCACTGGTCGGGATCAAGAACAATCACTGAGACTCGGAAGACTGGTTGGATAGCAGATTGAGACATGTCACCAAAGAAATTCTACAGGATTATCGGAAGAGGTTGGTAACTTGGACTTGTCCGCAAACAATCAATGCAATCAACACCGATTCCGTCAACACTTATACTCTTACCATAATGTGGGTTCACCAAATCATGCTCATATGTGACTGCCAGTTTGACTGTGCTTCAGCTGCGAAAATGAATCAGATCTATTCAGCACTAACATGTACGTTGGGTCTGGCGTTATTTGAATAAGATGGCGCAAGTTGCTCGATTGTAAACATCGTGTTTGTGCTGCGTTTGATCTAATGATGGCCGGATACCAAATTCAACAGTCGTCAGTATGGATATATAGATAATGCTTTTTTTACCAAAACTGACTAGAAGAACTCAGCTATGGGGACTCGTGCGCCTGATTCCCATCGAAAGTACTTGGAATTCTCAGCGACTTGAATTGATATGGAGACATTTGTCTTCCTAGCACACAGTCGGTATATACTGTGGATCTAACCGCAAGCAGTAGCAATGGTCATTCAAAGCCGCGTTTTCCTCGATTCAGCTTGAGTGCGCAACTTGAATGAAAGCTTTGTTCATAATGACACTCGGAAAGTAAACGGGGCAATCTGGTTAGAATGCGGAAAGTAAAGGATGCTAGGCAAACTTATTGAAATCGTGTCCTACTAGTTCTTAGCTTCTGTAACTTTGAGAAACTGGAACATAATTCGGAAGGACAACAGAAACCCACCGATAGCGATGTATGAGCGTCAGGAAGCCTCGTCCATCGAGCCAAGAAGTAGAGAAATCGCGGACAAAAACGCCAGGATAACCAGTGGTCACAGCACGACACCAGTTCAGAAGACTTTGTTTCGCGACCTCGTCCACTGGAACGCTCGTGTTCAGAGAGACGCTGACTCCCGTCTGATTTTGTAGCACTTCAGTAACCTACCAGCGAACACAAAACAGAATTATGTATTCGTTGGCAGCGCCGCTGCAAAACATAGTTATTATTGTGAAATGGGACAATCAATAAGTTCGGGACCAATGTTAGAAAAAGAACCGGTAGAATGAGTTGAAAAAATGACGAAATCCGGAATTCGTCATACACAAGCCAACATCAGAGTGAACTTGAAAACGGATCCGAACCATAATGCAAGATAGGCAGCAGCGGCAGTCATCTCACGTCGCAGGGATTGTTAAACGAGATCGACAGTATCCTCAACAGTCAGTGATTCACAGCTGCAGCCAATCGCAAAGAGGATTGTGTGCATTTTTACGTCAATCATGTTGAGGGTAAAGCTGAAGTGGTTTGGCGCAGAAGATGGACTACACCATGTAATAGTTCTTCAATGCACGAACTGTCGGGCACAAATGGGAATGAACTAGCTCAGTATAACCATTCTACGGCAATCAGTCCCCGGGTGTGACAACTACAGGTCAATACTCTCAAGTTGCTTTCGCGACTATCAGGTTGCAACAACGGACGCCAATTTCTGTCTCATTTCGTTCACAAGTCGACCATTTAAACCGTTCCTGTATGTTTCCACAGAGCAAACATAATTATTCTTTATATATATATATATATATATATATTACGCACCCCCTACAAAGCCTATTTTCTGCAATGGCAGTTTCCAGTCAGCACTTCAGCGTGCAAAACAGAAAGCTTTGCCCTAGTTGGATAGTTTGCATGTACATGTACGAACGGGAGTGGAAACAAATTAAACTCAGAAGTGCACACCAATAAGAGGTTTACATATGCAATAGACACGCTTGTGACACCTCAAAGGACGGTCAAAACGTAGCATCCGATCAAGCTAAAGCAAGAACCGTCGGTCCACCACCTGATAAATCGTTCAATACCATATAATCCATTTTTTGGGTCAAATAGACAAACATGGTGTGAATTCGGCTGAAATTGCTTGTGTGTCCTAAATATCGAATACGAAGCAGGGGCTCAGTGAAACTCCATTTGGCTCACACACCAAACCAAAAGAACTGTGAAGTCCTATTAACTCAAACCAATAAACAAAAGGTGTAAAAAAAAACACTAGGCAAATAGTCAATCGGTTGGTGTGACGTGTGATTTTCCGTTGCAAAAGCGGTGTTTTGATGACACGGATGATTGGGGAAGGGTTACTAAATGTGGTTTTGTCCCTTGAGTTGTTCGTGCGAAACGCTACTGAATAAATTCCATAAATTTAACGTCGTGGAAGTCTTTCTAACTGTTAGCTTATATCCAAGGTATGTATTTCGCACTGCACAACTATCCAAAGAAGTATATAAATCACCCCAGGGAACGAGAATGCCCTAGAGCGGAGTGTAAGACCCCTGGAGACAGAAACCGGTTAACTGGGCTATCTCAACTCAGCATGTGGGACTAAAAAAGACGCGGATTCCGAAAGTAAGACGCTCATTTAAACGCCAAGAAACCAAAAACAATGGCAGATAAAAGTTGAATTTCTGTTCCAATCCTATGAAATACAATAAGTGTCCATCAAGTATGGAGTTCATTGCATATTCCGGGCACTCACAACGCAGAAGGATATTCCAGATGATGTTTTTGAGGACTAATGGCGCCGCATAACCTGATCACGAGAGTGAAATAGACTCAATTCGCATATGACCTACTCCACCGCAAGGAATGATAATGTGTCATTCAGTTTAACCCCTGGTGGGTTTACTTTGCATTTTTCAGTCTACTCGATTAGTTTCTGTAGTGTAAGTATACGACCTGTTACTTATAACAGAGATCGATTCATTGACGCGTCGAGTTTGTTAGATTCAATTTAGTGGAGTGGTGCGCCAGCAGATATTGGTGGAATCTCTGAATTGAGCAGCGGAAGTGAACGCAAGATCAACGTTTTCAGATCTTCTTACAACCAGCAGAAGTCACGGTTGAAACATTGATAAGCGCACACGGGGCCGGTTTTGCAAGAGTTCATACGCAGATTTATTTCTTGATCATCTACACTCTTGCTGCCTATTTATGATGTGGGGTACATCTGGGCTGCTGTTATCGTCGACACTACTATTTAACACGTGTTCTTCAGCAACCACCGCGTTACACGTTCTATATAGTCAATCGGGAATTCAATGAAAACAGCAATAAATCTTTCCTGTAGATACCGTCTTGCAGTAACGAGATACTCAGTTGTATATATTCCAAACTTGTTCAACGACTGCCCGCATCTTACTTCGGCGGTGTTCAACAAAACATTCGGTAAACGCCATATCTTTGAAGAACTATGGTAACCGATTCGGTCACGCTTTTCCATGCTACCATGTAAACAACTTGATGAGGACATTAGCCATGGACGGACATCATCAGTTTCTTATATCCCAGTAACGGAATACCGATGACATTAAAGCCCAAATAACAATAACGGAGGCACTTGGTAACCAGGGTAACACAACCGACCATTTTGAGTTAATCTTGTGACAACGACCTTATGGATGCTGGTGACAGTCCGTTTTGGAAACTAGGTGTACTGAATTAAACATGCAAGTTGAGTGGTAAACATATTGATCAAGCAGGGGGTTCTTATACCCATTAAAAGGCTACGGAGTTCACTGAACCCTTGATCAGATGCGTCAGTAAACAAGCAAACTAGTGCACATCCTTGTTCTACGCTGAATGTATCCATAAAAAGGTACACGAAGTGAACGTACACGGAAATAGGAAGCATGTGCAAAAATAAGTCCAAAGCCACTGGTTCAAAAATTAGTGCGAGGTGAATCACCATAGACACAAGTTTGAGATCTGATAATACGAATGTGCGTATATCTAACGGAGTTATGGAAAATCATATTTGTATACAAGAAATCGGACGATACAGAAACCAAGTAGAGATCACCGTGGATATTGTGAAGAACTCAGCTGACTTATATCACCATGGACTTCTCAATCGTTGTTTTCGGTGATGAAATGAAATGTGTGCAGCATAATTAACGGGAAGTAGATCGACAGCTTCGAAAATCAGACATAAGAAACTGGAGCTTCAAAGCAAATGCGTCAATCCTTGGACAGGACAAACGAAAATGGCATGAATAAAGACAATTAATTTGGAGAAGGTGAATAATAACTGTCGAATTATAACCACCGTTTTCAAAGGCAGGCACAAAAAACGGTCGTCTTAACTGACAAGGGACGATCCCATTAACTGTCAATGGAAAGTCCGAGCGAATATGATGCCTTACAGCAGGTGGTGATTGAGGCTGAAATGTGTGACCTACATTCACAGCCCCTGATGATCAATAGTGATCAGTAGATTTCAAGTCGGGCTATTCACATAAAAAACACCAATGCCGCCCAGGAAGTTTCCTTAGATGCTAAGGGAACTGGTAGGTGTGGAATGAGGAGTTATACATACAGATATATATATATATATATATATATATATATATATATATATTCGGGTAAAAGGCGTGTGAACCAGACTTGCAAAGATGGCTTATTTCAGATAATTATGCTGTACTTTTAACAAAAGTCTACATGAAGTGTCTTCCAATCGATGGAGATAAGAAAACGAACCCATTACCCTCTATAACCCGCGTATTGAGAACGCAGAAAGCAGAATTTACATACAAAGAAAATCGTCTCCTCTCAGCATGAGGCTTAACTTTACTGTGGGTATTCACCATCTCTTATTTTACAGCAAGGAAGTATATGTTGAGTTTCCCTAAGCAAATTCAGCATGACAACAAGGACCCCTTCAACTGCATCCAAAGCAGAATAAACCCGCTAGAAAGATCAACTTGATCCGGATCACTGAAGATCATCCCCGAAGTGCTGGACAAGAAAATAGTTTTAATCGATGTTCCAGCCGTCCAAATGGGAGCGCAGATCTCAGGAAAAAATGCCACCAGAAACCGACTGAGCCATGATAAAAACCCCTTCCGTAGCAGATGAGTGCGGTCCGACCTGATAAATGCCCCGGAGTGAAAGACGATGATACAACAGACGAGGGTTCACTATCTTGTTCACTACAGCTGCCTGTACGCCTGCTCACCTACGTCAGATTATTAACGAGAAATAACAGAATGACGACGACATTGCTGAAAAAACAGTGATGAATCAAGCGTACAAACCACTCCTATGTATTAGCCGCGTGGTTCGATTTTTGTGAACCAATGACCTGAAAAGTGGCTTACATTCCCAAAAATATAACAGCATGAATTATGACGCCCTCGATAAGAACCGTAAAGTTCCGCTCACCAGTCCAACGGAGGGACGTTGGTCATTGTATGGAGCGTATTTTCAGTTTTGAAGGAGCATCGAAAGAGTAGTCAAAATGCGAAACAGTGAGAAGCAAAAAAAATGGGGCGAGTTGGTGAAAGCTGCTCAGTTTGTACAGGTCTATTTACAACGGCCAGTAAATCAGACTGCGTGGCTTTAGGCGAATGAGTTCACGCTGTCTTTGAATCTGAGCTAGAAGATTTTTTCGCATATTCACTGACATGATGATAAACTGATCTCAGTCTTGACGCTGACATTAACTTGGAAGAATGGATAGGAATAGCACCAGTATGGCATATGTGCGCGTCCCGCGCAAATCGTTACATGCTGAATCAAGATTGGACTAAAAAAAAACTCGTTAGAATGGATGAAACCGATTTCACCTTGTCCGGGGATCATCGGGAGGGGTTGATTATGACAGCCCAAACATAAACTCCGCTTAGTTCAGTTATTCAGCCCTAAAATATGGACTAATGGTGTCGTGATCCCCGAAATCGATCACGAGAAACCTTCGCTCCTGTAAACTCATCAGGGTACGAAGAATCTTCCTGGACGGTGTTTCGAATCCTAGGCCGGCTGTTCTAATCCGCCTGATTGTGAATGGTTCGGCTTGTGACTGGTTCCTTAGTAGCTTGCGTCAGGCGGCCGCTGTCTGCAGTGCTCGGATTGGTTATCTGCACTGCTGACTAAAACAAATGAAGTTCGCTGACTGGATGACCTTGGCTTGTGTTGATCTTCAGTCGTCCAGTGTGAAATACTGAGATGAACCGAATTCGGAAGGTTAGTGGATGATCATGTTGCTTGTAACTAGTTGCAGGCTTTGAGTCGCGTCCTATTCCTGTACTTTGGTTCGAGCTGCTACAAATTTATTCGCCGATAACAAATAAAATAAGATGTAGGCAGAATTGTCATGATTGCTTTATCCAGAGGGAACAGGAATCGTTGATGCACTGTTGACTGGATGTTCGAACCAGATCCGAGGGTCAATGCTGTAGGGTTTTATATATCGTTCGTGGATATGGGCCACGTCTGCAACTAAGAGACTGTTTGCATTGTATCACTGCAGTATACACGCCATCACTGACTGCCAGACTGACATCACAGCGGCAACATGATTGTCGGTACGTCATGTTTATATTCAGGGTTTCACCACTTCCAGCTGAATACTGAGGCAGAGTTCGTGTTCCATACTCGGCGGCAGAACACCATAAAACGAGAAATTCATCCGAAACCTCGTTGAGGAAACTTCTATTGACATCAGATGAGTATGCAAATGTATAATCTCGACCATTTCGAGGATTGGACAGTGGCCTAAAGTGTAAATGCCATCCTCTATAATATCAGGTTGTCACTGAGAGATTACCCTGCCAGTAATGTTAGCAACGATTCTTCAGAGTTCGATAGACATCTAATCATCCTCAAGGTTTTTAACCGAAGTTATTCTTACAATAGCCCCAACCTGGTCACTCAGAAACAAGGTCTACAAATTCGGTCACTGGCGAGCTTCCGTGTTTCATCACAACTGACTTAGTACCTTAACACTCGAAAGGATGTTCATCGCGCGCCTTCTCCATGCAGTGTTCCAGAGGATTCGCAGTATTACTTGTCAGCGGGGAAGTCAAGATGGTTATTATGAGTCTCTGCCATCTATTATAGACCAGAAACGATATGGCAGATACAGGAAAGGCGAAATCCTCTGTGCATTGTTGAAAAGTGTCGTAGCCTTCCCATACATGTTTGCCACACGCTAGCTTACAGAAATACAATTCAAAACGGTAACCTGAGACAGCAAAATGTTATGCACCAACCGCCCTGTTGACAACCTGGAATGGTAGAAGAACCATTATGATGCGGCTAATAAATTCCCCAACCGTTATTGAGAACCAGAATACAAATAAACAATCTCCACCTGTCCAAACACAAGTAAACTTGAACGAGTTCCAGTCCGAGTTTGGAAACCTGAGGGATTATCTATTCCAATCCAAGAATGACCTGGTAGATAACAAGTTTTTCGGTTTACATCCAAATGTTTATTTGTGTGCCTAAATACATACATACATCGCTATTGTGGGGGAATGCATGCAAATTAGATACAAATGAGGGTGGAAAGAAAATTGGAATGACTTAAAAGAATACCCGAAGTTCGACTGAAACAGTTACACATCGCCTTTCGGCAAAACATGGACTTCCTTTTCCCGACGAATTTAAGCTGCAAACAAAAACTGCAATGAGCTTACAACAGAATTTTAAACAAGCTGTCCACATAGTCAGATTACCTTTCCAGTCCCGGAAGAGAGCACCAATCGCAACTACATCACACAAACAGCACTCGCATATGGACTTCAAGCAGATGATTGTGGGTGGAATGCTAACAGGTCAAACGAAAGGTGTGTATTGTGCGGAAATGAGCAAACAGACTAACAGCAAACGCTTCATCGAACGAAGTAGACCACAAGCGCAGTGCTCTCCAAATATAGAAGTGGCTGTAAAGCATAGCTTATTTGGAAAACCATAGGCTGCCTGTAGGGCGATGGAAAGAAAGCGACCGCAGTCATTGAGAACAAGGATCAGAACGAGCGATTGAAGTGATGAGTAAATCCTGTGTATAGACAGCTCCTCTGGAAAGAATAGACGTCAACCGTGCGTAATGCAGTTGACGGTCTCTCGTGAGTTCCGCACCACTGCCGCAAGCAAGAATGGAAGTAAGTGAAACATCATGACCTAATTTCAAGACAAGCAGACGTCGCAGTGTGATGGTGAACGCACTAGTTAGGTTGCAGATGGCATTTTTTTAGATAGGTGACCTCAGTGGGAAACCGTTAATTTTCAGGAGTCATAATCCGCTTCAGTTAATCTGAGAAATAACAAGCTTCGAATTCTGACTATGGGTTAAATCAGAAAGGATCAATTGATTCATGACAAAGCGGAGTAAGACGCAGTGGACAAGATAGAAAATCCTGACAAACTGTAGTTGTTGCTGGTAGGCTGCACCATAAACGTTTCTGGTCCCTTAACCTGGACTAATCGTAACCGCGTCGAATCAAGAATGACGACAAGTCAGTTCTCGAGATGCTAACATACAAGCTGTTGGAAGTGAGAAAAGGGAGAACATTGGCTATTGCACTGGAGATTCGACTGACAGCCATTCATCTGGCACTTAACACAAAAGCTACTACGTCATCCACCGAAATCATCAGTAAGGCATCCCGTAGAGAATCGCCGTACCTAGGCATCTGCGAATATTTCGTTTTCTTGGAAAACTAGGCCGCCTCTAACTAACTGGATCGGGATACTCTGTTAGATTAACTGGTGCGTAACTCTCTCAACCCAAAGACAGGTTTCTTCTCGTGATGCGATAAGAGTTGATTGTTCTCGAGATACAGCCTTTTATCGGAAAGCCTGGAGTTCCACGTTGTTTCCAAAACACCTAGAAGTAAAGAAAATGTTGACAGTACAGAATCGCTTGCGGGGCGCAGGGGTGAGCAGTTTCCATGTAAGATCAAAACTTCCGTCGTTTCTATTAAAACCTGAAAAAAAGCATCTTTTTTCACCACAAAAACGTTACTCATACAGTCTGATTCCCACATGTCACGTGTGAAATTTCTTCTGAAACCGATTAGCTTGAACGGAGCTGACCAGCACCAAAGAAACGAACAAGACTGATTATTTCCTGGAGCATCCCAGATAGTGAGAGCAAAGAATTGATGAACACATGGTATGACAATACAATTAAATGATGTCCACTTTCAGTCAACTGGAACATTTCTAAACAGCCTTCACTGATGTCATGCTGTCGATGATGATGATGATGATGAAGGACGCACTTGCGGTATCAAATAGTGGTAAGAAAACCGAATAAAGGTTTTTTTCCCGAACGGATAAACACAAGATATAAGGGACAACGCAATGTCGGACGTGAATCACTGTCCAATCATATTACCGGCGATGGTTCTATTTGGCCCAGTAACTGTCAAGCCGTGTTTGCAATAGTCTGAAGGGCGTACCGCAGAAAGCAGAGCACCGATGTTCTGTCTGACCTCAGGATCTTTCACCTTGTAGAAAAAACGCTAGTCAAGAGAGAGGATGGAGTCTAGCGCTATCTCTAAAATGCCCTTGTGCTATCCTCGAGTTCCTTACACTAAAACACAACTGATTATCCGGCTGTTTGGTAATGCTCTTAATAATTCGGTTGGTGGAAAGGACGTAAAGCCGCCAAGCTCACCAGCTGGAACCACATCAATGACCATCAAATGTTGAAAGCTGTTGACCTTCGTGCGTTGACATACGGACGTTTACCGAGAATGCTAAATAGGCCTCGGTCACAACTAAAAGGGCCGTCTTACCAAAAGGTCAGATCACCTGAGCATCCTCCAACCGACCTTGTGCCAGCACTCTCAGTTCTAAAATGCTGTCACTCTGTGTCCACTCATCCTACCGTTGATGAATGATGCTTACAAGAACACCTGGACAGAGGAAATTTCAACTTTATGAATCACACCATGCCTGGATGTATCGCACGGTAGACTTAAATTAACTGCCTGAAAGGGACAAAACTGAACAACGTCGTAGTAGTCAACTTCGTGTGAATATAAAATTAACCTGGATGTGTTCCGGTACGTAGAAAAATGGTCAAAGACGATCAAACCAAGATTTCTACGAAGTCTACAAACACAGAGCTTTTCGGCTTTTCAGCATGGAACGGCTTCACTTACAGGATGAAATCACCGAAATTCCCAAATTTCTTCACACTACCAGCATTCCCATTATCATGACCATCAGTCAACAATAATGACTGTGGTATTCTACAGTGCATCTTTCTGACGATATAGTGACTGAGATAAGGCTCTTCAAAGCAGTGGAACTGGGTGAAGTGACTAGTTAGCAAGATCCAGTAGTAAACAGCATACGACTCACCCCCGAGAGATGTTAGATTCATCCGTCTAGAGGACCATTGTGTATATAAAGTGGGACTGAACCCATATAACTGAATTACGGACTGACACCGTCGCCATTCTATATGGCATAAAAAGACGGTTTTTGAAACACAGAATACCGTGGACTGTTTTCGATTAATTGAAAAGGATACTCGACTTAGACAAAACCATATTTTCACTATACCAGTCCATGTTTTGGGGAAATGAAAAAGTCCTACTTCTCATGAGAACGCGGTAATAACAGGATGTTTAAAGGCCAAACACGGACAAATTAGATCCGTTTTTAGAAACATGAGAGACAGTAAAATTACCTCATAAAATAAGCGTTATGGAAAAGCTACCAGCAGCCATCCTGTACAATATCGAGTACGGATGACTCCAGAAATGCACTAATGTAATCCATACTAGAAGGAGCTTTATGTTTGAATGAACTATTTGGTCCCTTTTGGGGAGTGGTCTCTTTTCCAAAGGATCACACGCTGGGTTGTGGAAGACGGGAAGCATTTTTGAGGACTCTCCGCGAGGGAGGGGGTGGCTTTCATCGAAGGGCACCCTACTGGAAGATTATTAGAGTCGGGAAGAAATATGGATCCGCTGGATTTCGTGTTGCAAGGCTATTTACGAAGACAGAACTTAGCAAAATAACCAAAGACAGTAAGCAACAGAAAGGGTAAAAATGTGAGATTGCGTGACGAACAACTACTGTGATGAAAAAATGGAGATTATGAAAACCATATGAGTTCTCAGAGGCTGAAGCCCTCCGATGAAATGAAATGAGGGGAAAAACGTATGTCAGTACGTTGGTGGGCTCAGGAGGGTAAGATACAGCAGACTATCAAGGCTAATAATGGATAGCGACGAAATTGAATTTTGCTATTCGAACGATCGAATCGATTCAACTAAGCCAGACACTGTGGTTTGAAAGTAAGACAAACACTGCACGTCATTCAGACCGAACGGGAATAACTGCGTATAGTCAATATACGCGTAATAATCTCAGCATCAGTCTGCCAAAGGTATGGTCACTGATCGAGAAATTCGCTTCCGGCATGGATCCATGGAATGCCAATCTGAGTTCCCCTGAAATGCCAGTCCGTTAGACCAAAGTAGATCACCAGTAATCCGAAAATCCAGGAAAATTCAAAATAGGCAGGTCAAGGAATCTTGGTCATTTTCAACAACAGGAGTCTCGTAATAAGGCAGCTTCAAGTCCAAAACATAGTCCTCAGTCTGTAGCAGATGGTAGACAATGTCTTAGGCCAGCGCTACTAGGTTCAATGTACCACTGAAACTGTTTCGACACAGGTACAACAAGTGGTTTACGTTCAAGTGATGAATCTCAGGGTACGAGAAAAGTTCTCTAGAAGTCTCACCACAGAGCATATAGTTGATCGGCAAATAGAGGACATTTGTGCCAAACCAACAGGAAGAGTATACCATAAAATGGATATCCTCCATCCAAACTCGGAGAGCTGAATACATGAGTTCACTCAAAAAGGGAACGCGCCGTTATGAGCAGGGACATAAGGGGTCAAGCACTCGTCCAAATTACCAAAGCAGATTCACACAGATACATCGACCTAAATACAAACAATGTGCACATGGCGATTTCTTTGCTCCTTTGTAAGGATCGTATATTAACGGCCGAAGATTTCAGTAAGTGCATCACCGAGTATTACGTGGCAGTTGGTTAGTTGGCCGATTGTCCTACAAACGTTTCGACACCAACCGAAGAGATATCGTCACTGGTGGTTGGTTGTGTGACCCACCCGGAATCGGTTAGTCACGGTCTCCGAAAAGTTGGGTTATGACAACTACACTGTATTCTACACTACAGTGTTCTACACTACACTATTCCACTACACTGTGTTCTCACTTTAGACCTTCCATATGTTCACTATACGATTATCACACCACGTAAGTTACGTACACACACGGGACCGCCTACCAGTACACCTGTCACGTGCCCAATGATCTGTGCTTAAATATCGTGACAGTAAAGCTTGAGTACACGTCTCTGCTTTTCATTCGCAGAGGATGGGGCCAACCTGTATCTCAAGCATCCACTAATATGCCATAGATTTGTAACTACAAGTTGCTTGATAACATCTATTTGGGCGAACGAATCCCCTTCGGCATCTAGTTGCCAGGCGCAGACATACACACAGGTAAGTCTACGCCCTTACGTCCTTCCCTTGAAGCACCATAATTCCACACCCGCCTATTCTCGCGTTGATGGCCGATGGTCTAAATACTGGAGACGGGCGTCTTTGTGGTACAAAATCTAAGCTGTAACACGACTAGACATGAAAGTCGAGTACAGACGAGAAAACCACGAGATTACGAAACCAGTACCGCAACTGATGCAGCCTGCGTGAGAAACGTGGTGCCAGTACAAGAACTACGCAGCACCAGAAATAAAAACATGATTTGTGATACCAGATATCACGTGAGAAAATGTTTCGAAACAACGCGTATTCTCAAACGGATTGTTCAAGCCACGTGGCACTCAATCAGTAGCAGTGAATAGGCAGCTGGTGGCCCAACTGAAGCAAATACTGAAAAAACGGGCTAACTGTTGGCCACCAGTAACTTGATTTACAATTCAAAATATCGACGATAAAACAGAGACCACAAAAACATCCACTTGTGCATCTCCATTTGATTCCCGAATCTGTAATTCCTTTGTGTACCCCATAAGCATATGAGTGCTTGTTCACTAAAACGGAGGGACAGACGAATTCAAAAGGGCCCACTAGGTTGACAAGGTCTCAAACATACCGCGACCTGTTTGTACTTTCTGTAGACGTTGAGGTACAAGTAGGTAATTTTGTTTTCTTTGACATCATCCAACTCATTGCGTCGTACACCTTGGTAAAGGCACACACACAGAGCAACTCAGTAGTTCATTTTCAACAATCAAAATCGACCTAAACATCATGAGCTTCACTTCACTAAAACACCCCCTAGCTATACTCGAGGCGATTTTGGTGCATCGCTGAAAGAATCACCAGTAACGTCTACTGTCGGGTTGAAGGTTCTGTGGAGGTGTGATAGCATGTTGTCGGTGGGAACGGTGGTGGTGTAGGAATGTTTTCTCGTCCATACGATCGAGTGCCCAAAAGATACCCACCTGTTTGCGAAGTCGGCAATGTCTGCAGTCAGTATATTCGAGGTTGGAAACAGTTTTCCTCTGAGCCGCGATGCAGTTTCTTATGTGCAACTGCTTTCAGTCAGACCGTAATCAGCATTCAGACTCAAGGAGGTAGACGAATGGACCTAACTGAAACACACTGTCATGAAGTCCTACCCATCAAATCGCACGAAAAACATTCGGACAGTTTTCAACGAGAACAGAAATTGCCCACATCTCTGAACCGACACTGAACCCAGGAAATTAGTTTTACATATGCCAAGATAAGAAAAAAGGATGGCAATGCGACAGCGACGAACCTAAAATTAAACATATGCGAATGCACACCCGCAGATGCTAATCATTTGTACCCAATAGTTGAGATAAGGGGAGCGGCATGTAAGGCAAAAATAAGCTCGCAACCCGGAAGTTCTAGGGGTGTGTGCCTTATCCTAGACCGTGAGAACAGCACAAAAACCGGGAATGTGGTGGAAATCAGCAATAGTCCCCCGGATATAAATAATGCGATTCTGATCTAGGTCGGTTGCCATAGCAACGAGTAGGCAGGCTTCTGCGTGAGTGATTGGGGAAATCGATCTGGGGATTTGGTGGATAGCTATCGTTCGATGGATGCCGAACGTGAACACAAACAAAATCGGAACAAGGGGAAAACAGATAAGTTGCAGACTTACTTGAAAATGCAGGATGATGATCCAGATTAATCCAAGAGTTAGTTTTGGATTACCATCAACAATTTCATCCGCTCGTATGTTCACAATTCGAATCTGAAAGCAGGAAATATGGATAAATATGGGCTAATTAAATTCGTTACAGTCAGAAGATGAGAACCGTGGATTCATTTCAGATTCTCAGGTGGCAATGTATTAAGGAAGAAGGCTTATGACAAAAATATAATGAACACATGGTCAGAGGCGGCGCCGCATCAGAGCACCAGCTGTAGGTTTAGGCAAGTGAGGCCTAGTAAGTTAAGTGCACCCGGAAGAAAAGTTGTCAGAATACTCCCCTCCTCCATTTTGATTTCCCGATAATGTGTCGTAGTTGCAGACAACAAAGATGTGACCGTAAGTAAAATGCAAACGAATGGTGCACAGAAGGACACCTTTACCGGGCCGTGGAACCGTGAGCTTGCCGCAAAAAGGAACTTTCAAATGCTTACTTTCCTAATTTCATATACACCAGTAGGACAGACAGCCTCACCTTAATGAGGATGGTAAAACATTACCAATTCCAGGAGACTAAAGTTATCGAGATGTAAACATTGCTTCGGGGGTCAAGACGAAATAAACCCAACTCTACTGTAGAAAAGAACCACTTTTCGCATCGTTAACAGCTGGCACATACATCGTGTCTCTGGAGCGGATCAAAGTTTCTAACACCTTGTTCACGAACTTCGTAAATGGAGTGCCATTCATGTGATGTTAGGAATCGGTTTGAATCAGCTAACTCAGAAAGGCTTATCAAAAAAACAGGTACAGTAAACAGATCTTGATACCGGAATGAGGATATAAATGCTACGAAGACAAAAACGAGCATACGTGTGGGACCTGGAGTCGACAAGTTTTTCTGGACAAACAGTGATAGTGTCCGAACGGTAAGCGCGCTGCGCGGGTACGTGAGTGAACCTGTATCACTTTACAATCCGGGTCAGGAGATTCAAAATAAAGGACCCAGAGGGTTTGAACAGAAGGGTAACGGAAAAATCCTCAGGGAGCGTTCCAGGCAGCGCATATAAGAGATTTGTCCAAAGAATTATCAATCACGGATACTTTGTGATAGCAGTGTGGTCACGTGGTAAGCATTTGGTAGATAACTGGGTTCCCTAAAAATAACCTTATAACATTACTACGACACTGCAAACGTCGGCAAACCATAATTGTTTGGGAACGGAACTAGAAGCGACAGAACCACAATTGTGATTCACTGGATTCATTGTGGAAATAATTCACACTCCTGCTGATTCACCACTTTTCGCATGTCAGAAGAGCACCGGAACCAGTGGAATCCCAGGCAGGATATATGAGACACAATGAAAATAAGAACAGTTACGACCACGAGAATTCAGCGAAAAGAACGTGTCACAATTCGCCACAGGCAGGATTGTACAAGGCAAAATTGCATAGGCGAACAATTGTTGCTTGACAGGATCAGAGGAATATCGCAAGGTGCGAAATTCACATGAACATCCACGGAGGCTTATTTACATCGGATTCAAACATGAGACAAACCAGAAGACAAAACGACGGCAGGTGAATGTTCCGCCTGACAGGCACATTAAGCAAGCAAGCACAGTGCGAAAGTAACGAAAACAAAATTGTCCGATAGATTTACATGTAAACTGTCAATCTAGGAAAACGTTCGCCATCTAAGTGTTCTGGAGGAGTTCTCGTTGCAACTATGCCAGTATGGAGCTCCTTCTAGAAGCAGGACCCCTTCGGAGGAGGTGTCCAACATTATTCACATCATTAGAGATCACCGATGATTCACTGCCGTACAGACATGTTAATTTATCTGAATGGTCCGTAATAGAAAAAAAATGTAACAGAGTGGGAGGCCCAGACGACGAGGGGTTTTACTTTGAACAGGCGCTTAACAAGATGTGCCGGGACGTCTCAGTTTGACAAGCTTGGGTGCTCTTGGTTCGAGGGCTACGAGGACCTATAGACCCAGGTACAGAATGTCCAGGAGATAAAACATTCTGAAACTGGACAGTCTTTAATTGAGGATTAAATAGTTGTCCATCAATCATGGAGATAAGGTATCAGGTGCGGAGGAGGAGAAAATTACGTTGACAGCAATCCGGAACGTAGATACAGAAAGAAAGGAACTTACCCCACGGTATCGCAGAAAATTCAACACACGTTGGACATTCTGTATCCAGTGAAGACGGCTCTCAATAAATTCAAACCCCTACAAAACGGAGAAAGGTAATGAGTTTTACGGAAAACCAGACATTCGAACTTGACAGGAGCTACTCGATTAAATTTGTATCCCGTCCGAAATATTTCTGGAGCTATCCATGTAGGTAGGTGGAAGACCTGGCTAAAACTGCTGGTTCTCGAATCTGTCCGAGCGTCCGAACATCACAAGAAGCCAACGTGAAAAAATCCCGTGGAATCAGCAATGCAGAGAAGGTTTAAGGGGCGGTGGTAAGGTGATGTTATATACAAAACTCTTCTCTACTGTGATAAAGGGAGAATGTGGCTCGAAGGGTACGTTAGTTCTTTTAGAGTTCAGGAAAGCGAGCGTAGTTTCGTTAGAGTTGTACTTTCGTACTTGTGAGAGCGTGATACGTCTGTCCAGTCCGAAGAAGATGCTGGTTTAAGGGACTTTCCGCGGGGGCTCTGATTGACGACCTGATCCGCAAGGCGGGGGCTGACGCACGGAGTTCACCATCCGCTGGGAGACGACGACTGAGGTCCAGTCCATGCACCCTGCGGATGAAGGTCAGCCACCCAGGGTTCCCTCTGTAATCCTAGTTAAGCGTGCAGCGGAGGGTATCATCTAATCCGATCCTTGGGTGATAGGGGCAAGAGCACTTAATGCGCCCTCCGTTGGAGGTTTATTTAACTCCCTTAGACAGATAATGATCTGATTCAAAAATACTTGTTCGAAAGGGCATCAGGTAAGTAAGGAATGAAAAGAGGACTACAATGGCTGGAAACCTCGAATACCGACCAAAGTCGACGGACCAGCTACAAAGGGTCGCGCGCCATAGTTCCAGCCAGTTTACGCCTCATTTTGTAGTTTAAGAATTCTATGCAAATGGTACCGTACAAGAAAACAAAGTGGAAGTGTGGATACCAATTGCACAAGCCTTTCAGACTTGAAGGTTCAAACAGCACGCTAATTTAACAGTCTGAATCTGCACAGTGAACACCATCCAACCTACTTTACTAGTGCACATTTATCTCTAATCAATGACACATTTGTCACTGCCTTCATACGCATAGCTAGAACATCTAAGGACAACACACAAAACTAGATTTATCTGCTTTATCGTCATTCAGTATGAACTGTCCGTCAAGCCTCTCACGGCAAAAAATGTTTTCAACTCAGGGAGGTGAAAGACCGTCAACTCCGATACTACCGTCTTTGTGTTTACAAACACTTGTGGCACCAATGGACAATAGTCGGTGAGATGATCAAGTGAAACCGTATTAATTCATCAAGATGGCTTAGATTATTGATCCACCAAATGATGATAGACAAACACAAGCAGTCATACGCAAAGAACGGAACGAGCTGAGCAGTTTGTGCCTAGACGAAAGACGGTTAGGTCCTTTTGATTGGCTTACTTGCAGGCAAGTATCCACCAAACCTTACACTGGGGGGGGGTTGGATTTTTCCTTGGGGGAAGCAGACAGGGAGACACTTCGTTATAAATTAGCTGTGAGACAGGCAGACATGCTTAGCTGGAGGAATGTGAATGACAACAAAAGGTGGCGGTCACGTAGCTGAAAAACTGGGTTTCTGAACGTTACTACGTCACGGAGTTTTCGCTATCTCAACGAACTCCGGTGTTTTGTGAACACCAGCTAGGTACACACTGAAGGTAAAGCTTGGGACAAAATGAAACGTGAGTACTGGACCTCACCTTCTGAAGCATAATCAGCCAATACCCAATAGTGACAAGTACTGTACAGCTACCTCATTTTGATGAAGAACATCAGTAGCAAAAAAAAACAGAATTTTGGGGGGGGTTCGAATCGCTAACCTCAGACAGAGTAGGCGAACAGACCTAATCTGAGCTACCAGTGGCCGATGAACGTTGAGACTAATTTGCGTCACCACGTGATATCTTGAGTAATTATTCCTTGGGATGAAAGCCCACATGGATTGCCTAGGTGTTTTTCTTCGGGAAGTGCTCAATTACTACAGGAAAATTAGCAATGGTGATAGTTACAGGTAACACAGACAGCAATGCACTAGAAAGCACCGCCAGCGATATTCATGGCGTAGTCATGTTCTGAAACGAGAAAACGTAGGCTACCGTAGCAAGGAGTGCGTGCGAATAGTCGATATTAAAGGTAAGACCGGTACGCATAAATAACTCTTCACTTCTGTGTGTTTACAAGCGTGTCCGAGATCCGAAATGGGCAAGAGAACCGCCCGTATGCGGAAATAAACATGTGCTGTTACGCCTGTGGTAATTTTTTTCAGGTAGTAGGGTTTGACAGGCTCATACATCTGTGTTAGGTCTCAGGTGACTGAAATCCTAAGACTCGTTTGTCGATATCGAGGAAAGTCAGACCGCTGATGAGTAATCCAAAATGTTACCTGGCGTTCAAGGTCCGTGCAAAGTTTACCGCAGTGGGTGTGGTCAAGTGGGAGTTTGGTTTGTTACAGTTTGGGGTCTAGGCAAAGGCTAGACAAATAAGGTGTAGCAGCCCTAAAAGGATATGGTCTGGAGGAAAACGTCCGTGATGAAAAACAAGCGCCCTCCGTCATGCGAACAGAAAACTAAAAATACGGCTTTCAGGAAAAGATTGGTTCTAGCCCCTGACTGCTTAAAA
Source organism: Opisthorchis felineus (assembly GCA_004794785.1). Taxonomy (NCBI): domain Eukaryota; kingdom Metazoa; phylum Platyhelminthes; class Trematoda; order Opisthorchiida; family Opisthorchiidae; genus Opisthorchis; species Opisthorchis felineus. Next base: position 805,023 of record SJOL01006421.1, on the reverse strand, counting down.
TTTTCGTACAAACGGTACCCTTCTACTGCATGTGTAAGGTTTATGTTCAGATTGAAGGTAGAGGTTGTTTGCAAAAGAGAACTAACCAACGTAAACCACTGCATTGTGTTTGTTCGTTGAAATTGTGACTGCAGCAGTCACCTTCAGTAACGCAAGGAACCACCCACTGATATATACTCTTTGAGTCATGCGACTTTCGAGCATACATCAATGTGTGATCCATGCCGCAGCACAAATGGCTGCAGTCGTGACCCATATGTTTGTGGGAAAAAGATGCAACGTAGAGGCCAAACTGTTTGCGCCAGTCCGCCGGGTTAACCAAAGTTGTGATAAAAGCTTATGACATTGATGAGGTCTCACTCCGGTGCGGTGTTCTTAACACTTAGTTGCGAGTATTATTGGGACTCATCGAAGCGACCTCCACATCCACTCGCGCCTTAACCAGTGAGTTACTGCGAGCTCAAGGAAATTAAGAATAAACATCCTGGTTTCCAAAGTTGGGTTGGTCGAAAAAAACTAATCTGTGCGAAGTGAACACATGTTCAACTTTGTTCACTTGACTAGGAAGTACCAATTTTTGGGAAATTAACGTAAGTTGTGTGTGATAAATAAGGCGATCTAATAATTTTGTCACGCAATGTGTGGCTGATGTTTCCAAATCAAGAAGTAACGGTTGCACGGTACTTCCAGTCAATCAATATTCTGCACAAAGACAAAATATAGAGAGCAAGGTGGTAACGCCGCCCACAGGTTTTGGTGCTCCAGCGGCTAGTTCAAAACAAGGAGTTCCACCGATCCGATCCCTTTCCTGCACTATGGACCCGAAGAAAAGCTTAGAGACCAAATTTTGCAGATAGACAATGTAATTAGAATTAACGGAGCATGAACTCACCAATAGTTCGTTAGTTAGACTTTCGAGTAGCCGGACCAACAGATAGCCATTGCGGAGATCAACAAATAGGTCATGTACCCAACAGTTGCGCTGTGATGAAGACGAGAACGGATAAATGCGGCTTAAACGATGACAACGAAAGTTTACACTGAGAAGAGAAACAATCCAATGGGATGGAAATTGAGGCGAAATAGGCAAATAGGGATACCAGTAGGCGGCTGGATGCGAATAATCGGATCAGATCGATGCACAGTGGAAAAAGAGTGAATACCAAACACATGCAGCTAATTGGAACTTTCCATTCGTGTGGGGGACGAATCGATCGGTTGATAGTTTGCGACCGCACGCAGAGAAGTAGAACATGTGCCACAAAAAGCAAAACGAATAAGCAGGTGCAGACATGGAAAAAACTAACTCCGCTTCTAAAATCAGAGCTCAGTGAGGGATAGGCAAAAGCGAAGACACTCGAGTGAAAAGATGTCAAACAATCGTGATTCTAAACTGGTGAGGAAATTCACCCCATTATTTGGAGTCCTTGGTTCAGGTCAAATACGATTTCTGCCCGCCAGAAAAATGCTTCGCTCCAACTACTGAGGGCCACTATTTTAGTCAATATAACTCATAGCACGCTGTAAACGCCTATATGCCTCTAGCATCTTTCCTTCTGTAGCCAATAGCGTATAGGCATTCGATATTTGGTCGAAATATGCAGAAATATGTTTCTACATCAACCATATATAAAAACAACTGGACCTAAGAGTTAGTATGCACATTAAGTAGGCTAAACTGCCCCCATGGTATGTAGGTCGACTGCGCTTCATTACGAAATAAGCCGTTCTGTCCCAATTTTACGGCGTACACCGCTTACACAGAGGAGTTTGTATAAAACCGTACATGCTTCTGCAGAAGACCAAAGTAGGATAAGTAGATGCAATGGTACGCGGTTAACTCATGTGTCCCGAAAACGGTTCGTCACACACACCAGCAATAAACTTGCATCGACAGTAACCTCCTGTGAACATTCATCCATCAAAGTGGTAGAATTAATGCTCGCATCAACAAGTCCGCACAAATGATCACACACAGAACAAACGAGAGCAAATTTATTACTGTTAACAGTCGGTAGAGGTACGATACCTACTTAACTGACAGCACTACCATATCACGTGGTGCACTCATCAGAGGAACCAAGAATCGATCCTTTTATGTGCGTGAACTGACATACTCCACACAGTCGAAAGTCCCCATTCTGACTAACTTTGCTACTCATACAGTGACCTGTGCTCTGCAAAACCCACGTTTGCGCAGTTGTTATCGAGGAACCATCGATCAAACACCTTGCAGTTTGCTGCCAGGTAATTTCCAGCTTGATGAGGTCCAGCCAATGCTTGTGGGAGTCTAGTGTTAAAACCATCTCCCATTTTTCATCATTTTCACACAGGACATCACTTAATTGGGTGTAGGGCAGTGGAGTACTAGTGTCCTACACTAATGTTGCCATTAGCAACGATGACCATGGCATTGATGGAGATCAAAACAGGGGTGTCCAAGGTTCATGCGCTCCAACGTGCTGGTCTGAAATCCTGAACTACCATTTCTCACATCGCGACTAGGAATTCCTCTACTTCTTCTTAACTGTGTGGGCGTATTACTGATGACATCTCCCCCCACCTTATTACCATAACTTATTGGCATCAGACAAAAAAGTATACGTCCACACTTCTCTGTACCTGATAAATAATGAAAACTGTGGGGAGAAATTTTAGGGAGGATTCTCATCCGAACAATCTTTCTGTATACTTTTTATGTCCCTAACTGTAGCTGTATCTACCTTTTCCAATTTTCTTAACAAGGATTCGCCGATATCCGGACATAACAAGTAGATCTATACCAAATCGTTACTAGCCCATACTTGGTAGAGCACAATTCGAAAGAGCAGTCACAGCCGATTTCAACATGGTCGTGTATGCACGAACCCCAGGTTAATTGTGTGAATAAACGAGTTGCCCAAACCAGCGAGAATGATCCTTCGAGAGGATCACGAGTTCAACCGAAGGCACCACAATGTCATGATTTTGAGCCCATTGGATTGTGCATAAGAATGAGAATAAACCTATCCATTCACTAGTGGTCATGTTGAGTAACTTGATTACGTAATCGGCCAACAAGCCAACGTGATGGTGAGAATCAAACGTCGCGTGTAATAAAACCTAACGCAACGAAATACCTTAGAAGATAAACTAATACACCCAAAATTCAATCACAGCCATGCTAGATTGTGATTGGAAAACAGGGAGAAACATCCTTGTGTGAACCATTCAATAAAGCCGGACACACCTAGGTACGTGCGAATAATCAGTGTTCAGAGTGTATGCCTGTGCGTCAGAAAATAGCTGAGAAAGGACATCAAACACACATCAAAACAAGTTCATATTTTTCTTCCGCCTACGCAAAAGAACGAGGACTGGACCGATCGAACTGGCGAATGTGCTATATGACTGCAGCACATGCGAAATAGGAAACAGTTTATGGTATCAACTCGCTAAATCGTCTGAGTGGAACCAGAAAGTGTGCAATAAGGCCCAGCTGGTTACGAGGTACTGGATGTTGGACAATGTGCGACAGCAACACCAGCAGAAAAGACAAACCTCAAGTGCTGCGAAAGACTTGTTCCATGTGCGAACTAAGGAGGCGGGGTATACCAGCGCAGTTAAGACACACACATAAAGGCAAGAAACCGTTTATTAACTAGACAAAATTTCAGAAACAAGCCAAAAGTGTCGACTTGATAAGTCCGCCCAAACTGTCGATACGGAGAGAATACGGTATGCTGCTTAGTGTGAGGGGAATGTATTCATGTGTCAGATCAAAATCGCCGTTATCTCACCCAGATAATGTTGAGTTCAAATCAGAAATAACATGACTGTATTGCAGAAAAGTGCTCTGCTTCTGAAAGTCTTCGGTAGACCCCCCCCCCTATACGACCAACCATAGCGATGGCCGAACACAAGTTGGGAAATCTGCTCAAACACATGATATAATTGAGGCATTGGTTTTTCGGCTAATTCACAAAATATTTCTGACTTTATTGCTCTTCGCGAAAAAGTAGACGAAAAATGGGACAGACATGCTATCTATTCACTACACATACTGGGTTGTACCCATCCCCCAATGCCCAGAAAACAACAACAGCATCAACACAGGTTAAGTTTTCCGTCGGATGAAGTTCACCCACATCCAAGGGGATTCGGATTTTGCACTTCAATTATTAACCCACTACGATACTTCTAAGAGAGAGGCTCTAAGCAGAGACGAGTCCCCAGGATTGTTCCAAGTGAGTATTCCTCGCAGAATTTTTAGGCAATTTTCTGCCTCTGGAAAAGGCAGTCCATCCCCCTAAAAAGTCCAAGATTCTGTTCCCCGCCGAGCAATATTCCCCCCCCCCCGGTTTCACACCGAGAATCTTACCCTCAACACTGGAGAATGGATGACCCTACGGTGAACTTGCAATGAATAACATTCAGCTTGAGTTCCTCCTTCTCAATGCTACTTCTTTAACTCCTCGAGTCGAACACCGATAAACATGTGCTTAGCGTAGCATACTAATACACCACTGACTGGTTTTAATGAGTGATATGTTGTATACCGATGAAGGCATAATCATACTAGACAACAAACTAGTAGCAAATACTGGTGCTTTACTGCCGTACAATGAAGAAAAACACCCTGATAAAAGGTGAAGGAGGGGTACAGAAGCCTAAAATACATTTGGAGGATGATCAGGGATTAGATGCCTACACCTTCGAACATCCCGGTATTACGTCGGAGTAGGACAATGTCAGATGGACTGGTCCAGCATCAACTGCAAACGTCACCCAACATGGGCCCAGGTAGGTATTCCAGCCAGGAAGTGACAGCGTGTTCGCAACTCGGATCGGTTACACGTCATATCCTGTAGGCGATTCGATCACGTGAGCCCATCCAGGAAGACGGGACTTCCCATCGCACTCTGTTTGACTGCAACCAATTTGGTTTCGTGTTGCGATAACATGGTCTCTTACCTGCGAAAGTTTTGCCGGCAAATATTTCGAGTAGAAAACAATGCTTACTTCCCTAAACAGTGGTTGAAAATGCTTTGTGTATGTCCTGACCGTACTAACCAAAAATAAGCCTTATTTGCTGCTCCAGCACCTCTGATTTGTTGGCAGACATGATGCAGTCAGCTAACTACTGCTATGCCACAAAATTGTAAATGGTGAAATCTTTAAAGAGACGTAGATTTCAGGTACATCTCTTTGCTGCAATTGTACGGATAGTTTATATATGATGTGACTCCTGGAGAAATCAGTGAAGCTTGTGTCGACAACGTGGACTCTGGACAACTACAACCTTATTTTAGAGTGGGTTTTGGCTGATTCTTCAAGATATCGATTTCGGATAACGACGTAGCTTGTACTACGATGGGGCTGAATATGAATTGGGGATTTCAGTAAGGGTTTTTTTAAGAAAAGTAGGTGGAATAAATGACATTAAGACACCATTTAGATTGCCCAATAGCCCAAGCAGTCCGCCTGAAGTCTACTGGTTGAAGAACTCTTTGGCTCTCTGTAGGACATAAAACTCAACTAACCTGTCAAGTTGTCCACTTGACCTGACGAAGATTTTGTGTCAGAAGCGAACTTTTGTCCATCAATTAATCCACTTTCCTGAAACTCAAACCTAACTTCAAAACTGAGGGTATTCAGCGTCAACTGAACTATGTCTATACAGCACGACATATTCACTCAAATAACTTTTTGTACAATTTTCTTACGACCCGGTGCCCTGATGTTAAATCCCATACAGTACCTGAGAAGGCAGACCACTACCCGAGGGAGTCCAAAAAGCCCTTTTCCCCGTGGTGGCGTCTCTTCTAGAGTTACTGTATCTACAAGTATAATAGTAAAAAATAATTCCAATCTCCGAAAGTGAGAACATCTACTGGGCGGAAAATAGAGTGATGAACGATGAAGGAGAAAGCAAACTAAATGATGAACTGCCCTGATACCACATTTTTATTGTTCTCAAGAACGAATCCTACGGCCGGTTAACCAAAGGTGATCAATCTGTGTATTAGTTCGCTGACCGATTATATCTGGTACCGCTGCGTGGACACGCTATGCCGCCTGAGCCAGGTCCACAGAAATGACAAACGTTCCACCATATTGCGATACAACACGCCAATGGTTCACGAAACACAAGCAACAATATATGTGCATCCGAACGTATTTAGTTATATAAGCGGGAAAATGCCGAAACTATGGGTGTGACGGGAAACTTTCGATAACTTGGCGTAGTGATGCCACTTTCTGAAAGTAGTGTCCTAATTCAAAGAACAACGATAGTTGTGATGCTTTTGATTGTAACAACCGAAAATGAACAACCGCAACGTTTTCGTTTAATGCCCGTAAGTGGTTTGCAAATGAGTGCACAACGGCAGCTTCCGACACCCCTGGTCATAGCATCCCTCCGGCTTAAATGAATGAGGATGTAGTAAGCCAGGAAACTTATTAGGAATTGGAATGTGGAGGAGAAACAGCTGACACATCTGGGCCACCTAAGGTAAGCTCGTCAAGTATTAAGTAAGTGATCGTTAAGTATTCGAAACACAACAGTTGGGCGTAAATTACGAACAAAAATCGCAGTATTCGTCTTCATTTTTTAATGTATGAAGCGTGGCGTGACACGGTGAAGTATACATGCCTATGGATCAAACTTTTGAGTACTCAATAGACCATGCAGAGTAAACAGTCAAGCGGAAACAAAGGTGGCACACCACTTTAGCTGTGATGAAACGCTCATGGAGACCAACACGAGCACCCACTCATCATTGGTTTGACGTTGCGGCAATAAGCAACAGCGGGAAGTGGAAGTCTGTACAACACTTCATCATTGTCACTACCAGTGGTAGGTCTTTCCAGTGTGTTGGTGAAAGTCTTTGTTTTACCATCGCCGGAACAGCAAATCGAAAACGATGCTTTTGTTTTAACTCATTATTGTAATGATCAGAAAAACGCAGATGCGCTTCAACAACTTTCAGTCGTAACAGGACTCGTCAATGTCCACCCATCTGATCAGTGGCAAAGGCAGTTGTCGACTGTCAGAATGCAAACACGTTTTTGTGAATTGGAACATAAAGTCGTACTGACCCCTCATTGATAGCTACAATATGGCGGTAAAAGGCATACACGGATTGGTCAAAAGTAATGTAATAGCATATGTATTGTCTCGGCTGATTGCGCCAATCATCACAGTGAGCCCTACACCAGTTATACAGTTATACCAGTTCACTATAATAAAAGCATGAGGAAAGATAGCTTTAGTGGAGAAAACGGAGGGGTACGGGCTTGACACAAAGTGTTCTGCAACCTAAAACGATTAAGAATAAGGTGCCTGAACTTTTGAAAAGCAGTTGGATAAACGTATCTGGGGAGCCCATCAGAATAAGATACCATCAACAAGACTGAACAAGCAATGTCCGGTAACCTTACCCAACACAAGCCCAACACAAAATGACAGACAAAGTCTAACTAGGTGACCCGGCTGAGTAAGAGTATACTTGCTGTTGAGATCGATAGCGTATCCCAATGTCTTGTAGTGTATCTAACCACGTGAACCCCAATCGGGAAGGTATGATGGCCTCACAGGATGCAAGGATACCACAGAACACAGCAGTGCATTAAATGTATTGGAAACAATGCATTTGCTGAAACCAATGTAACGAGCTTTTCACTCACCTTAGACAAGTGATGATTAATCCAGTTGGTAAATGCCTTTTTTTGTATTGCATCCCGACGGTCTTTGTGTAAAAAAAAGAAAAGACACAAAGAACAACACGCTAATAAATGATTAAAGGAAGATCGCATGCAAAACAGTATAAGTCAAATATGACGCGTATTCCCCTTCCAAGAGCTAATGCCACATTGGAACCTTGTTTGAAGCCGATTAAAAACACATCCAAACAGAATTCGTAGAGAAATGGTCGAGTTACTTGGGTACTTGTATGCTGATGCGAAGCATCACCCTATGCCCTTCAACAGGGCATGTGAAAAGGTTTCTCGTCTACCATGTGAGATTCCTCTACCCTAATGTTTCCACGCTTCAATGACAAGCAAACCAGAGAAACTGTAATCTAAAACCAATTTTTGACAAGACCGGGAAATTCCAGTTTCAAGTGAGTTCGTGGTTGGTTTGCAGTGCATAATCCGAATAGAAGAGAACTGAGAAAAAGTGCGACAGAACCGGACCGAGAGGTTCTCCACATCAATGAAAATGATTTCGAGTCACTATCCGGTACATCCAAGATACCCTGCTACCTGATTGTGTGTGCTAAGTAGGACCAGAGCCAGCACTCTTGTCAAAGATGTGATAAAGGCGAGGTGATAAAGTCCTACGCAGCCATGATCAGTGACGTCTACTTCGCCCTTGACAAAGCTGATCAGCACTGCATAATCTGGAGCTAGAATCACGAATCAGCGCCTGGCTGTAAGTCCCGTTCTGACAAAATACTCCATTATTATACAGGGTATCCTGCAGGGTCAATTTAAGCGGATTAATGGTCTAATGGCTGGTTCTGTCTGATGATAACCCTCCCAGAAGGAAAACAACAGTACTACTAGGGTGAAGTGGATGTGTGTAAAAACCTACTTCCAATTTAACTGCGGTTTTCATCCCACAACGTATAGATAGCCTAGACTGCATGGTTGATAGGCCATTGACAGTTGTTCTCATCTTCACTTTGTGGCTATTGGGCTCTCAAGTACGAAACTTGATGTGTATTGTATCCGAGAAAATCGGACATTAGCCAGTCCCATTATCGTTTTGCATGCAGCTGTAGAGAATGCTTCAGAACAGTGTCATCACCTAAAAGTGTCCTGTGATAAACACGCCGAAGAAGGAGGGGAGATCAGAATCGTAATTAATTCCAGAGCGAGAAACCTCAGTTGATTGGACTCTTGTGAGCAGCCGCTTACTTGCTGTCGGGTTGTTCACCAGGACAAGAATTACAACTACCCAGGGAACTCAAATGGTTCATGGCATCAGCTTATACTACAACGGAAGGTAACTCAGGATCCTATGAAGGTGAAGTCGACAAACTGTGCTAAAAAAATAAATGTTAACTGTTTCATTTTGGTTGGAGATATGAACACTCAAATTATCTGAAGTTCCCCAAGGAAAAGCGACTGTGTGTAATTCTCTGTCTACGCACAACGCACAGATAATAAAGTCCGGTTGCTACACCTCACTGGCTGCCAGTATCGAACATGACGCTCCAACCCCAAAACGCTACTGTATAAATTGGAGACCACCAAACGGTGAACAGAAGTGGTTCAAGTACCAACAAGCTACAAATGGAGGTCCGGAGTGAAAGATCATCGTTCATCTACGACCAGTCAGCTGAATTCGGACAACATTGCTGTTCATGCTCGTCCTCAGTTCCGCTCAGTGAGTATTCGCTCAAAATTTCAGCAAGCCAACACGGTACCCGATTCAAAAGCAGGCAAACAGAACAACCTAGAACAGATTAGTTTAAATCTCTCGTCAGGAAAGCAAGTCAGATGGTGAAGAGCATAGTTAGAAAATTAAGACGGCAGCGCGGGTAGTACGCGAAGATGCTGGCGAGACGAAACTCCCATCCACAAAAGGGCGCCTTTAAAAGTGATAGGCTTGCGAGAACGCTGATCCATTCAACCTGACTCAGTATGCAACAAAAGACGGAGAGAACTGAAACACACACCGAAGCCTACGAAGAGAATGTGAGGACTTAAGTAAAACGTAAATAAAATGGATAAGGCTCTTTTGTCCGAAGACAACGATACTCGGTTATCTCGCCTTCACAATTTCCCCGTCGAAGGTCGAATGAACAGTTATATAGTCATGACTTATCGCGCCGTCCAGATAGACGGGCTGAATGATTCGAAGAATAGTTAAGTTATTCAGATGAATGTCGATCACATGTATCCAGGCACCCATATACATCGGTTCGCTGTCCCCAGTTATTTACTTTTGAAATCCGAAACTGAAGTATACAGTTGTCTAGACGAATCAAAGCGAAGGGGGGCGATTTCCATCCGCCAGTCGTAATCTTCAGCTGTAAACCGCGTACACGTTGCACGGTGGCTATAACGGTCACAGTTTCGTTTGCCGACGAACTGGGAGGACATGAGTGGTAGTACCTGACATAACTGATAGGTGAGTCCAGGAGTGACAGCGGACATTACATTGGGGAAGATCGCGACGGGAAGCTATCCGTTGAAGACAACAGCCTGAATGCAGGCGTGCCATTGACTACGTGACTGAGTCATATCTGTCAATGTCTTCAACCACCAATGTGCCCCATCTTGGGATCCAGAGAGGCGGCAATGATCAGCACACCTGAGGTTTCTGATAATGCTTTCATTCTTCGCTGTGAGGTCGTTGCCTGATCTCCCTTGGCCCGTTTTCACCCTCTGTGTGGTTGTGCGAAAAGGGCCTTCCGAAGTCAGTCGACTGACGTATGGAGCACGTAACCAGGCATGCGCAACTAATGGAACGTGACAAGCTCATCTATCTTGGGTGAGTGATCCCCCAGCACACCGAAGACCATCCCTGCCATGGAGGACGTTTGGAGCATTCATCGTACCATCGGTTGTCACCGGTAACATGGGTACATTAAGTTCAAATATGCAACCTTATACGTCCTCGAGCCAGGACGCAGTCTTTGAGCAAGCCCCTAAGGATTCAAGGAGACACTGGAGATCATGGAACACTATAGGGGGCGAGATGGCCGAAGTGGTTAGAGCGCGAATTTACTAACCGCAAGGTTCGCGGTTCGAACCCGACCTCTGCCTCTCGACTTCCCCTGTATAGGCTTGGGCAACCTGGCAGTATCTCAGCCCTCGTGCTTCCTTCCGGTGGCATGGCAGTTAGGCACCGAAAGGGTGCTACAGCTGAACGATGGAACACTATACGTATTTCGAATGGCTTATTATCCTGGTGGCAGATAGACTCAACGCACAAATTCCAAAATTCAGGGTTGCGTCTGCCATTGTGCACCACTTGTGCGAGATGGCTGTGGTTAGAGCGCCCGTTTACTGACCGGAAGGTCCGTGGTTCGAACCTCTGCCTCCCGACTTCCCTTGTCTAGGCTTGGACAACCTGGCAGCAAGGCACCTAAAGGGTGCTACAGCATATCATACCACAACATAGGCTGCGTTGTAACTTGGCTGCAAGACCTGGCCGCTAAAGGCGGAGTACCTGATACATCTTCAGGTCTCTGGCCACCGATGTCTCAGAATTATGGCTAGATACGCCTACAACAAACGAGTTTGCAGTAAGATGGCAAGAAACGGATACCTGGTGAGGTAGCAGGTACTTCACTCAACAAATACATGCAGCTATGCTTGCTTTAGAGGGTCGTTCATGCGCTACTAAAGCCGTCTACTGAAAACAGCATTGTTTTAAGTACCTAATTCGGAGTGCAGAAAACCTAAGGGTCATAAAAATATGACATTGCAGAGGCAGAGGGTGCCATAGAAACAAGCCATCGGTGCTGTTCGCCCTCTAAAATAGGGGCCTCTGAGAATGATGATGATAACGATGATGACATACTTCGCACACTAGGGATTCTTTCAAAGGCGTTGCCAAATGAATCACGATGAGACGAGTACTAGCGGGTATCAAATCGTGTAGAGACGAGAGGGGACGAGAGAGACGAGAGAGAAAGAGGACAACGTGGCAGTCGAATAAATTACAGCGCTGGCGTCCCGGGTTCTTGATTGTGATGGACGGAAATCCAGCATAACGGTAACAGCGGTTCGTTATTCTTGTCTCATAGTACGGATATCAACGGTAAATAAGTAGACCAGCTTTCGAGATGTAAAAAACAATTTCAATGCATTCGGGGCTGTTATCGATGACGGAGGCTCAGCGGTTACCGCTAATGGTAAATCAAAGCCAACCAACCTATCAGTCCTGGTGTTTGGACCTGTAGGGAGAGTACTCACATTCAGGTGAGAGGGAGGGGAAGGAATATGTGTGTAAAACGGGAGGTGCCGGCAGTAGCATGCTTTCGCCTACACGCCCTGCTGTATGCAGCATAACGCGACGGCTAATGTGGCATGTGTTTTTGGGTATGGAGTTGTACGCAGGCGGTGATACTGTCAGGACGCCCACACCTAGAGGAGAGGACGATTAGGGCCTTTATCCATAGCCTTTGGCTCAGAAACCTAGTTACATGGCGGCAGGTGGTTACCAACATACTGTCACAGTAGTACATATTTTTAGGGGCAAGTCATCAACAAATTCCAAGCATCAACCTGGAGGACCGGGGGACTGTGTTCGTTAGACCTCTGTCCACAACCAACCTGGATGAGAAATTCTGTGGGTTCCAAAGAGAAACTACCCAGTATCGCTCAATGGGGCACAAATCGCCACAAGGTCCAGTCTCTCTAACACAGATGGTCGTTTACTGGAGAAAAAGGTATGAACCGAGGCTTCATACGTACGTCATGTCACTAGACTGAGAGCAACCCAAACAGACGCGAAACAAACTCGATTCTCAAGATACATTCATTATCACACTTATTTAGTTCTAACGGGAGACCCAACCAAATATCACCTGAATCTCTCGTTTGCTATATTCCTCGAATGAATTTGGTGCACATTGGCCACCTCACGTTTCAGGTGGGACGATATTCGAGATATCGCAGTACATTGTCTAGACAGAACACACTACTCATAAGGTTTCACTCCTCTTTGGACTCATGAGTTAGCAGCAATCCTTGAGTTCCCATCAACCGTCAATATATACAGCACTAAGGCGTTAGACCAACTTCTGCAAAAGTTAACAAAAAGACACAAGTGGATATAGTCCATCACAATTAGGGTAAAGCATGCTTCTTCCATCAAGATCTTGAACAGTAACTGGTCCTGGTGAATCACACGTGATGACTTTAAGGCCTACAGAACACGAGTGCAAAGCCTTCGACTAACCTTTATCAACGTTCATTTGAAGAGGGAATACTATGAGAACACTGAAACCTACCATGTGTGGAACTGATAGAAAAGGCAGACGGAAAAGACGAACTACACATTTACTGGAGCGCTAGCCTAACATTATCGTAAAGGCAAAAGACGTCAATCAAACGATCAGTTGAATGCCATCTGGTCCATCGAACAACGCAAATCCAAAACTGGTAGTCCATGTAACGCTGGTTGCAAGGGGGGAAATGGGTGGTCGTTATAGGCGAGGCATTACAGGCGACAATTTCAGAAGAGCCTTAACCGTGTTTCTCATCAGCAATTTTATGAATATAGTGTTCGTGGTGAGCCCCCAGAGTAGGTTACACGGTTCTTACAAGAGAGAACAACATGTCAGTGTGAACCGCACTTCATTGCCCACAGTTCCAAGTCAGGAGCGGGTTAACAAAAGGCTCCCTACTTGACCCGACCTTATTCGGAGTGTATATCAATAGTCTTCATGACGTTCCGGGACCTCAGTTCCTGTCATACGCCTATAACGTGAAGTTAAGAATGGCGATTCACGGTGGCGACATTTCATTTCATAGGCGCAGGATGCATTGAACTATTGGGTGACGGAGTGGATGCTGCCCACCAACCACGAGAAATACGCCGAACCACCAACAGTCTCCGCATGCAAGGAACTCGACGTTTAGGTGGGAAATCACCTGGGGAAAATCTTTGAGCTTTCGTCAGTCCAGACCTCTAAACTGCAAAGGATAAGAAAAAACAGCTTCCTTTTCGTCTTGTGAGCAATTGTGCAATTCTCTGCGAAGTGCCAGCCCCGAAGGTTTCACATTTTCTCTGGACTCAATATACAACCCATAATCGGATATAGGCTCCCAACATGCTGTCCTGAATCCGAACATGAGGGGAAACTATTAAAGCAAGCTCCAGGAAGTGACGCAATTCTCGGATATACCTCCCATAACGAACGACTCAATGGAAAATGATTGTGCCCTGCTGAGCACCGACTCAAAGGTGAATCGTTCAGGAAGACAGAAGAATCTAACCTGAACGGGAACTAGATCAGGAGACGCCGTTTTAAACCGATTCCACCAAAAAAAATCAACTTAGCCCGATGTAAACCTCTGAAAAATCCAACCTCATCTATCAGGTTATCATTTGATGTAGCGGAAGCACTATCAATGGGACAACCCGACAGACGGTTGGGAAGGTGTGGCACCGACATACATGGCGTGGTTTAGCCGTGACTTGGCAATGGCTGCCACATGGTTAATTCGGAATCAAGGGAACGATGGTAACAGAACTGAGAATGGACCACCCCCATCGGCTCCCTGTCCATAGCCCGAACAAATACCACAGTGAAACAGTCTGAGCTCAATTATGCGCAGCATGGTCGGATGTGACCTGTCTTCAGTCGTTCTAAGCGACAAACACGTAGCCAGCCCCAAAAAGCAAGTTCGCGTGTCTGTGGAGGGACTCTGAATAACTTAAAATCCGATGACTCTTAGAGACATACTTCGGAAACATTAATCTTTCCGCTTGGAACTTGCACACGAAAGACCGAGACATCTATGAAAATATTTGGCTCGGTATACCCATTACGTCAGCATTAAGCACACAAAACTCCTTTCCGACAGGTGAAAAATATGCGAATGTAAGGAACAGCATTGTAGAATACGGCTAATAAACGAATATGGCTACGTAGAAAGAATAGTCAGTTGGACTAACCTGCAACCTTTATAACTGCTCTATCTGCTGGATCCAACTGAAGGATACCCAGTGAAAGCTGTAACTGGCATAAGTCAATGGTAGGTGGCAAACAGCGGTCTCCACTCCCACCTAATTTGGGCAGCGAATTGGGCGCGTGTTTGGGAACAGCTGAGTTATTGACCCAAGAGGTAGAGTAACATCGATGCCCATCCATATCTGCATCGGTTTTTTTCTCTTGAGCCTTCATAGGGAGTATTCACGGTCCAAAAAATGCATCTAAACGGGACGGACTCCTGCAGCGGAGAAAATCAAAACGGCGCCGATTATGAGACTCTCCAACGCCCGTACACATGCCATGCAAGGTCAGTTCACACACAACGAAAGTGCTGGCAACTAATCAAAGGTTCACGGAATGGTACCCAGGTTCGAGGCTTTTGCCATGGCTTCCGTGGGCACTCTTGTTCTTGTCGTTTAGCGCCTACGTCAACCCGAAAGTTACATGCAAAAAAAGGGCGTAGCTTTGCTCTTTAAGTTCCCAGCGGAGGGTAGTGAGCTTGCCAGCGCCAGGTGCCAAATAAAAAGCCTCCGAAATTGTCTTCAACTGCGCCCTAGATGCCGCCCGAACAACCGTCGGAGAAAGGTCATTCTATGCACCAACTAACCAACTAACAGAATTGTTCTCTCTGAGCTTGAAAAAGTTTGAAATTTAAAAAGTACACGACGGAAGCTTGGTTCGCATAGATAAGTTCATATACAGAAAGGTTTTTAATGACTTTTTCGGCGTTTATGTTCTACTTCTATGCAATAGAATTACTTTCGGCCCAAACTGGTAAGTGGTGACGGTGGCAAATTTCGCTATTTCTCTAGCAACATAAACAGCACAATAAAATATTTGTGTGAGCTAAACTGTCCAAGGAATACGATTTCTTTCTCCAGCTCCTATACTCCGGTGCCTAGAACCGGTTTTCAGAGACGTTGTGGGTTTTCCTAGATAAGCCGTTTTTCGGGTTCAGGAGTGAGTCGCCCGTGCCTCAATTTTTTGGTCCAGGAGAACCGGTATGTGCTAGGAAGTTTCAAACGCTGGGTCAGTGATGGGATAAAACCAGGACTAAAGCAAACACAAGCACCAGATACGACTGAACGCAATGAATCTCGCCTTCCATTGAGAACAAGGCTGCCCGGATTCAACAGATGGATTTCGGGGATGTGCATCCATTTCCCTGCACTTCCGTGGTTATAGACAGGGTGCAAAGTGTCAATTTTGCGATGGAGATATATAGCGGATATAATGACACGTCTCATTCATTGGTAACGCGCAGGCTAAGTGGAGACAGCCCGTAAAGAGCGAATACCTGGACTGTGTCATAATCAGATATTGAATGAAGACTGATGAAGCCGGTCGGATGTAGTCGTTAGCAGAATAAGATTTTATATGAGAAGACACATGGAGGCGGATGCTTTCGTGCCAAACGCCAGGCAACTTGATCTGCTTAAGTTCCGCAGGATCTGGCAACCAATGGGAAGTTTATGACAGTGGTTTGTGCTCAAGCTGTCATCGTTACACGTGAAATTGCGACGGCCCGATCGTGCCTCACTCCCACTCGCCAGGAGCAAACCGAATTCTTTCGCCGAAACTATGGGGTTCTTGACGTTGAGAAAAAGGGGAGTTAGTCTAATACATTTGCACGTTTCGGGGATATTTGATATGATGCGCTCATAGCATTGTGTTTTAGTTAGCAAAACTTCGATGATACCAACCAACACTGATTCGTATTTTATTACCAGTTACGACATAAAGCACGAAATCAAACTCTAGCATATTTTAGCTTTCCGCGTTGTTCTTTAAAAGTGAGACACAATCTGCGGAACATTTAACGCAAATTCCAAACAGGTAAATGGGTGAATAACGTCTGTATGCTTCATGCTCCTCAGAAGTAACAAATGAGATGAGTTTGTTCCGAGAACTTCGGCAAGGCACAATTTTTTAGGAAGCTTGCCTTCCTTTCAGTATAACGATGGGAAGACTACTTGATGCATTGTGCAATGTTGACGCGAGTGTCACTTTTGTGGATAATTCCCAGTCCCAGATATGCACAACTAGTCGGTAGATATTGCAGCATCATGAGATATCTGCATGTGAATTACCAACACAACGGTATCTTTCTCATTGGAAATACTCATGCTTCCTGGCAGGTCTACATTGTAAAGCCCAACTAAATTGATGTAAAATAAGTCCAAACATTGCCGGTCGTCATGAAAATCGCCCGCGCCGTCGCCCACCTGGGCTACCTATTGTAACTGCTAGGCCCGTGTGTATGTGCGACGCTGATTGTGAGGCCTGAACTATGCAAAGTAGCCTAATCCGATGGCCGACGACGGCACTTCGTACGCATAATTGTGCGCGTCGTCGCTTATCTTTGCTACGCACAGTAAACACTGGGCCAATATCTATGCGGGCCGATTATTAAAAGGCCTCGAGTGTACGCGACAGCCTAATCAACCGTCAACGACGGCCCGTCATACTCATAACTGTACTCGTTGGCGTTCACCTCGGCTACTTATCGTAGCTGGTATGCCCGTGACTATGCGCGACACTGATTATGAGTTGGCAACTACTCACGGTAGCCTAATCTAGAGACCAAAGACGGCCCTTCACGCCCGGGACTGTAAACGCTGTTGCGCACCTTGGCTACTTATATCTTAACTGTCGGGCTCGTACCCATGCACGCGGATGGTTATGAGGCCTCAGTTATGCATGAAAGCCTAATCCAACGACCAACAACGGTCCTTCATATCCATATACGTCGTCCGTTTGCCAAGGCCATGCCTGGAAAATTCACAACCACTCTTGACGAAATATGTTTCTATTTCTTTGTTGCATCGGTGCAAACATGACGTGCAGTCAATCGAGTTCCCGTTTTCAGGTAGCCGCTTTCATTAGACAGGATTTCTGAAACAAAAAATATAAGCTATTACAACTCGTGTACCTTTCCCGCAATGTCATTAAAAGCACATAATTAAACAAAGTCGTAGTGGATAACCCAACATATGCTTAGTAGATCCCGTTGTCCATAAATTCCGATCGGTGTCAACGTTGAAGCTGGAGTCTTATGGTTATAAAGGCAAACTTACTACTTGCTCACTCAGTCCCATTGGCGATAATGAGAGCCGTGTGTACATCGATAATTCGACAGCGGGATTCAGCGATCATATGCATTATCGGACGAATCGAAGTTAAAGTTAAAGAAAGGGTGCATACTAGTCGGTCGTAAGACCCAGTGGTATGGAGTTTAGCCCTAGGATCCAAGGACCACATGCGTCATCAAAGTGCACTCACAGATGTAGCTGTAGCGAAGATCCAGTGAGTAGGCGGATACTTTATGTCAAGTCTGCTCATTTGGAGCACTAAATCCTAGCTTCACTCAACTTCTGCTTCCCGATGCCGATACCACGCTGCTTAATAGAATATACAGCTCCGTTCTCTTCATTACAACTTGCGACCATCCCATAATCCGTCGCAGTAGCAATCTCACAAAATAGGGGCTTCTTTCACGGAAGCAGAACGGCTAACGCGCTTACGTATGTAAACGGAATCTTTGGCGATCTTTGGCATACGGTAATATATAAAAAAGTTTCCACATCCCAGATACATAACATGTTGGAAGCCGCTCGCTACTTCAGGCTATTCTGAGGCTTCATTGCATGTCTGTCACGTATGTTCGGGCCTCATCAAAGTCTTTCTATAGAAACTCATTCAAGCGATATTGATAGAAACTTACAAAAAGAACGCAACTTCTGGTGGCGGAAACATCATTTATTGGAAGCGACCGTTGTACAACCGAAAACCCATTTGCTAATTGCCTCGTTATGAATTCGCCGACACCAATCCACACGAGGTTTAGTTCCGAGACAACGGTTGTCGCACACCTGAAGACTTCTCAGTTCCGTTGCTAGAAAAGGCCAATCCTCACAGCCATACGACAAAACAGCCTGCACTGCAGCCTGATATGCACGTCCCTTAAGATTCAGGGGTATACCGCTTTGACGCCATAAGTGACCCAAACTGGTAAACGTGACCCGTGCCTTGAAGAGTCCTGCAGTGACCTTATACTTCACGCCACAATATAAACTAATTCAATTTCCAAGGCACGTAAAACGCTCCGCAACTTCATGTGCCTCACCTTGGCATTTAAGTTGCGTGTTCAGTTATTGCGTATCCATGAGAGTAACCTTACAAGTTGTGGGTGCAGTGTTTGCACCAAATGACGGGATAACTTAGGTCAGTTCATTTAAAAACACCTGCGGCTTCCCTCATTCTTCGAAGATGAGAACGATGTCGTCTGCATATTCCAGACCGTCAAGGTAATCGTCAAAGTCTGCTTGAACATAGGGATTTTGAAGACCTTCCAGTCTTTATTTAATAATCTCATCGATGACGAAGTTAAACGGGAATGGAGAGAGTGAGCACTGTTGACGGACACCGCTTTGTGTGCGGAAGCTTTTGGAAAGCTCCCCGTATACTCTCACATGTGCAGAACTCTAGGAATACAGGAAAATTATTGTGTTCAAAAACTTCCGAACCATTCCTTGGTGGGCAAGCGTGTCAAGGAGAACAAACCGGTCAGCCGAGTCGAATATGCCTTGGAATTCCAGGAGTACTACACTCATGGTTCGTTTGTATGCATGGCGTTGATTTAGCACCTGAATGATTGTGCTAGCTCTAAAAATCCGCCAAATATTTCCGCACTAATTTTGTCTCTTTTGCCCCCCTCACCTTGACGGTGCGAAAGATTGCACGGTTGACATCTTTCGCCTTAACTGCATGACCTCTTCCCAAAGACATTCCTACCCTATGCTAGACCTCGTAATCCGCCTTCTTCAATAAAAGAGAAAAACAAAGTGGAAGCAACTTTTTTCCGACGCGCGTGCAGCCAGCCAGAGCTAGACCTGGTTGTAGCATAGTTCCTGGACAATCCTTCTATTAACCCCAAAATTCATTGATAGCAGAGCAACAAATGCTAACATAGACTTACCCAGTACACGTGGTCTGACGCCTCAGGGGCAGCCAGTTTTGCAAAGCCTCCAGGCTTTTCCTTGGGCTGTAACTTCACCATTTTCAGGTCAACTCATCGTACAAACACGCAATACCACCAGATGACTCGCGTTTTTCTGTTGTCTTGTCCCTGCACGCTTCGAGCTACCTTAGTTACGCACGATTTGGCTAATGCACGTCCCTCAAAATCACATATGCCCACACCTGCCGGAATAGACCACATACCTTATATTTACGCCCGAATATCGGTTGGCGTTTTGAAATCGGGCAGTATCACCTCACCGCAGTAGTTAGAAATCGTGGCCGCTTTTGTCTGCCTGCTATTTCGGGCCGCTGTATAATTCATAACATCGTGCCACCTAGCAGACATTTTGACACGTTCCCCAATGTGGACACGGCTGTCTTATTTTCTGGTTTGAATGACAGCAATGAACCACCGTGCGCCCTTGATTGACCCTATACGGTTCTCTGCCGTGTACATTAGCGCATGCTTTGAACTTCGGCAATACCCGGTTTGGACGCCCCCTTTGGCTGTCATCCACTCCATCCGGCCTGTGATCTCCTTCCACAGGTATCCCCAACCGGACCAGAACACCCGCGACCTTACATCGGCTTCGTTCTTCGCCTGAAGCTCTCCTTGGCCAACCTGAACCAATCCCGCTGCTTAAAGTATTGCACATCCCAGCCCAATGACCTTAAATATGACGTCCGTTACGGGGCTGCCAAAAACCAAAGTACGTCAGTTCAAAGATGGAACGGCACTGCCATACCCAGTTTGATAGCACGCCCACAACTATTCCCCTCCTACTCTCGACCGTACCCTCTCGCTATCTCTTTCCCTTAACTTCAAATACGCACATGGTCTTTGTCTGGCCCCAGCCGCCTCCGGGAATCGTTCATTCCAATCTGCTAAGCCCTTCGTTCGGATTCAGCCAGTTCGGTCTGTGCTCACCACAAAGTCAATAATTTTCTGTACAGTTCGCCTTCCGGCTTGTGTGTCGTCACCAACTCACTCTTCCAAGGAACTTTTATACCCGGCTCCACTACAACAGCGACACCAGTGAGTCTCTACAGTTTCACAGTACATCATGATTCTGAGATTCCTGCTACCATTTATCCCTATCGCTAATCCCAACACTTCATCATCCCCACTTACACTTTTTGTGAACCTGGCCATAACCCCAACATCACAAGGCCGCGAGGCCTAAGTGGTGGTTTTAGGTTTTAGTTCAGTTTGACCGGCTGGGTGACGCCAACTCTGCCGGTTCAACAGATCCAATGGTCTGGTTCCTCATTTTCCGCAGTTTGCACTTTTCTTGTCATGTGTCAGGCAGGGAGCCCCTTGTTTTGACCTAACTCGTTCTGTTTTTGCCCGCCGCCTTCAAATCCTAACGATCTGATCTTGCTCGATTTGTTCCACAAAAAAGCAGCAGTGACAGTGCTTCCCCGCCCGTGTCGGGTTAGGGTTGACCAGGTCTACATCGGATGATACCCACAGTTTATGACGTTAGCCCTTTCCAAAGCAATCCCCTGTACCCACGAACCCCGCCAGCCATGCTTTTATTATGATAGTAACATGATCATGCCTGACGATATGCCACACACCAGTTGGGAATAAGCAATTGTAGAAAATCCTTGATCCATGCTGGTCCTAATTTGTCACAGTTCCTTGGATAATACTAACTACTATGACAACCCCAACCAACTCACGTGAGGTGTTCACTTACGGGGCTGTCCACGAACCCAAATATAACGTCGCGATGACGATACCGCGACTGCCATATCCAGTCTGATTGCATGACCGTGATACACTACATCCCTAACGTTACCCGCAGAACCGTCCCAACCTGTTGAATTTGTGCCAGAACTTCAAAGCAATGGTGGTCCTGTCGTGCTGTCAGCTTGTTCTGTCCATAAACCCACTAAACTTTTAAATGGCACTATCAAGGGTCAGTACACCGGTGAAGATAAAACCTTGCAGTTCAATTGGTGTAGCGCGTACTGACCATAAAAACCTCCCTTCCTCTGACGAATTCCTTGGCTTTGTTCGGCGGGATGCTCGTCGCATTGATATAAACTGTTTCCTATACAGGTCGCCAATGACTGCTCCATTTTGAGTTTGCGCGGACATGGAAGCCGTAATTATCATTCTTGTAGTCTTGAGATTATTTCCAAATTCAACACAGGGAAAACACGAGAAGAAGCCAGTTTTTATACAAAATTTCCAACCGTCTTCAAGCGACATCATGCGAAGCCAGTGACAGCCGTTAAAATATGAATACGCCCATAGTGAGCTTCACGTACGCTTAAAGAACTTGCAAAACAACTTCGGCCGCATCTGAAGACTTTAAGGGATTTTTTCGTTCAAACTAAGGTTTCAGAGATATTTGGTGTGCGTCTAAGGATCGGCTTTCTCAATTTGTAAGTTACCTACATGCTGGGATGTAAACTTATTATTATTAAATAAAAATATTTGTTGAAACACGGAAACACAGGTCATTCTGGGACTAATCTGGGCCCACAGTGCGGTGGCTAGCGGCAAGCTCAAAAGTTTTGCAATCAAAAATTACAGGAATTAGTCCGCCGACAGGTTGCCTGCCATTTCCAGATGAACTGTTCTAGTTTTCAGACAGCCAAAGTACAGCCATAGCCTCTTTTCTGTGAGCGCCCCCGTTTAGTGTTAGACGGTCCTAAGTCGTCCACTCTCACGCACTTGAAGGGGCATCAACCCGCTTCTGCTCTGTCTGCCGGCAATGGAACCATCATTTGTGTACCGGGCTGAGCGGACCGGCGCCTGCATAAAGAGCACGCAGCAATCACT